>JAQMYF010000001.1:38427262-38438731 GCA_030014195.1 Neosilurus mollespiculum
TCTTCTTTCTTTTTCTGTCCCCTCCAGTCAAGTCCAGCAAGATTACATAGATTACATAACACAATTCAACAGTAAAATATAAATGAATCAGATTATCAAGAGGAGCCTTATACCCATAAACCTCCCCTTGGAAAAGCAAATTTGTTCTGCACAACACTGCAACCTGACTGCCATTCTGCTTGCTATGATGCTGGACAAGACAGGTTAAAAATAAAAATAAAAAATAAATAAATAAAAAAACAGTTTCTGTTTTTTTCATGCTTGTGACCTGATCTTACCTTGTTTGCTATAGTTCCATTGCCCCTTTGTGATTGACTGTTTTATTTTGTTTTTGGCCAGCATGGTAGTATAGTGGTTAGCATCCACAGCACAGCAAGAATGTCATGGGTTCCAGCTTGGGCAATTTTGTATGAAGTTTGCATGTTCTCCCCGTGCTTGCGAGTTTCCTTCCACAGTCAAAAAGACATGAACATTAGGCGTATTGTCTGTTCCAAATTGCCCCTAGGTGAAACTGCCTTACCCCACGAGCGGTTCAGGAAATTAGTAGGAGTGAGTTTTTTGTTTTTGCTTTATTTATTTTAAATGAGTAGGAATAAAGGACTATCTTGGTTGACACGTCTCTGCAACATCGCATGGTCACCGGGGGCCGTACCTCTGGATTGGCAAACTGGGGTGGTAGTTCCCCTTTTTAAAAAGGGGACTGGAGGGTGTGTTCTAACTATCGTGGAATTACACTCCTCAGCCTACCCGGGAAAATCTATTCAGGAGTACTGGAGAGGCGGATCCGACCGATAGTTGAACCTCGGATTCAGGAGGTATAATGTGGTTTTTGTCCTGGCTGCAGCACTCTCGACCAGCTCTATTCACTCTACAGGATCCTGGTGGGGGCATGGGAGTTTGCCCAATCTGTCTACATGTGCTTTTGGATTTAGAGATGGCTTTCGACCTTGTCCCTCGGGCTATGTTGTGGGGTGTACTCCGGGAGTATTGGGTACCGGACCCGTTGTTACGGGCCATTAGGTCTCTGTACCACCAGAGCCAGAGCTTGGCCCGCATTGGTAACAACAGGTCGAATTTGTTTCCGGTCGGGATTGGGGTCCACCAAGGCTGTCCTTTGTTACCAGTTCTGTTCATAATTTTTATGGACAGAATTTCTAAGTGCAGCCAAGGTGTTGAGGGGTTCTGGTTTGGTGGCCGTAGGAGCTCATCTCTGCTTTTTGCCTTTTGGCTTCATTGAGCCGGGACCTCCAGCTCTCATTGGAGCGATTCTCAGCTAAGTACGGGATGAGAATCAGCACTTCCAAGACTGAGGCCATGGTTCTCAGCCGGAAAAGGGTGGAATGCACCCTCCGGGTCTGGAAAGAGGTCCTGCCCGAAGTAGGGGAGTTCAAGTATCTCTGGGTCTTGTTCACAAGTGAGGGAAGGATGGAACAGGAGATCGACATGTGGATCGGTGCAGCCTCTGCTGTAAAGCGGGGCTTGTACCGGTCCGTCGTGGTGAAGAGGGAGTTGAGCCAAAAAACAAAGTTCTCAATTTACCAGTTGATCTACGTTCCAACCCTCATCTATGGTCACAAGCTTTGGGTAGTGACCGAAAGAACAAGATCGGGGATATAGGTGGCTAAAATGAGCTTCCTTCCCAGGGTGGCAGGGCTCTCCCTCAGAGATAGGGTGAGAAGCTCAGCCATCCAGGAGGAGCTCAGAGTAGAACCGCTGCTCCTTCGTGTTGAGAGGAGCCAGTTGAGGTGGTTTGGGCATCTGATTAGAATGCCTCCCTAACGCCTCCCTGGTGTGCTGTTTCGGGCATGTCCAACCGGAAAGAGACCCGGAGGTCGACCCAGAACACGCTGGGGGGTCTACGTCTCTTGGCTGGCCTGGGAATGCCTCAGTGTCCCCCTGTAAGAGCTGGAGGAAGTGGCTGGGGAGAGGGACATCTGGACCTCACTGCTTAGGCTGCTGCCCCTGCGACCCGACCCCAGATCAAGCGGAAGAAGAAGAAGATGATGATAGTTTATATTAATATTTTATATGTGCATCCAGCTCCATTATTCTGTCATAATAGTACTGACTACAGTATCCATCAGCCACTGCATGGTTCATGTTATGCACCATGTCACAGTCAGTAGACTTCAGACCATACACACCTGCTTTCAGAGTTATTTCCAGAGTATACTTTGTTTGTTTGTTTTATGTTGTCTTGCTCACTGTTTATTCTAGTTCCTGTTTATTGATTTATTATTCTTGTTATTATGTGATTATCATGTTTTTTGATTAACTACACTTCTATCTGCCTGCAGTCTAATTACATGACATCAGTCAATTTGTCAGGCATTACCATGTATAAAACTGTGCAGGAAAAGCCTCTGTGTTCTTCACAAATTGAATACAGAATGATCTCATACCAGGTAATGTCTGTGAATTTTATGACTAGCGCCCTGCAGGGCATGTGCACAGCTGATTATTTATTCCATGGTGAGAACTCGAAAATCAATATGGGAAGAACAGTTCTTGAGTAATTTTAAGGTCACAGCCATTTGCTATTCTTCAAAGTGCCAGATTCTAAATTGATTTGAGTCTGAAGAAGCTCCTGTTTGCTTCATGCACATGTGATTAACACAACCTCAGAAAAATGTTTATTTTATTATTTATTAAAATGATGTTTTCCTTGATTATATTTTTTGCTGATTATGTTCAATAATTTTAGACCAAAGTGCAAAACTCTGGAATTGCAATGTACAAAGCTGAAGGGGAAAAAGATGTTGTTTTCATGGTGTACTAGATGAAAGAACAACAGTCAATAAACAACCGAAACGTGTCTTGCTCCAATTACATGAGCCAGTGAAACGTTTACTATTTGGAGCCTCAGGCAAACATATTTATAGCTACATTTACATGAAGTGTAATATTGTCTCAATGATACATGATTACATCAGTATAGAGGTCAGTTTCAATCAAATTTAATGAAATAGACAATCGTTTAGTCACATACAGAGCTGGCTTAATGCACTGTACACAATACATTTGTTTTATTTGTGTATAATAAAAGAGAACTGCGCAATCTGATTGGTTGAGTATGTGGTGGACAATAGACATTATTCTTGAGATATAAACAATTGCATGCTCTGATTGGCTAATCTACTTCTAGGATATTAACTCATATACTGTGACCCCAAATGTCACCACAATAAAATAAAAGACGAAAACGGTCATGACTCACTTTAAGTTAAAGCTAATGCTATCCAGCTTTTTTTTCCCATTACATTTAATACATTTTCCATAAAAACGTACATTGGAAATTAAACTATTTCATGATGAATATATATATATTTTTTTCATAATTAATTTTTTCGACCAAATGCACCTTTTTTTGCGAGCAACAGGCCTTCTGTCTTCGGTATGTGCTAATGCCAATGCCAGTGCCATTTCAGTCAGCTCAACCAAAAAGCAACTCATTTCACAAAAAGCAACAAAATATGGACTATTTTTTTTTTTTTTTTTACAGTTTTTTCACTAAACATCACATTATTGGACTACTGGACTTCTATTTGTCCATAGGCCTTCAGCTGACCAGCTAGCTCTATGCTAACAAGCTAGCTCTGCGCTACCTTTAAATAATATATGGTACCAAGGTATGTATTTAAAATTTTTATTTCAATACAGAATTTCAATACAGAAATAAGTGGATAAAATAAACCAGTTATTCCACTCCCTTTTGTTGAAAAGGTCTAATAGCTCACTCGTCTCAGGCCTCGTGAGGGTATGAAATCATATTTGACTCGAGGTCATCAAATATTTGTTAATTAATCTAATGTAAATAATGCTTAAATCAAAATGAGGTACACTCACAGTCTTCACGGTCACATGGAGCAGGCAATGTAATCATCACGCCAAAAAATGGAAAAGTATAAAAATAGCATTAAAAAGCATAAAAATATTGGTTTACTTTGCTTTTCTTGTATTCCTGGACATGGTTGAATATCTGGTTAAATATGTGTTGCTTGATGTATTCAGCTGCTAAAACTTTGAATGAGTTAAAAAAGATGCTGCTACTTAGCATTTGTGCTTAGGAGCATGCAGAGCTCACCTGCATCTGTCATGGTTAAAATACATATATTAAAAAGAAAAAAAAAAGTTTGATTTAAAGTTGGGTTTAGGTTCCCTTGTAGTATGCTAAAACAATTATTCACCTCAGGCTCAACACCGCAGGGACTATTCAGCAACATTCACCTTGTTTTCGGCAAACAATTGTTAATTTGGATAGCCTGTAGACCTGTTTATTCATGCAATCATCCACTCAGCCTGTCATGTAGTGGCAAAGAAATTCACACAATCATATAGATATAGTACAGTGTTCACATCAAACATTTTTTTTTGACTGTGGCATGGATATTGGTTCAAGATTTATGTATCAGTAAGTTTAAGTATTTCAGAACTCTCCTGGGATTTTCTCTAATGTTTAGAAATTGGTATGGAAAAAAAAAAACATTCAGTGAACAACAGTTCTACAGGTGAAAGCACCAGACTGAGGGAAGGATGGAAGAATACAGTAACTCAAACATCTGTAAAAATGTGTTGAACTGAAAAAATAATTTCAGGATATACAACATATCAAACACAGCTCAAGATAAAATTCTGGGATTAATCTCGACGTTTAGCCTTTTAAATTTTACTTCCTCCCAAAATAGATGATTGAAATCCAATTTATTTAAAAATTATTTTTAAATAATTGTTTTTTTACTCTATTCAAGGTACTGTGTGTCGTATCAGTTTTTTTTCCCCTGTATTCTCATTTCTAATTTTATTTTTTACTGCTTTTTATTACAACATTTATTTATTATTGACTATATTTTTATTTTGCTTCCCTTCAACTTGATTTTACAACGCATACACTTGCATAATAACAAGTAGCCTTTAAATATTCCTTCCTTATAAATAAATTTAACTTTCCTTGAAATGCTGGATGAGGATAATGAAGGAAGGCTTTGTTTTCCCAATGTACCAATAGCCTTTGCCTTTCTAATTTATTTATTTTGGGTAGATGTATTAACTGCGTCAGTGAAATAATAAGACTTTCATTACTTGTAGTCAAAAGTGCAGTGAAACATTGAGTCACACCATGTTTCTGTGCATGCAGGCCAGGATTATGTACTATCAAAAAGCCAGCAGATAGCCAGTGGGCTGCTTATTAACCTCTGTTATTGTTAATTTCTACACTGATGTTGTAGAGTGTAAAATGATGTTGTACTGTTGTAGAGTGTAAAAGTCTGTGTTTAATATTGTTTTGCAGTGTAAATAATTGTGTTTACTATTATTGTGTTTAATACTGTTGTACAGTGTAAATAATTGTGTTTAATACTGTTGTACAGCATAAATGACTGTGTTTAATACTGTTGTGTGTTGTAAATAAATGTGTTTATTACCGCTGTGTAGCGTAAATAATTGTGTTTACTATTATTTTACAGTGTAAATAACTGTTTATTACTGATGTACAGTGTAAATGACTGTTTAATACTGCTGTACAGTGTAAATGACAGTGTTTAATACTACTGTACAGTGTAAATAACTGTTTAATACTGCAGCACAGTGTAAATAAGTGTTCAATACTGCTGTACACTGTAAATAACTGTGTTTAATACTTTTGTACAGTGTAAGTAACTGTGTAGAGTACATAACTATGCTTATTATTAATGCAAAAGATTTTCTTGTTTCTGATTGGTGGAAAGCCATCAAAGAATTCTTGATAATGCAGTGTTGGGAATTGTCTACTGGGAACACTTTCAAACATTTCTGTTTCTTTTAAATACCTTTGTTGTCCTTTGTAACATTTCTGTTGACATCCAAAACACTAACATTGTTGTTGTACCACTTTTTTGTTAATGTGCTGTATAGTGTGAAGTTGGTGTGTGTTACTGTTACTGTTAATATATTCATATCATAACACGAACTACACATTTACACCCTCATCTATGCACAGAAAAGTCTACAGAGTCAGTGAGTTTGTTTAAACACAAAAAGGCATGATGTCTTCTTTCATCCTGCAGCCTGACACTTACAGGAGCTCTTTGGAGCCCCAGATTCCAGAGCAATCCTCTGCCACTTTGATTTGCTGGGTGTGTTCGAGCAAATGGCATTGCAGGGTTTAACAGCTTTTCTTTGCGTCTCCAGTAATTGTAGATGATACTGAGTGGTCTCCTGTGTACTCCTAGCAGTATACCAGAGTATTGCTCTTAATGAGATGCTGTAATTGAATCATTACATGCAATAATTGGTTAGTTAGAGGGACAATTTAGATGTCATGATTAAAAAGAGGCATGCTGATTTCCTTCACAACATGAGCCTATTATCTTATACTAGACTTACATTATAAATCATGTTCAGGATGGTCATTACTGTGCTTGTACTTTTCTTATTACATTATGTAAGAATCTATAAGAATCTATAAGAGAAGGTTTTCAGAGAGCACCGATTGATTTGCTATACATTTCAATGCTGACACAGTTCAGATATTATTGGTTTCCATTTGGTGTGTGTGAGTGTGTGCGTGTGTGTGTGTGTGTGTGTGTGTGTCCTTGTTGTGATGTTGTACTTGGTCTTTGAGCAAGGTCTCAACAAACAAAACAGAACTTCAGTCTCTAGTTAGTGTGTGTGTGTACTGTATGTGTAATAGCCATTGATGAACGAGTGGACTGACCAGCATAACAGAGCACTGAATTATTGACTACAGTGTTCAGGAAACCATTTCACATAGAATCATCCTTAGCCATATTTTCAAACCATCTATAAATAATAAACAGTATCGATCCATGCTAGGCCTGAGTCAATGAAGGAGAGAGAGGGGGGGGGGACAGAATGTGAAAGAGAGAGAGCTACTTAACGATGTTTAGAGTTGCTTAATGCAACAAATTTTTCTCCATGAAGCTACAGTGTAGAAAGCATTTCATAAATAAGTAGCTGAGTGCTAATGGAAGACTCCCATATGGTCTGCATCTAGGTAAAAACTGATCATACATATAAACATGACTATGCAGGTTTAATTTTACTGTACTGCCACAGTCTGCACACAGCATTTATCATGCAAATTTCACCAGTACTGGATGTCTAACAGGATATTGGAATTGGATCAGTCATCTGTGACTTATGTTTTAAAAAAACAACAAAATGCCTCTGCCTGCTGTCTTGTGATTTTCACTGTTGAAGTATGACTATAATTTGTGCCTTGTGAAGTCACTTGAATTATCTCTGAAATGTGTGTATGTATTTTAACAGTGATGGGATATCAGTCATGTAGGTTGTGTAAAGTGCTATGCCATTCTTATTAAAAAGTCAAAGATGCATTTTTTTAGCAGATTCCTGAAAAATTGTTAATTTGGTGTTCATTATATGTCTCATTTGACTGGTAAAAGCCATAAGGGTTCACCTAGGACCCTGGAAATGGATATGACACAGTAGAATTAAAATAAAAATCAAATATATTAATATATTATGATTATAGTTAATATACTATTGTGGTAAACCATGCACAGAAAAAGTTTTTAATGAATTGGACAAGAATAATATTAATATTAGCATTTTAGCTATTTTATATTTTATTTTTAATTTTATTTACTTATTTTTTTATTTTATGACAATAGTTTTAAACCTTGACCAACATTCTAATACTGGAAGAATAAATTGTTTGTAATGTATGAAAATCACTCATTTTTATTGTTGGTGTTATGTTTTCACCAGTTTCCTCCCTGGTTGTTTAAATTTTTCCAGTTAATAGTTAACACCCCACTATCATTTGATAGTTACAAGCTATTAAGGATGAGAGCCAAAACATTACACATTAACATTTATCTGTATAAAGTAGGTTTCACACATAATTGTGATCAGAACTGTGTAACCAGCTACATTTCTAATGCAGCACAAGTCTATGCTGTATTATGAGAAGTGCAGCAAAGGGGCACTATATCTTTTAAGAGCACTGATCTGGGGGGACTGGACCCTTCTTTATATTTATTTATTTATTGAAATCTACACCACTTTCAGATGGTTTTCCTTACAGTGGAATCATTGATTTCTTTTTAAATCCCTTGCCATACTTTCAGGGATTTTTTTTCCTCAAGGCCTTAGAGAGCTCTTAACATGATGACCCCACACACTTCAACAGCAAAGAGAACACAAAACCCTAGATGTCAGGGTTAAATAAGTCATGTTTCACTTGTGGTGGCATGGTGGTGTAGTGGTTAGCATATCTGCCTCACAGCAAGAAGGTCATATTTTTTTAGTCCCAGGCTTGGCAAGGGCGTTTCTGTGTGGAGTGTACATGTTCTCCCTGTGCATGTGTGGGTTTCCTCTGGGTACTCTAGTTTCCTACCACAGTCCGAAGACATGCAGTTTATGCTAAGTGGCTGTTCCAAATTGCCCCTAGGTGAAAGTATGAATGGTTGTGTGTGTTGGTTCTACAATGGTCTGGTGAGGTGTCCAGGGTGTACTCTGCCTTTGCCCAATTTCAGCTGATATAGGCTCCAGCCTTTCCGCAACCCTCTAGGATTATACACAAATGGCTGCGGGATCCTTGGTTTAAAGACTCACAACTTTCTGAAGATAGGGTGCTACTAAAGCAAAAACAAAGTTCTGATGAATGTGCAATGAACTGTTCTCAGGCAGTGGGATAGAAAAAAGATTAACAGATAAACAGGCAGTGAGAGAAAGAGAGAGAAGAGGCACAATGAGAAGACAAAGCAGTACGTGATTGTAGGGGACTTGTGTGTGGAATTGGTTTGTCATACATCAGTGTTATTACTAGTCTCTTCCTGTTGAACTTTTTGACATCCTGTGAGTAAAATAACAAATGTGTTTTTTTTCATGAAAAGCAAAGACATTTTTTGTATAAATTAAATGCTGACTGTCAACAAAACACATTTTAAATGTTGTTTTATTACAATTATAATTATATTAGAATGCTATAATGTTATTGCTCGTCCACAAGCAAAGCTACTTTTCATGACTTGTATGACTTGTGTGTATTTGGTCTCACTGTCATCTTCCCTTATTCATTCATTTGCCAAACCACTTAATCCTAATAGGGACATGGAGAGGCTGGAGCCTATATTAGCTGATTCTGGGTTAAAGTAGGGTACACCATGAACAGCTCGCCAGACCATCACAGGGCCAACACACGCAACCAATTACACTCACATTTAGGGGCAGTTTGGAACAGCCAGTTAACCTAATGTATATGTCTTTGGAATGTGGGAGGAAACCCATACCAGCGCTGGAAGAACATACAAACGCTACATAGAAACTCCTTCGCTGAGCCCCAGACTCGAACCCCGAACGTTCCTGCAGTGAGGCAGATGTGTGAACCACTACTCCACCATTCCATCTATCATTCAATCTATCATTCAATTCAATTCAGTTTTATTTGTATAGAACTTTTTACGATTGATGTTTTGCAAAGCTCCTTTACATAGTAAAATTTGATAAAGAATTTCTTCAACAAACCCTGCACACCCCCAATGAGCAAGCCCGCAGTGACAGTGGCAAGAAAAAAAAAAAACCCTCACTCGAAACAGGGAAGAAACCCTTAGAGGAACCAGAGTCAAAAGGGAAGCCCATCGTCATTTGGGTGAAGCCAAATAAAAATACAAACCATATAGCAGAAACTTCACTTTAGTTTAACATGGAGTCTAGCTGGTTATCTTATAACTGTAATGGTAATTGTAGTCCTAAATTGTTTCAGTAAAAGAGTTTATATCAACAACAGTGAAAAGTCATCTGCACCATTTATGAGTATATATTCAGGACCAAATAGATTATCATCAGCAGGAACGAGGGCCTTCTAAGATGAGAACTCCAACCAGTATTAGTGCATCAGGATGGATCACAGGATTCAGAAAGCAGAAGGATCCCAATTAATAGTATTTCAGAAGTAGCATGTGTACCTCAGCTATATATATATATATAAAATTGAAAGGTGACTTTTTTTTTTTTTTTTTTTTACTTTTACATAGCATGAATGAATTTCAAACCATATGGAATGGTTTGAAAAATTAAAAAATATGTGAACACTATGCCTGAAAGGTTAAATGCTGTAATCAAAGTAAAGGGTGGCCACACTAAATATTGACTTTCTTTCTTAAAAATAAGACTGTTATTTTTGTTATTACTATATATTGTAATTTGTTTACTTATTCTCATCGATATGATCCAATATTACATGAAATAATTACTTGAATAGTACTTGGTTTCTGATTTATCTTCACTTTGTTAAGTGTATAATCATCACTGCTTGCTACTGTATTTTTTTTTTTTAATTTCTTCACTTATAGAAAAGTAATTTTTTACTTTTTTTATTAGGAGCCATTTTAGACAAAAGTGGAGGTGTATAATCTGCACTGCACACTACTTTATAACTGTGTGTCTTCAGTGTAATAGTGGAAGCTAATACCATATTTACAAATAATATTCCCAAAGGGAGCCTATACAGAGAAAAAAGCAGCAGGCCTAGAACAGAACTTTGTGGAACACCAAACTTAATATTAGTGCATACAGAGAAATCATGATATACATCTACAAACTGTTAACGGTCAGTTATAGAAGATCTAAATGGAAAAGGCCATTACCATATCTCCAACCTCATTTTCTAATCTATCAAGGAGAATAGCATCATCGATTGTGTCAAAGGCTGCAAGGTCAAGTAACACAAGAAGGGAGACACAGCTGTGGTCAGAGGCAACCAGTAGATCATTTACCACCTTAACAAGTGCTGTCTCTGTGCTATGATCAGGCCTAAATTCTGACTGATACATTTCAGTAATGTGATTTCTACATAGATATGAACATCACTGTTGAGCTACAGATTGATTTGAGAAATATGTTGCTCTAGCAGCACTAAAAGCTTTTCTGTATTTAAAAAGAATTTTTCCATGCTAACTGGAATACCATTAATTTAGTTTGACACCATTTTCTGTCTAACTTCTGGGTGTTCAGTTTAAATGGGCATGTATCACCACTGTACCAGGGTATTAATTTTTTAAAAAGTTTTCTTTCAGGATTTACATTATCTAGAGTATAGTGCACATTTGACTCAAAGTACCCAGTTGCCTGATCAAGTTCTGTGGGGTATGATGATGATCCAGTAATATCTACATCATCATCATCATCATTATCATCATCATCATTATCATCATTATCATCATCATCAGCATGTCTGATGAGTGTGTACTGATGGGCTGGAACATTGTCACTGCTTACATTTCACCTATAAAATACTACTTTATTTCAGTAGTTTTGAATGATTAAGCTATAAGATTGATTTCTCTCTCTCTCTCTCTCTCTCTCTCTCTCTCTCTCAGAGGGCAGTGTGTAATAAGCTTTACAATTATTGGTACCCCTTTTGAGAATGAGCATGTTTCAATTACATGTTTAAATTTTTTTTCACTTTTATTTTTTTACCATTAAAATTATATATATATATATAAA
>JAQMYF010000001.1:38486879-38497367 GCA_030014195.1 Neosilurus mollespiculum
TTTGTGTCTTCCCATACAGGTGGCTGGTGTGTGTTGTCCAGTCCAGTTTATTGTCCAGCCACAGCCCGAGGTATTTGCAAGAGTCCACCGCCTCCACCTCAGCTCCCCCTAACAGGACTGGTCACGATCTTGGTCTGGACCTCCCAAAATCAAAAACCAGCGCCTTCGTCTTAGAGGTGTTGAGCTGTATGATTTGTCGATAAAATCATATCCTCTAATGAAGTCTGGCTTACAAAAGTAGTAGGCTTAGAACAGAAATATTGAATGATACATTCATTCATTTGCTGAACCACTTAATCCTACTAGGGTTGCAGGGAGGCTGGAGTCTATTTCAGACGACTCTGGGTAAAGGCAGGGTACAACCTAAACAACTTGCTAGTGCATCACAGTGACAACACAACTATTCACATCCACATATTCACCAATCTGGAACAGACAATTAGTCTAAGGTGCATGTCTTTGGTCTGTAGGAGGAAACCAGAGTATATCTACACAGAAATGCCCTCACTAAGCCCGGGACTCATACCCAGGACCTTCTTGCTGTGAGGCAGACATGCTAATCACTACACCACCGTGCCTCCGCAGGTGAAACCTGACTTATTAAAATCTGACATCTAGGGTCTTGGTTCTCTTTGCTATTGAAGTATGTGGGGTAATCATGCCAAGAGCTCACCAAGGCCTTCAGGGAAATAAATTATCCCTATAAGTATGACATGGTATTTATAAAGAAATTAATAATTCCACTGTCATGAAAATCAACTGGAACTGGGGCACATTTCGAACAGTTTTCTAACAGTAAGATTAGCAAAGTAAAGCCCCATTGATAAGATTGAGTTGCTTTTGGAACATCAAGAAGAACTTACAGTGTCCATCCGTCTGTCTCATCGGTGTACAAAAGTTCATATGAGAACACAGTGGTCATATTTCTTATGCCGATATATAGCCATTGTAATAGAAATGAATGTCTGAGTTGGGTTAATTTCTTCTATTCTTTCTTCCCCTCCAAACTCTTAACTGTTTCAAGCCATAAAATAAAATGCACTTTTTTACTAAAATAATTTTTTTTAATACCGTGAACAGAATTCTATGTGTCAAATGAGTTAGGTATCAAGCTAAACTATTACTGCCGCGCAATGCACTACTCATTTTAATAGAAAGGCTGTTAACCCAATCACATTAAGGAAGTTCATGACATTTCTGGCTTGTATAACATGCTTACGGAAGTGAATCTATTCTGCGTGGTTTAGGAGTTCCCACAAAAAAATCATAAGGAAAAGGAATAAGGAAAGACATAAGGAAATCAAAAGGAAAATCATATGGGAGCTCCGCTCTAAGGCAGTACCTAAATCTGTATATTAGTGATTAGGGTTTGTTTTAGTAGTACAGAGCATAATAAAAGCAAAAAGCCATTTTAGCTTTAATAATAATAATAATAATAATAATAATAATAATAATAATAATAATGCTTCATATATTATTTTAAGTTGACTTAATTTATTTATTTCAAGAAGGTTATGTTTTTGTCCGCAATGGTTTGTTTGTGTGTTTGTTTCTCAGCAACTTTACGCAGAAAGTTATGTAATTACAAACTATATAAAAATTGTCTTGGTAGTCATAAAATGTTATGATGTTGATAAGTAATTAATAACATCTTTGTTACATATCTGACCATTAAAACACTATACAGAAACACTGGCAAAAAATTAATGTCTTTTTTTCCTCCAAGTCAGCATCTGAGACGATCTACTGTATATATCCAGCACTAACTGGCAGACTCATGAACCTGTTTCGGAGGATATGCTTTATTGCCACAAAAAGTTAGGAATAAATGGTGGACCGCCAGAATGATTGACACAACCCTTAAGACAATTCTGAACAGCAGTGTGCTGGAGGAGTGGCAGGCAAAGCAAGAACAGTATAACAGTATTTTGTTCAATGATGAATTTGAAGGAATAGTGCTTTTTATTTTTAAATGAAAGAATAAGCTATATGATTGTAAGAGATGCATATCCACTAAAGTCTCAAAAATAACCTGCCAGTTATCATGCCAATGTTTAATGCTGCCTGAATGAAGTTATAGCAGTGATACAATCAGCACTGCTGCTCAAAAATGCCTTCTTTAAGCAATAGTGTAGTAGGTAGATTTGTCATTCTGTAGGTGTGGTAATAAAGATGTATAAACCAAGAGTCTCTGAAGCCTATTGTTCAGGTTCCTCATACCAGCTTGAACTGTTCTGCTTAGTCTCCTCTGACCTGTTTTACCAACAAGGTGTTTCCACCCACAGAACTTCTGTTCACTGATGCGTGTGTGTGTGTGTGTGTGTGTGTGTGTGTGTGTGTGTGTGTGTGTGTGTGTGTGTGTGTGTGAACCATCTTGTGTAAGCACTACACATCAATGAATATAAAAATCCCAGAATATCCACTGGGGTGCATAAACCATCCTTTCTGGTATCAACAACCTTACCATGTTAAAAACCACATTTTTTCCACATGCTGATGTCTGATATAAACTTTAACTTGTTTAAAGTTAAAGTTTAACTTGTTTAACTTTAAGTTCTTGACCTTTATCTGCATAATATTTGCATTGTAATAATGACACTTGCATGATACCTACATGAATGAGGAGTTGCATTCCTAATAAAGTGATCAGTGAGTTAAGGGATCATTGAAAAAAAATTCAAAACTGCAAATATATATATATATAAATAAAAATTGTACACCCTAAATAGCTCACTAGTCTATCACACACAACTATTGACACCCACACTCAGGGGCAAATTGGAACAGCCAATTAGCCTAATGTGCATTGGTCAAATGTCTTTGGGAGGAAACCAGAGCACCCAGAGGAAGCCCACACAAGCATGTTAATTCCACACAGAAATGCCCACGCCAAGACCAGGACTTGAACCCAGGATCTTCTTGCAGTGAGGCGAACATACTAACCACTACACCATCATGCCACTCTGGCATGACACTGTCATCCTCTATTTATTGTACACACTGGGAAATTTGTCCCCTATGAAATATGTCTTCTAATAATTTAGATTTAAAATCTTAATGGACATGGACAGCTTGAAAAGAATCAAAGACAGCCAACAGGAAAACACAAATAGAATCAACTCAAAGAGCCTCAGGAGAACTGAGGCATCAGGCCATTCCTCATTTGGATTCTACCACAGCAGGTTCAACACTTCCAAAAAAAACCCAAAAAAAGACATTGCTTTGGAATGAGAGCACATTAACAGGGCGAAGATATTCAGGAAATATAAAAAGGACAAACTAGCCTGGAGCATGACATGTATAGTTGGGGCAACCAACCATAAGCCTGAAGCATCGTGCAAACAGTTTTTGGCAGACAACTGAAGACAGGGACCGGAGCTGGACTCAATGCAAAAGATCTCCGAAAATAAAGGCCTGGGGAGGGAGGGGTGGAGGTACTGCAGCCAAATTCATAAGTATTTCTGCAGAGCCTTCCTGCATCAGGGTATTGACGTCTTCATCTCAGGGCTTCCTGAGCCTTGGGCCATTAATGGCTGTCGTGGTACAAAGAGCACAACAATTGGCAGACCTGGGAATGGGAAAGGGCAGGCACATCCACATAACTATTCGTGCACAAATCACAAAATGATTTCTTCACATTTGAAAATGCTTTGGAAGAGATGGGGCCATGATAATTATGTGGCAAAATAAAGGTAAAATTGCAAAGCTGGGACAACAAGCTACTGATAGCTCAGGAAGCATGCTAAGGTATAATTTCTAATGACCCAGTAATAAGCCCCACCCTACCCCCTTCTGGTCCATAGCCAAGCTCATGCACAAGAATACATTCATATAACACTAAATGTATTCACTTAGAAGCAGAGACAGAAAGAGAAATGATCACTGTTTGTAGTTAAATGACACTTGACTTTGCCGCTGTGTAGTTCCCTTGTCTGCTGTAATAATGTTTTGTCAGGTGGTGGCTGCCTCTCACGACTGTTGTCATTCTGTGAAATGTGTGCAACAGTCCACCTCATTCCTCGAAATGAGTTATGCAAATGAAAGGCTGCTACATAGCGATATGTGAAAGGTAGCATGAAAAGTACTTGGCGTGTATCCATGAAGACCGACTTTTACTGACTGATACTGAAGCCTGGGGGTCACTTGCTGAAAACATAGCCTTGGCCAACTGACACTACATGCAGGAAATTAAAAAAACAAAAAAAACAAAACCAAAAACAAACAAGAAGAGGACATTACGGTAAATCAGACCTGTTGTTTTTTACTTCTTGCATCAATATGGTAATGTACTGTAAGTCAATAAGAGCCAATACTGTCTACATGGATCCATGCTGAGAACAGCTTAATTACTGGTCCCAACAAACCTTAAATCAGACCAATGAGACCAAATAGATAAGGAGAGTTAAACAGAGATATCCGAGAAGTCTCCATCCGAATCAGTAAAATGCAAATGAACTGAAATGAATCGTGTTTCATTGTGTCACGTTACCGAACACCACACTTAATCTCCAGAGCCAGGTCCCCCCTTAGAAATGATAGTGATTTTAATCTCTCTGCTGCCTCTCATTAATTTTTTTGTGCTCTTTTCAGGAACAGTACTGCTGTATTTCTCAGTAAGCTGGCAATTCTGTCACACTTGCTAACACAAGTGCATATTATTGTGTAAAATTGCATATTACTACATATGTCATTTGTCAAGATTTAATGGAACGTTCTTGAACACTCCTGGCCAGCAGATCTGTGACAGAGAATATGCACTTTTCCCTCAGCTTATGGTGTTTTAATGGTGATTAAAGTGATTAAAATGAAACTCTCCAAGGTCAACATATTGCATTAATAAAGCTAATTTAGTTTTGTTGGTGCAGCAGATTCCAAACTCAGGTTTGGCAAGTGGTCAACAAACAAAATTTGTTGGATTCTGCATCGATTTTTTCTTTCCCTCTGAACACGGAGATGATTTGTGGATACTCGGTTTTAAAACTGGGGCAGGCATTGTTTTTCAAGGAGTTTGTCCCATTGCTTGCACTTCTGACAGGTTTATTGGGTAATAGTGGTTTATACTACAAGTGCTATCCTGGGGGCAGAGAGAGAAAAGTAAACCATTGTTTGCCCACTTGTTTTTGTACTATCATGAGAAAAGGTGATGTAGCACTAGCAGCTCACCTCTGGTCATGATGATCCTTTATTAAAGCTATTACTGATTAAGCAGGGATCTAAAGAATTTTATAAGCGTGCTTTGGGACAATGTCTACAATAAAAATCACTATACTGAAAAAAAGAATTGAATTAAAGGAAATAGAAGGGCATTCAAGAGTGCAAGGTACCTCCGCCAGGCACAAGTGGATTATGGTGACAAGTGCATTGATTAACCTGAAAAACCTGGCTTAAACTGCGGGTTGCCTAAAAAACTGGTATAGTTATAATGAAAAGTCTCCCCCTACTGGGCATCTAATAAACATCATTCACACATTACTTGCATGTATTAACCATAATTGTGCAAATTTATGCAAATTCCTACAACTTTTTAAGTTCACTCTTTTCTCCAGCTCTTTTTCTGCATGGTGTGACTTAGAACTGAATCTGATAAGATTTAGATGAGATTAATTATGTTTTAATAGGGATTTTTCAGGGTTTGGGGTGTTTTCAACATGATTACATGTACGGATCACCTACAAAATGTAAAGGTTTGTTACTTGTGCAACATCCTACTCTAGAAAAAATTTCCAAAATCTGTGGATAACTTTTTGAGTTATACTGTAAACAAACAAACTAACTAAAAAAGCAACACAGGAGAAAACATAACTTCCTGGTGGAGGTATTTAATTTACACATCTACAATTACCTTTAAATATGGCTTTGAAAAAAGCCTAATGTGTGCCGGTCTATTGTTAGAATGGAAATGCTTTCACAGAATCACCAATTTAATACCAATAAAACAGCCATAAGTACATATTAATACACACTGAACAAAAATATAAATGCACAATTTTTTTTTCCAAATATTTTAGCCAGCATAGAAATATTTTTAAAAAACAATAATTTTATTCTTGCCCTAATACTGAACCAAAAGAAACATGACTAACAATTTTCTGTTCACAATTCATAAGTTATCACAGTGTGAACCAATCGGGGGTCAATGGGCAAAGTTCACATCACTCAGTACCAAGTGTGTCTACCATTTGCATCACATAAAGTGGTACATCTCCAACGCATAGAGTTAACAAGATGATCAATTGTGGCCTGTGGAATGTTAGTCGGAGCCGGTCAAGGAGATGCAGGAGCTGCATGTGCGCATCCTGTGCGGGCGTGGTCACACATGGTCACCAGGCATGTGGACGATTCACAATGCTGCCAGTCTCTCTGAATTGACTTCTCAACCGGTTGATGGTGGAATGATGCACATTCAAGTGTGTTGACACTGCTGTCACAGCAATCCCAGCATTCAGCTGACAACAACTCATGACTTGTGTCATCTGTGGTACTGTGACTAGTAATAAAAGTGCACATTTCGGGGTGGGCATTTATTGGCCCTGGTGCAAGGATTGTCTGTGTCATACTGACTGACCAATTCAATGTTATGAATTATGCCACTCATGGGTGGAATAACTCAGTGATTGCACAAGCTCACAGGGATGTGGGTATGATAAGTGTGTATCCAGAATTCAGCAGAACAAATCATTCAGTCCACCAATAAACACTATTTATAAGCATATTTAATTATAGATCAATTTAACTCAGCATTTTTGGTTTGTAAGTTTATATTATTGTTCAGTGTATAATTAAAAAGATAAAAAGGTGTTTCCTACATAGCAGAGCCTTAAAAAGAACCGCTTGTATGCAACAGACTCAGCTTTTGCCAGTCATTTACTCTCTCTTGAATGAGATTTCTGATGAAGCCCAGACAATCCCTAGTCTGCATGGCCAACTAATGACACCTTCCCCATAAAGCCACAACTTGATTCTTCTATCACATTTGCATGCTGTATACTGATTGTCAGATAAAGTCGAAAGGAAAATATTCAGTGTAGAGTTGCTACTTTAAAATATGTTTGTGAGAATCCAAGTGACAGAGGGAAACGTGCCCGGGGACATGGAGCAGGCTCGTCCTCCTGAAGACAGAAGGATAGAACAGCTGTTTCCTCTCAGGGGTCCTGAGTTAGGAGCAACATGATGTGCACTCAGCGGAACCACGTTTCGTTTTGTCGGCTTAATCACAAACAGTAGGACTAATAATCCACAGCCACTGGACAAATGACCCCAAGCAGTGGTGAGGTGCAATTAAAGCTTTAACAAATGATGCCCCTTTCACCCCAGATGCTACATCTGAATGTAAAGCAGCAGTTGATAACTGAACTCTCTGCATGCATTACATACCTCCCTTCTTCAACGCTGCTCTGGAGAAAACGAGGAACCATGCTGTGTAGTATTGGACAGAAAGAACAAATAAAGTGTAGTGGAGGGGAAAAAAGAGAAGTATTTTATCCGCTATGTTGGTCATTAAAAGCTCCCTGGGAAATACGTCTGTCGTGTCTTGGTTTATCCATTAATCCACTTTAATTAATTCTCTTTCATTTGCCATGTTTAGGAAGGATCAATGCCACTGGTTTCACTTAATTTGACAAATGTTCTTGCTTCTAATGCCCAATTGTTTTAGGGTTTATGGGTGTCGTTTTTTAAGGTGCACTGTGCTCTTAATGAATCATTCTAACAATCCATTCTTTTTTCACCTCAGTGTTGATTATAGTCCATAATTCAAGTAGCTTTTTTCAAGAAGTGTCATAAACAAATTTTTTGTTTCTTGAGTGTTTCCTTGCTTTTAGACACAACAAAACTACTTAAAATAATAATAGGAGACATGTTGGTTTGTTGGTTTTGACTCGTTCATATTTTAACACAGTTTATTGGTTTTTTATTTATTTATTTTTAAACTCTGCTTTAAAGGGTCTGGCTCACCCTTCCCATAATCCTTTGCACCAATTAATGAGCCACGATTTTCCATGCCCCAAGCAATCCTTAATAATTCAGCCACATCCTATTTGATGTTTAATACTTATAAATTGAAGATAATTTTTCAAAATTTATATTATACTTAGTCTGTTGTAATGGATCTCAACCAGCCTTGGCTCTCCTATAAAACAAAGAAAAGTTAAGGCATATTCTGTTTCGATGCTTCCGTTTATGAAACGTGGATAACAAAAAAGTTTGAGATGGGTTTCAAAGGGAACACTAACAGTGCATTTGCAGAGGTTTTGCTGCAAAAAGAAGTAGCAGGTATCAATTATAGTGAAACTCCTGTGGGAAGCACCATAGTCATGGAATACGGCTTAGATGGTTGTCCTGTCTCAGTCCAGTGTCCACATATGCCCACCACAGGAAACCCAATAAGGCTGTTACATGGCTGAATTGATGCTGATTTGCTGCTATTTATCACTGACTTGCATGATGACGGTCAGCAATAAAATAAAACAGATTTATTATTAACAACAAAATTGAAAGCCAAAAAAGAGGTTAATACATTACCACAGAAAGAAATTATTCTAGAGATTTGAAGAATTTAACATGTAACAAATGCTGTCTTCTTCTTTAAATAATATTACAGAGCAGTTATTTTGAGCCATTGTTATATACATTCACTTGAAACACATAACCTGCGCTGCAAAAACAGACTGGTTAAAACTCAAACAATGTAATTGGTTATTGGAAAATTGTTTGCAATAATATATATTTTGGTTGCCAGAAACTTGAAGTATTACATATAAATTGGCAAGTGGTAAACACATGGATGGAGTATTGTGGTTAGGAACTAGCTTATATCACAGCCAGGGAAACGATGTTCAGATCGATGCTTGTATAGTCTTTAATTTGAGGGTCATGGTGCACAAACACTAAATAATCCCTACAGCTGGACTCTCTGGGTTGTAAAATATATACCTATACATCTCCCCTCTTTAAGCCATTGGAGTTAATTAAGAAATGCCAGTTGTAGACAAGTTATATGACTTATCACATCACTATGTAGTTCACAAAGCAACCAATAAAAATTGTTTTAGGCAACCAATGGTTTTTTTTTGTTTTGTTTTGTTTTTTTTGTTTGTTTGTTTGGTTTTTGTTTTTTTTAGTGTTTAATATTGCAGATTTTATTCCTTCTCACTTTGTAAAACAGTCCAACTTTAATCTTGACTCATTTTATTTTCTAATACAGAACCACTCGTTAAGATAATGGTCTAAGGTGAGTGACTGGTTAAAACTAGCACAATGAATAATGGTTTGGTTGACAATCTAATGTTAAAGAAAACATGCTTTAATAAAGAGTAGCTTGATTCTAAAGGTTTGATCTTTGGAGTTGTAGATGTTTTTTTGCCTTCAAAGCTTAAAAATCCAGTCCCAAAGGTTTCAATTAGAAAAAAGTGGCATCCTAGTGCATTCACTCTCATGGTAAACACAGATCTCCAGAGTGTTTAGGCTAGGCATTGCAAAACATGTTGCTCTGTCTCCAGCCTCGGTTAATTGGATTCCTCCAGTCTTTGGCAGAGATAAAGAAAGCTTTTCCTTATTGTTCAAAGAAATCATTATCTAAGTATAGAACTTCAATGTGTATTTCTCTGTTCAAGGAATGCATGCCTTAGTATTGCACATAGCTTCCAAGAGTGTGTCAGATACACTGAAAGAGGAAGGCCATGTTGTTGCTGAATCACTTTGGACTTCATTATTTCTCGCCCTATACACAGAAATAAGGGCCACAGCAATCGCCAGATCCTCTGGGATTCCACATTTTGGAATAGAGTAATTCTTCAAAGTCACTGCTCAAAGAGTCACACCAAAAATGTACAAAGTCACCTCCACTACTGTGTGTGTATTACAGCATGTGCAACGAGCAAGGATTTGAGGCATTTTATTGGGGCAATTAGTGCCATAAGCAAAACAAAGCCACGCACGAAAGCTAGAAATATCATGTACTGTACATGCAATCTTAAAACTAATGGCAACACTAAATAAATTCAGAGTCATTTGTATTTGTAATCTAGTATGAATATGTTTGCATGGAGCTGAAAACAAATATAAGGCATTAATAAGCAGCAGCTCATTTGCAAACATGAAATTATGCACAAAACACACTGAATTATTTGCATAAGTATTTTACAATCTAAATACAAAAGGATAATAAGTACAGACTATATAACATCTTTCTAAATCGTGATTTTAGTCTGTCGGTATGTTTGTGAATGCTGTGCTGCATCTGTTACTCTTGAGACTGTTGATCTACACATGCTGATTCAGTCCGCAGTCATATTTAAATATGAACAGAGGGACCTGCACCCTGCATTGCTACTCTCATTAATGAATGATTACGTACACCCTTAACAAATGTGTGCGCAGCAGTCTCTCTCTCTCACTCTCTCTCTCTCTTTCTCACACACACACACACACACACACACACACACACACACACACACACACACACACACGCACACACACACACACACACAC
>JAQMYF010000001.1:38499068-38509068 GCA_030014195.1 Neosilurus mollespiculum
CACACACAGACACACGCACTCACACACACACACACACACACACACACACACACGCACACACACACACACACACAGACACAGACACACACACACACACACACACTCCTGTACTTCTAGCTTTGTGGGGACGTTTATTGACAAAATGTATTCTGTAGCCCCTGATCATAATCCAAACCATCACAACTAAATACTAAACATCACTAACTAAAACACCACTGTTGGGCCCTTGAGCAAGGCCCTTAACCTTCAATTGCTCAGTCGTATAAAAATGATAATTGTAAATCGCTCTGGAGCGTCTGCCAAATGCTGTAAATGTAAATACACAACCCCAACCTTTATCCTAACCCTAAATAAAACCTAATTCTAACCTGAACCGTAAAACCTTTTCCCTTAAGTATTCTTTTCAAGAATTTCGAGTCCTGGACTCAGCAAGGGGGTTTCTGTGTGGAGTTTGCATGTTCTCTCCCTGCTTGCGTGGGTTTCACACACACACACACATACACACACACACACACACACACACACACACATTTGTTATTCAAACTTCATGATGACCAATAATTAATACAGCATTTTTTTCTGTGCTAGACCTAAACCTAAACATAATCCCAAACCTAATTCCTAAACCTTGATCTTACATCCCAAGGTCATTTTAGATAGGAGAGAAGGTGAAAGAAAGAAGCAGATTAAGCAGTAAAGATGAAAGACAAATATTCATTGAAGAAAAAAGTCTTTAATTGAAATTTGAAAGTAGGGGATGAAGTGCAGTCACTGAAAAATAGCATTTCTAGAGTTTGAGGGTCATGGTAGTGAAGGACCTGCCACCCAGAGTGGAAAACCTAGTGTGTGGGACAGCAAGGAGATTTTTGGATAAACTGCATCTTTTGGCATGTTTACTTTTATACTGCAGTAATAGAATGTAATAAAATAAAACTGAGCGGTAATGTGTTTATTTCACTTTTTTGTGCACTCACAACAGCAAATTATAAAAAAGTTCATAAAAGATATGGATTTGGTTAAAGAAGCAGTTTTCCAATTGGGGACCACATAAATGTCCCCAAAAGGTCATAACTGTCAGAATTTTCATCCTTATTCGTATATTTCTGGATTTCATCAGGATTTTAACACCACCCAAACACATACACACACACACACACACACACACACCAAGACACCAAGACACCAAGGGCACCACCAAATCATGTATTACAGGGACAAGGCCTCAGTTTAGGATGTTAAAGAGAGAGGGGTGGGAGAGAGAGAGAGAGAGAGAGAGAGAGAGAGAGATAGAGAGAGAGAGAGAGAGAGAGAGATGCAGCCTATTCAGCCATAGTGAAAATGTATAAATGTCAAAAACCCTCAATGCATCTATGCCAATATATGTGATATATCAATAGTTTTGCCATCCTTAATCCCCCAACTACCTCCAACTCCATATCACTACCCCAAAATTTACCATTACACCACTGCACACCTACTGTACAGTGTACATCAATGTAGATTCAATTAATAGAAATATTATGAGTAACACACCACAGACCACTGTGTCCCTAATACTTCTGTGTTCCATTTTCTTCGGAAGTTGGAGATGGGAATGATGTCACACCTGAGCGGACCATGTCTCAGAACAAAGCTTAAAAAAGCAACGCCATTAATTTTCTTACCTGGTTAGTGATTGTTAGCTATTAATACAATCCCAGTTAATAACAACGCACTACAGGCCAGATCTACTAAGATCCCAATTTGCGTTTACTAATTTGCGTGCGCAATCTAGAATTTTGTGTGTGGGGTGGAACCACGGTTTGCAGGTGATTAACTAAGAGTGATTGCGTAAATGACAACAAGTGCAAACTTGTTGGAGACACACCCATTTAAATGAGGGTTCTGCGTGTTTCATGTGTTGCACCATGGTGAGTTTGGAGCGCAAATTAAATTCGACCTTACAGAATTAGAGGTGTTGGTAGATGAAGCCAATAAACATTTAAATGAGCTACAGCAAAGAAATCTGACGATCACACAAAGGAACACTATATGGGAGAAAATCTGAAATCTGAAAAAGTAAATGCTGTTGGTAAATCGATGCGAACAGTGGATGAAGAGTGAAAAGAAGACATCAAGACGAAGAAGAAGAACAAAAGAACAATTAGCGTACAATAATACATCGGCAAATAAAAGTAACACTTTTTTCTGAAAAGATATTTATTTAATAAATGAAAAATGAATGCACCTCCTGTGGATACATTTCAAGTCAAATCCCCAGAATCACATATTCTAATCTACAACATATATTTAATCAAGGTGTTTTTCTGCATTATATAATGAATGAAAATGGAAAAATAAATGCATACCCCAAGAAGTGACTGAATGAGACTGCTGCATGTCTGCATCCCCGCAGCATTGGGTCATGCTCCATATGGAGGTATTGCGTGACTCTGAGTTCCTCCAACAGCTCCAAAATGGCAAGTCTGGATAGGCGATATGTTTTAATGACTGTTTCCTCATTCATTCCAAAAAGTTCACACGAGGGTGAAAAATGCGTTCTCTGCGTTTTCTTTCATCGTTTCGATGTCTCCTTCTCGCCACAATAACCGCAGCCTTGTGTGCGCAATTACGCATACAAACCGTTTGCACCTCACTTTGAGACGTGTTGAATATAGATGCAGTTTTTTATTGGCAAAATTGCTTTCAGGTTTAATAAATCGCTTTGCGTGTCCTAAAATAATATATTTACATTCTCTCTTCCCAGCAATTGCGTGTACCATGCATTGCGGCAAGCGTACTAACTGGATGCAGACGTGCTATTTTGCACCTTTGCAAGACGCAACCCTTAGTGCATACTGTTAGTAAACTAGTTTGTACATTTTTTTCCAATTTACATTTGACTTTATACAAACAAACCTTTAGTAGATCCGGCCCTAAGTGGCATTTTGTGTGTATTAACACTGTAAGGACTGTAGATAGAACTTGGACAGTACTGAATGTATGGATGATTTAATGAGCTGTAAAGTAGATAGAAGTGCTAATAAACAATATACTACTACAGCTTTCACTCTGTTGATGCATGAAGTAGTCATCATAGTTGGTGAAGTAGTGGTCCGAGTTGGTAAGGTTCTTTCAACTTTTTGAGTCTGGAATTAAACATCAGAGTGCTCCAGTTGAGAGACTAGGAAATCTACATTCATTCATTCATTCATTCATTCATTCATTCATTCATTTGCCAAAATGCCTATTCCCACTAGGCAGGATACACCCTGAACAGCTTGCCAATCCATCACTGGGCAAACACATGCACAACCATTCACACTCACACCAAGGGGCAAATTGAAACCATCAATTAGTCTAATATGCATGTCTTTTAACTGTTCGGGGACACTGGAGTACTCAGAGAAAACCCATGCACAAATGGGGAAAAAATGCAAACTCCACACAGAAAACACCCTCACCAAGCCTGGGACTCAAACCCAGGACCTTCTCGCTGTGAAGTGGACATGTTATCCACTACACCAGTGGAAAGTTTTGCATAAATAATTCTTAACTGGGAGTGGGGGTGGGGGGTGTTTGGTTAAAGGGGTCTCCTCTGGCCCTGGTGAGTTTCTTTCCATCAATAGATGTAGTGAAGTGACACTAACTCCTTATTAATATATTAATGTTGATAATGGGTCTGATTCTTAAATTCTGTAAAAGGTGGGAACTGCATTCATTATCATGTTATTCATCTTATTTTGAGTTCCGTGCCAAAATTTACACGCTGCATCCCACCCAAAAATTAAACCGGTTTAGTTTCCTGATGCAACTAGCATGGTACAAATTGTAATCATAGCACAAACTGTTATATGGAAAGAAGTTTTTAAGCAGTGTTTGAAATGAGGCAAAAAATATATATCATCTTTTTTTAAGAAGCAGCAAAAGTGATGAGGAAAAACTGTGAAAGACACTGAAAGTAAAAAGATGCGAGTAATATCTGCAGGCGTAGGTCAGCACTTTAGCATTCTCTAGCAGGAACATTGCCGCTCATATTTTGGCTACAGATAAACAAAGTAAACAATTTTTGGAGTAATTCTCACAAGTAGATCAAATTAAATGTAATTGTATAATGTTGTTACACAACTATGTTCTTGTTTTGCTTCATGGTTTTGGGGTAAAAAGGTACACTGACGTTCAGTTCATATTGTGAAGCTGAGCAAGAAAGCTTAGCACATATATCTGTATCTGTGGTTCGAGTTTTTATGTCTTGAATAATTGATGTAAAGTGCAGTCAACACCTCTCAGCCCTCCTACAGTTTTTTTGTGAGCTGCATCCAAAATAGTGTACGCTGCTTAAAACTCTGAATCGGACTACAGTCTTAGGGTGTTCTAGTCATGACATCAGTCCTTATTTATATCGTATCACACTCCAGTGGTGTTCAAGGTCAGAGGAACGTACACTCATGGGCAAAAAAAAAATGGACAAGCTAAAAAAATTATAAACTTTGAATAGAGCTAAAAAAAATTGCTGGTCAGAAAATTAGCAAGAATTAAAATTATCACTCATAAGGCCTGTGCCACCATTAGCTTGTCATAGATCATTGATGCAGTAAAGTGTTGGAGAGGAAATTAATTTGCTGTACATAATCATTTTGTATGCAAAGAAAAAGTCATAAAAAATCTTAATGTTTAATCTGAAATTTAAAGTAACACATGCCTTGGTGTGCAAAATTTTCCAATTTTATTTTTTCTCTAAAAACTACTCATTAATTGACAATCTTCCACAACTGATGCAGCCCATGACAAACCTGATAACAATCTCCTTAATATACCCAGAAATGAAAATACAATACAGTATGCAGTTGGTGAAGTCCCAAGATAAACAAGTGAGAAAATTTGCTCAAAATGCATGTTTTGCAATTTGGGGGTTTGGACCATTTTCTTTGCCTAAGCATGTATTTTAGGTACCAAAGTGGTTTTAATTAAGCTCTTGTTAAGCTAAGTCTTATAGACCAGTTACACAGAGCATTGAAAAGATTGCAGGTTTACTTATTTATTTTTTATCACTGACATTGCACATTGACAATTCTTTATTCCCAGAGTGCATTTCAAATGAGAACATATCCTTCAGGAATACACATTCTTTTCCCGGCTTATGAAGCTCTGATCTGCAGTACTAAACCCACCACCAGAACCATGCAGACCTGGACTGAGAAGGCTTCCTCAGCACTACAAGACTGTTTCAAGCACACAAACTGGAATGTGTTCAAATAGGGCACTGATCAAGAGGAATACACGTGCACTGACGCTGTCCTGCCCACAAGACCATCACGGCTTTTCCCAAACAGAAGCCATGGATGGACGGCACAGTGTGGCCCCTGCTTAAACCAAGACGCAGCCTACAGGTCAGGAGACAGGCTGGCTTACAGTACGGCCCGGAAAGAACTGAAAAAGGGCATTCAACTGCGCATTGAGGAGCACTTCAACAACTCACCCAGCATGTGGGGAGGTATAAGGACCATCACAGACTACAAGCACAGTGACCACAAACACAGACTACAAACACTCTGCCTGACACCCTGAACAGCTTCTTTGCACGCTTCGACTCATCAAGCAACAGGGAGACTGTACATCTCCCCCCCCGCCAGAGGAGCAGCAGCAGCCCCTCATCCTGCAGCGGCACCAAGCATGTTCTACCCTGAGGAAGA
This sequence comes from Neosilurus mollespiculum, assembly GCA_030014195.1. Taxonomy (NCBI): domain Eukaryota; kingdom Metazoa; phylum Chordata; class Actinopteri; order Siluriformes; family Plotosidae; genus Neosilurus; species Neosilurus mollespiculum. Next base: position 38,504,741 of record JAQMYF010000001.1, read on the forward strand.
TCAATATCAACAGGGTTGCAAGACCAGATAAGGTGTCGGGCCGGACCCTGAAATCATGCACTGACCAGCTGGCAGGAGTTTTCCTGGACATTTTCAACCTGTCCCTGCAGCTCGCTAAGGTCCCTGTCTGCCTCAAGTTCTCCACCATTGTGTCTGTGTACAAAAAATCAGCCGTTAACTGCCTTAAAGATTATCATCCGGTTGCCCTGACCCCGGTAATCATGAAGTGCTTCAAGAAGATCCTCCTTAACCACATTAAGCATGTTATTACCGCTGATCTGGACTGCCTTCAGTTCGCCTACAAGAAGAACCGCTCTACAGAGGATGCTGTCTCGCTAGCACTCCACACAGCCATGACCCACCTGGAGCAACCTAACACTTATGTTAGGATGCTATTCGTGGACTTCAGCTCAGCTTTCAATACTGTTCTCCAAGACAAGCTGGTACTGAAGCGCCACAACCTGGGACTGCTTCACTGTGTTCCTGGATCAGAGACTTTCTCACCAACCAACCGCAGGTGGAGAGGATAGAGAACTCTACATCTTCCACCCTGATCTTCCACCGCAGGGCTGTGTGCTCAGCCCGGCCCTCTTCAGCCTTTTCACTCAGGACTGTTCTGCGATCCACTCCACAACTCTCGTGAAGTTTGCAGAAAACACCACCATGGTGGGTCTCATATCAGATAATGATGAGATCCATTACCGAGAGGAGATCCAGCACCTGATAAACTGGTGTTCAACCAACAATCTCACTGTGAACACCAGCAAGACCAAGGAGGTCATAGTGGACTACAGGAGGACCAGGAAGACAGAGCATGCTCCTCTCTGCATTCATGTGGAGGCAGTGTAGTGTGTTTGAACAGTTTTAAGTTCCTGGGTGTCCATATTTCATCTGACCTGTCCTGGTCTGTCAACACCTCACACCTGGTGAAAAAGGCCCAACAATGGCTTTTCTTCCTCAGGAAGTTGAAATGTGTTGGACTGTCTTCTCAGTTGCCCAATAACTTCTATGGCTCTACAATAGAAAGTATACTCTGTCTCAGTGCAACGGTGTGGACTTTGCCTGGGTGGTGAGAACTGCTCAGGGGATCGCGGGCTGCCGTCTACCAGATCTAGATACAATATATGCCCCGTGTCCAGAAGAAGGCCAGCTGCATCATAGCGGATCCCACCCACCCAGGAAATGGACTGTTTGTACCTCTTCCTTCAGGAAAGCATACAGAAACATTAAGACCATCACAACCAGACTCAAAAACAGCTTCTTCCCCTGGGCTGTGAAAGCCATCACCTCTCCACCCCTACTCCCTCGCAGTCACACTCACACATGCAAGCTTCTTCCACAGCCACATACTCACACAGTTCACACACACACCCTGCTGACTCTGACATAGACATTAGCTCTCTGTAAAAGGACATTGAATTCAACTTTGTGACTGTCGGTTCGGACGTGGGCTGGTTGGACGAACGGGCTGTTGCATGAACTACATCAACTCTGTTTTGGTTCTGTATAGCTTTGCGCTTTGTCTGTTCAGCTTCCATTCTGCTCTGTCCAGTTCGGACGTGAGCTTGTTGGACGAACGGGTCGCTGCATGAACCACATCGATGCTGCTTGGCTGCCAAAGCGTGGACTAATTGGCCAAGCAGGCTTGTGCTGTGTTAAATAAATTTTTCTGTGTTTGTATTAATTTGTTTATCTAGTTGCATGATTTTGTATTGGCTTTTAAGTTTCTGTTGCATGTGTTTTAATTTTGCATGTCGTTTGGTTCTAAAATGTGTTGTACTGTGGTTGTTTGTAATTGTGTTCTCCTTTCTTGTCAGGTGCTATGGGCCCAGGGCTGCAGTCCAGTCCTTGGTGGTGGTTCACGATTTCTCTCCTCCTGCTGTGTGTGTGAGTGTGTGTGATAACACGAGTGATTAGAGTGAAGCTCTTTTCTCCCTGTTAGTGATTGGTCTTGCCGCATGGTTAGCCTGCACACTGATGTGATTACCCTGCTCACAGTGTCAACTTAATTTTTGAACTTGTGTGTTTGTTTATTTTTTTGTTGTTAAATAAAAAAACTATATATTTTTATATTGTACCATGTCTCTGGCCTGTGGTATATTTTAAGAATCTGACTGTATGGTGAACGGGGCTGCTTTGCAAAGGAAAGTCCCTCGGTGGATCGCCATCCTGTCCTATTACATTCTGGCGTAGTTGGCAGGATACCACTTTAAAGGGTTCAGAGATGTGGGGGTTTTTTGTTTGTTTGTTTTTTTTGTATGACTTATTGTTTTTTTCTTTCCCTTCAGTACATGTCTTGGTACGTTCTGTATGCATGGGTAGAGCCAAAGCAGCAGTATTCAGTCTAAGGATCCAAATTTTCTTATTTTTTTGAGTTTCTGTTTACAGTTTTCCCTGCAGTCAGCATGGAGGATTACTTTATTTACATTCTAATTTATATCCACTCTGCTGCTGCTTTTGATTTATTGCATCTCATAGTGCCTTTAATATACATACTGTATATCCCAGTGCAGTCCCAGTTTTTATTAACAGGTGTTTAGAATTTACATTTCTATTTTATATTTCTGTTTAAAAGTTTATGTATATAATTGACTTGTGTTTATATTCTGCTCTTGACGGTGTTAATTGCAGTTTATTGCCTTGATTGTAAAGCTGAGAGTCTCATACAAAATTTCGTAATTTCGTATATGTGAACATAATGACAATAAAGACTCTTGAATCTTGAATCCTAGACATCCATGTAATAAAAGGTGCTATAGGGCATAAAGCTAACAAACACAGGGGTGTCAGGATCTTTTATGCACTTCATGAAATGATAAGAGACTTTTACCTATCAATCATATTAAACAACCCCAGTGGTGGAGCAGCTCTTTACAGTTAGCTACTATAGGTGGAAAATTTGAGCTCTACTGAACATGTAACTTTTCTCAAGCAGATATATAACATCAGTTATTTTAGTCTTCAAGAGACCAATAACTGTTCAGGCCCAGGTAATCTCTTACATGTCTGAGAGAGTTGCTAAGTGTGAGGAGCATGTAGCAGTGACAGGGAAATCCCATGGTGCTTTTAAAGCACACAAGCTGATCCCAGTCATGACACTGGAGATGGAAATGTAGCACATCTTCAACACTACTGTCAAATCGTTTCATGGATCAAAGCAAACATGACTAAAGGAATGCACCCGCCTTAATCTTTAATCATTTTTTATTAGTAATATTAGCATGGCGTTGAGCATGTAAATTTGTTTAGTTTTGTTTTGTTTTGTTTCGGCAGGGCTTGAATTAAATATAAAAGGGAGTGTGTTTGCACTCCGCTCTGACATACTGCTGATGCCAAAAGCAGGCAGGCGAAAAGGGAGGCACATAATCTAAGTCATTATGCGACATGAATGGACAGAATGTGCAACAGTCTCAATCGGACAAAGTGATTTCACAGCTCGCTGATGCCCTTTTCTAGGGACGGCAAATAAATGGTGGTGCTGCTGTATATTTTTTCATCCTAGCTCTGCATAAGTTCTGTAGCATAAGATACAGCTAGACCTATGCAGACAGCAGAAACCTCACATTGTGCACAGAGCTCATAAAGTATTTCTAGTACAAAAAAATACTTCTACAGTAAGTTCTGATGCTTGTAGAGAAGGTCTAATTGTGGCAGGTTGAACAAACAGCACATGGTTTAATGACTCATAATGCACTCAACTGTGACTCTTAGGAAACTGCGCCATAGGAAATAGTTTTCGAACTGCCAAAATTTACATACAGTTAAAAGCTTTTCCTTTATAGTAGGTAGTCTGTAATACAGTGAAAATGGAAATGAGTAATTCAGGAGAAGGTGAGGTTTATTCAGCAAGCAATCAACTTGTCTACCTAACTGTATATTCTTCAAGATTTTTCAGAAATATATTCAGGGCCTAATCCATTAAGTGATTTATAATGAAAAAAGTGCAGTGTGAAATTGCTCCCCAGGGTCGACCCAGAACCCTAGACTCCCCAGAACATGCTGAAGGAACTATGTCTCTTAGTCGGTCTGGGAACACCTCTGTGTCCCCCTGAGCAGCTGGAGGAAGTGGCTGGAGAGAGTGATGTCTGGACCTCACTGTTTAGGCTGCTGCCCCATGCGACCCAACCCTGGAACAAGCGGAAGAAGATGAAGATAAAATTTATTTTATATCTAACCAATAGCCAGTGATTTTAAAAATATTTTACCACTGAACTGATTTCCTTTTTTTTTTTGTCAGAATAAAACATGAGCTGTAGCTTTAAAAAGATTTGTAGCTGTTTAATGGTTGTATTAGTAAGTCCAGTACTCGATTCAGCTGGAGATAAAAA
>JAQMYF010000001.1:38510338-38528771 GCA_030014195.1 Neosilurus mollespiculum
TAATCCTACTATTTTGGTTGCGAGAGAAGAATGGAGCATCTGGGTGAAGCCAGACCAACAGGGCAACAGCCATCCACACTTGGGTGGAACAGCCAATTAGCCTGATGTGCATGTCTTTGGACTGTTAAGACACTGGAAGAAACCCATGCAAGCACGAGGAGAACATGCAAATTCCACAGAGAAGTATCGTGAGATGCCAAAGTATTCACACCATCATGAAAAATTATGTTCCAGTCAAGTCAAATAAAAAAACATTCAAGCATGCTGTTACTTCTATAGTATTCATTGCTATCATAAATCCTAATTACAAGTATTGAAATGCATCTAAAAGCAATGTTGTGGTACGTGTTAATTTATGAGCTTTCACATTAATATCCTGTTCCCAGGATTGTATTGTTAGTGATATGTGTTCCAGTGTGAGCAAATCTAATTTGTAACTGTAGCACATCTAATCTGGTGTAATGAGCGTACATGAGAAGGTAAAATGATCAGAGTTTCTCAAACAAAAACAGCTTCAGTAGATATAAGGGTAATTTAACTCTTTAATTTAATAAATGTATTATGAATTTTGTACCTTTGTTCTCCAAATAACAAAGCCTTTTAAAAACGTTTGCTGTTAAAAATAATTCAATTCAATTCAATTGTATTTGTATAGCACTTTTTATAGTTGGCAGTAAAACAAATTTGGTGAAGAATTTAAAGGTATGATTTTAAACATTTCTCTATAAACCCTATACATCCGTAATGAGCAAGCCTGTGGCAATGGTGGACAGGAAAAACTTCCTGAGAAAACAGAAGGAAGAAACCTTGAGAGGAACCTGATTCTAAAGATAAACCCGTTGCTGTCTGGATGATACCAGATAAAAATACAAACAGTGTAGAAGAAAATTCACTATAATTTTACATGACATCTTATAACTGTAATGGAAGTTTTAATCCAATGATGATGGGTCCCTGCTCTGTGCTATTTATAGTTTAAGGATTATTGTATCTATATATCATATTTGTTTATTAATTTTGGTGCAGGGTGGCATAATGGTGTAGTCCTTATCATGTCCGCCTCACAGCAAGAAGATCTTGGGTTCGAGTCTCAGGCTCGGCGATGGCGTTTCTACGTGGAGTTTGCATGAACTCCCTGTGATTGTGTGGGTTTCCTCTGGGTACTCTGGTTTCTGCCCATAGTCCAGAGACATGTACAATAGGCTAATTTGCTGTACCAAATTGTCCTTCGGTGTGAGTGTGAGTGTGGATGTGAGTGATTCCTCCACCAAGAGTTGACAAAGATAGGCTCCAGCAATCCTAGTAGCATTAAGGAAAACCAAATGTCCACCTATTATTTCCACATTGCCACAGATGCCCCATTTAGTTAAACTTCCTTTAGCAACAAATTAATGAATTAATTAATAAACATTTAAAAGCACTTCTTGAACTTCAAGCACTTACAAAAACCTGACTAAATTAATTTATGATCATATATTTACATCTATGGCATTTGGCAGATGCTCTTATCCAAGCTGAGCAAGAGAGGGTTAAGGGCCTTGGTCAAGGGCCCAAAAGTGGTGGTACCGGGGATTGAACTCCCAACCTTCAGATCAGTAACCACTGAGTCACCACTGCCCACAGATATTGAAGTACTGAATCAATCATATGACCAAATGAACATATATGAGCTTTGAATGTTCTTGGAAACAAAAACAGCCTCAAGAAACCAAGCAATACAACTAGGTATTTAATTCTGTGTTAAAGCTTATACATGCTGCTATAGGAAAATAATTAACCAAAGGTCTCATATTAAAAGCACATCCCAATGCTAACAATATATGTATTATATAGGATATTTTCCAGTTATTCCACAACTTCAGAAAGTACATTAGCTTATTAGTCATATAAGATCAGAGGAAGTGGAATAACTGTTTTATTCTATCCACTGGATTGTAATAAATAAAACATTTTTATTATTTAATTTAAATTCTTCAAAATCTAAAATATACTGTATGTTATTAGCATTAAATACTTTACAGAAGTGCTGGTTAGCATGGACAGGAAACTATACTCCCGGTTGTGGCAGACCAGTTGCGATGCTATCTCCCCAAGTCACTGGCTCATCACAACTGGAGACCTGTTTATCACAGGAGGTGGAGAAAGTCGTTTGATTTTTTTTTTTTTTTTTTTTTTTCTCAACTTGGATAAAGTGTTTTTTGCTGCTTGGAGTTGGGGAAGTTTAATGATAAATCTTTTTTGTTGTTGTTGTTGTTGGTACTAAAGTTTTTTACTAAAGATTTTGTGAACAGAATTCTTTCATTAAATGACTGCTATGTGTAACTTTCAAGTGTGTCGTATGTGAATGTTGAGTGTGGCTATTTTGAGCATAGACGTGGAGAGAGCCAATGCTGAGATCTCATCATTTTATTTAAGTTCCTAATGTTAATGTCCACAAAACCTGAGTGAAAAAGAGGGGTGTTGATTTCCTTTGTAGTTTGTAGTAATGGAATAATAGGAGATAAGAAGGTAAAGCTTAGTGTAGCCAAGTTTAGGTTTGCACATCCAACTCACAGCAAGAAGGTCCTGGGTTCAAGTCCCAACTTGGCCGTCTCTGCTTGAGAAGGTTTTCTCCAGGTACTTGGCTTTCCTCCAACAGTCTGAAGACATGCATGTTAGGCTAACTGGCTGCTCCAATTTGCCCCAAAGTGTAAGTGTAATAGCTCTGCGATGAACTGGTGAGCTGTTCAGTGTGTACCCTGCCTTCACCCAGTATATTATATAGGCTCCAGGCACCCCATGACCCTAATAGGGTTAAGCAGTTTAGCAAATTAATGAGTGAGTGAGTGAATGAATGAACTGGAAATTGAGGGTTAGCTTTTAGCTTAGTAGTAGATTAGCCAATCAAAATGTGCAATATCCATTGGGTATAGATACAATATTAATCTATATATTTCTCCCTTTCTCTTTCTCTCTCTTTCGGTGTGTGTGTGTGTGTGTGTGTGTGTGTGTGTGTGTGTGTGTGTGACTTTATTCCTCAGACCTGGATACAGTTAATATTTTTTAAGCTTGACATTGTGGAATATCCATGATACAGGTTAGTCCCTATTATTACATCCTTTGTAGCAGCTATAGTCATTTCTTCACCAGCCTCTCTTTTTTCCTCTCTTGAAGATAAGACCAAAAAAGGCTAAAAAATCAGCTTTTCATGTTACTGAGAAAGCACAAAGCCCTCTGTCCTGAAGACTCTCCAGGAAGGTTTAAGAGGAACAGCTTTACTACTGACTGTTAGACAGCTCTTCCTCTAGAAACTTCTTCCAGAAATGCTCAGTAAGTGTCTCCTTACAGAAAACTTAGCAGACCATGTTAATTATTACACCCTTATGCGGCAGTTTATATACCGCATCTGCCATACAAAGCCCTGTGAATTAGCTTCTACTAGCGAAAGAACAATGTGTTAGAGCAAACACATTGAAGTACATTTTGCAGCTGGAAAAACTGGGGTGTAGAGTTAAATCAGATTTGAGGATTTAATAACACTGTGGGATATTTAAGAAACATCACACAAGCAAGAGTGTAGTCAACATAACTGTGATTCAGCACAGGTCTGGATTTATGAAGATATTCAGGATGACACATATAATTAAGTATAAGGAGGGTGCAATATTGCTTTTATACAGCAGTTCTATAAGCAAGTAATTACTTTCAAGTGGCACTGTGACACAATATGGACAAATGCTTTGCAAATGCTTTTTTTGTTTGTTTTATCCCAGCATACCACATTCACTTTATAGCTACTTAACCAACTCCCATTGATTTTTATCATTGACTATAGAAAACATTCATTCATTCATTTACAAAACTGCTTAATCCTATTAAGATATTAATAGAGAAGAAGGAAAGGCTGAGCAACTCTGGTCGAAGGTACATCTCTCAAATCCATCACAGGGCCAATACACACAACTATTCACACACACACCTAGGGGCAATTTGGAACAGCCAGTTAACCTAATGTGCACATCTGTGGGAGGAAACCAGAGTACCCTTCAAGCATGGGGAGAATTATGCAAACTCCACACAGAAACAACCTTGCCAGACCTGGGACATGAACCCAGGACCTTCTTGCAGTGATGTGGTCATGCTAACCACTACACCACCCTGCTGTCCCTGTAGAAAAACATGGATGGCGCAAATTTATTGCCTTCCTTCTCTAGAAACAAAGTCATAATTTCTGTGCCATGTTTTCATATTTGGAATGTGAGTCAGTGCAATATTAGACATATGAGTCAAGGTCATGATCATAGCCCTGCCAAAATTACCAATACTACCAATACCGATTCTCGCAGTCTCCCAAGTATAACAAAGGCTGTTAATCACTCTCAAGTGTAGTTATGCTTTTTTACTTTAAAGTAGAATAATGCTTTAAAAATTAGTTTCGAAATAAATTATGTTCAGATAGTAATTAAAAAAAAAAAAAAAACCTGTATGAATTAGACACTGTAAAAGGAAAGAGGGTTTGGATGAGAAAAATGTCATGGAAAATCGTCTCTTTAAAACACATAGGGATGGGTGGGGCTAAAAATTGTACTGCAGCCTGCCAGCAGCCCACTAGATCGGTGGTGGTGTCACTCTGTCCTGTCTTTTGTTTGTTTATTTGCTTGTTTGTATGTTTGTTTGTTTGTTTGTTTTTTAAACTGATGAATTGTATGTTCACCATAAAGGAGCTTCTTTTAAAATTGGTTTGCTTTTCTAATTTAACCATATTTTAAGTCCACATTTTTACAGTATTTCTGAGTATTGTGAAGTATCTGGTGTACTACTGCTGTAATGGTTTTTGAACTAAGAAGTTGAAATTTACATGGTAAATACAGATGATTTGAATGACACTGTGAGATATAAACACTCATGGAATGCTACTGGACCAATAAACTGATTAGATTAGTGTCCCATAAACTGATCTCCACTAAGAAGGTTATGTGTTTGATTATGTTTATGTGTGTGTTTGTTTATGTGTGGGGTTTTTTAGCAGGACTATGCAAAAATGTTAGTTTTTACTCCATTACATTTTAGAGATTATCAAATTCTGGATCCAAGAATTATTCTAAGAATTCCTTAACATTGTGAGATAGGGCAGTTTCTGACATTTTGGTTCATGTGGTGGGGTGCTTGGCAGAGGTTTGTGGTCTCCAAGTGCTTTTTCTGCTTGTTACCCATGTGCTTGTCTTATGATATGCTCTACAGTAAATTAACAAGCAAATAAAAGATGTCTGGCGAATGACATTACAAGGTCACTCAAGGTCAGAGGCAACTGTTTCATTTGAAAGTCCATACATGGTTTACTATTAGCGTTCATTAGTACTAGTAGCATCAATCGGCAAGCATCCACTTTAGTAATCAGTGCTCTATCTCTAAAACTTTGTGACCTTGCTCTGACTTTCTCTTTTCAATTTGATGTACCAAAATCATAACATTTCTGGAAGTCAGGTTGGGGGGTGTTTCTACCATGTTTGGTGAAAATCCTTGCATGGGTGTGGTCAGGATTTTGGTTACAGACAAACTGGCAGGCAAACAAACAGATGGATGGATAAACAAACACCACTGATAACAATACCCCCACCACAACTCGGTTGTATCGGCAAAAACCCCCAACAGATTTAAGCTTTAAGTAAATAGAAAGCAGGAGTTAAACATTGTGATTTTACACTGTAGGATGCCAACCCAAGGTTACACATGACAAGCTCTATAATGGTACTATTGGATAGTAGCACGCAGCTGAGCATTCGAAAAATAAGCTAATGCTTTTTTGCAAATGAGGAGGTAGTAAGTGTAATGATAAAAAATGGGCCTCCCTATAGGAGATGATGTGAGGCAAATACGCCTTCCTTTCTCCATCTCCGAGTGCGTCTTCAGTCCTCATTTTACTGCTGCTGTGCTGGAAATGATTGGATTAACCATGCACATTTCATCTCCAGTGTGCTCACATTCCAGCACAATTAGTTATTCTGAGCAAAGAAGCAGCTGAATAAAAGCAGCGAGCCGCAGTCATCGAAGTCGCTCTTATCAGCCCAAGTCACACTAGTTAAATCTACGGGTCCTACTTAGCCACATGCTAAATAGAAGACAAAAGGTTTTAGTTGTCATGACAATTAGAAGGAGGCTCTGAGCTGAGCCAGGGAGTTTGATTGCTTGGACTTATTAGCTAGCAGTAATTAAGTTTGCATTATTCTCTTCCAGCACAAGTGGGGTTTCAGCCGTTGTCTGTCCTTTGCAGCTATGACATGCACCGAGTCTATTCACACCACTTCTGTCACTTAGTGATGCACAGAGTTGCGTTCGTCTGACCCCACTGTTTCATGGACGAGGAGCACTTGGTTTAAATCCATGATTAATCAACAAGGGCAAGGGGGGCAAGAACATAGCTGATAGAGAAGGTCGAGCAGTATAGCAATTTCACAGTTCTGTAGTTTTTTGGGGTTTTTTTCTATTTTAAATAAGGATGTGTGCTATTGTGTAAGTTCTCCAAATGCTTGCGTGAGATTCCACCGGGTACTCCGGTTTCCTCCCACAGTCCAAAGACATGTACATTAAGCTAATTGCCTGTTTTCTAATTGCCCCTAGGTGTGAGTGTGAGTCTGAGTATGATTAAGTAGTTCAACAAAAGAATAAATGAAAAGCTACTGTTTGACATGTGCCAAGAGAATCATCAATGAAGTTCAAGAAAATTATGGTATATGCAGCATTCTGAACACAATATTTTTTTTCATATGGACAAGAAACTTTTTTTTATAGCCGTCTGCATAACATTTTATTGTGAGCAGTTACACATGTGCATAGATTGTCATGGGCCATTAAAGACAGGAGAACAAATCTTCCTCTCAAGGACACTACACAGTTTCTGAGGAGCAACACTTGTCTTCGGGCTTCATTACATGAGCCACTTCCAAGGTCTGCCTTTCCCTGAAAGCATCGTGTAGGTGGGGGGTTATGAGAGTACTTTGTGCTTTTGTGCTCCTACAATGTAAAGGCAGCAAGAACTCAACTGGAGAGCTTACCAATCACTGGCTCTCTACCACCTGAATGACTGCCTCGGGTTGAGCCGTGCGGCGGGGAACAGAGTGTCTCTCAATGCCCAGATCATACTAATGCAAGCAGCTTTCTTTTTTCCATCCTATTTCTGTCTTTTTCTCTCTGACAGCTCAAAGCAAGAAATGTGCCTGAGATGCAATGCATGAGAACTACACGGATTAACAGATCCAATTTCCATCTGCATCTCCCACTAGTGTCAGTGATGCACTGCTTTATCTGCACATACCCAACAACAAAGGATATAGACAACCATTACAGCTCCTGCACATAAAGTAGAGCAAACACATTCATTCAGGGCATTCTTAATTCCAAACTTTGCCCACTGACCCTTAAACATCTCGGGTGTTAATCTCTTACAAACAGGACTTTGAAGTTGCCCAGATGGTATGCTGTATTATTATTCATCCTTGTTGTTCAGGGTGCTCCATGACCTGTAGCTACTGCTCAGATGCTGTTTGCCGTGAATGTCAATAATAAACACGCGAACATTGCTTTTGATACTTCAAAGCGGATTGGAGTCTTAGCAGATGAAGCCATCACCCCAGGAAGAGTTCATTCTAATTTCCCTGTCTTTCTTTTAATAAGACCATGACAGCAAGGATGCAGGACCTCTGGATATCTATATTTGCTCTGCTCAGTTGCACGGTTTGTCCACATCTTTTTTTCTTTTTTCTTTTTTTTTTTTTTTTACTTTCTATGAGAAATTCTCTGTTTCATTGGGGTTATTATTTCTTCTACGTACTGAAGAAAACTGGAAGAGATGCAATGCTCTTTAGTAAAGTATGCTAATTTCTGCCTACTAACCTTGACCATTTCTGCTTTTGCTGGTGCCAACAAGAAGCTTATTTTAAAGGTCACAATAGCTGCACATATCATCTCTACTGAACCAATAATGTAAATATGCTTTAGTCTGTCATTACTGAATGATTTAACTTTTCCACAGCTGAGGGAATGTTAGAGGAAACAGTTTCACTTTTTCGGAACATTTAAAACGGACATAGGTTAAATATCCAATTTCACTTGGACTGCTCCTAAGAAATAAATGTCCTGACTGAAATTGCTCTGCAAGTGCAATGCTCAGTTTAACAGAAATGAGATATTGTACTGAAAGGTCAAAACACAGTGATAGTAAAATCCATGCAGGAATGTTTTACAGTTTAACCATTACAGTGTTTTACAGATTGATAAGTACTGTACATATTCTTTAAAATATCTCTTTTCCACAAGTATATGTAGAGGCATATGTAATAAGGGACAAAATTAGTGAGAAACGTGTTCCTTCTGCATACATTTCTCTTCTTTCCGAGTCTTAAGCTTCCCAAATGCGCTGAGCGCAAGATTAATAATTGATCACAGCTTGGCGTCTATGGCCGAGAGAGTTTTCATTAATATCACAAAGGAACCAATCTCCCAACTCAAGCCTTTCCACTATTGTTTTCAGTTCTCCACGGACTTGTGCTTCTGCACCACACTACACCACACCACACTCCTCTCTACCCAGCCTGGGATGAAAACCTTATTTTAGTCATTCTGACTTGCTCTTGCTATTATTATTATCATTAATGATATGTAAGACTTGAATAACTTCGAGCCATTCAGGCACATACTCCTGAGATAAATAATTAGATAATAACAGAATACAGGCTCTGCCAGGAGCAAGCTGTCAACCAAAAGAAGGGTCAGGAACAAGACAAACAGTAAGAGAGGGTCTTAGGGCACCATGGACCATCTGTTGTTATTTCAGCTTCCTTTGTTTGGTGGTTGTGACTGTTTGTTTTTTGCAAAAAATATGTTATTTGAGAAATATTTATGGGTTCATTATTTGTTGTATTTTTGTGGTATTGCATTCAAAAATCACACACATTTTGCACGTTTCACGTGATTATGCCATTCCAAAACGAAAAAATGTGTTCCTCGTTATCCATTTTTGTAGAATGACATGAACCACTTTCTCTTGAGATCTTCAATGATGGTTAACCATCCTGGCTCAGATGCAGAAAAACAAGCACAAATCATGATACCCCCACCACCACAATGTTTCACAGATGGGATAAACTTCTTAAGCTGGAATGCAGTGTTTTCCTGTATCCAAATTATCCTTGAGGTTCACATACTTTTGCCTCTGACAGATATGTAACACTGGATTATTTGTTTTAATAAATACATAACTGAGTATAATATCTTGTTTAATTTGTTTAATTGGGTTCTTTATATCTACTTTTAAGACATATAAAAATTGGATGATTCAGATCATATTTATGCAGAAATGTCTAAAGGGTTCAAAACTTTCATGCAGCACTGTAATTAATAGAAGAAAATCGCATCTGAAAATGGAAAGCCTGTGCCCTATCATGTGTAAATTATATAAATATATGAAATTATGATTTATCTTTATCTTCTTCATAGTAGTTGGTGGATATAGTGCATCACAGTCCACTTACTGGCATGTGCTGGGTGGTGGGAGAAAACCACCCATATTTTTGTCACCAAGACCCAAATGAAAATTAAAACTTGCATTACATATGTATCATTTACTATATGTGAAAAATGTGTGAAACATACACCACTGCAATGTAAACCACATGTGATTGTATGTTGTGGTCAGGTGGTTAAGTGGATCCGGACTCTATCCTAGGAACACTGGTAAAAATTCACCCTTGGTGGAACACCTGTCCATCACAGGGCATCATGAGATGATCTCTTTGGAATGGTCAGCCTACAAATAAGAATAAACATAGTTTCACTCCAACTAGAAAACTCCCTTTGATTACAAGGCATTAACATTCACTTTCTAATTAAAAAAAAGTTCAGGATGTTCTGTAGAGAAGTACCAAGAGACTGATTCTACCTCAGCATGGGCTCTGCAAGGTTCAGGACGATTTTAACCAGTAGATGGAATTGTGACCCATAAAAAATACATATATTTTTTTTAATTATAGATTTTTTACATATTAACACAAGCATTGATGTGTTTTACTACAGAACAGTAATATAACTTAGTTTACAGCTCAACAAAACACATTTAAATGTGCACTACCTCTTTATTATTTTTATCTAAATTATACATCATATATATATATATCGCATATCTGACTGACCAGATATTCTTTTTTTTAGTGTTGGAGAAATTTATAGTCTCCAGTCCACATACTGACATTGTCTAAGACACCAGAGAATGTAGGAAAAAACTACATAAACCTGCACACAGGCAGTAAACTGAATACCAGTTGTGAGGTAAAATTTTGATGTAAAATTCAAACCTGGAAAATTTATGTATTAAGTATTCTCCCACACTATAGTTGAATACTGAATGAATTTTCTGCATTATATACAACTGTACATATACATACAGTATATACAATTACATTTTTTAATTTTTTTGGAAAAGTAATTTCTGGAAATTAGTGTAGATGTAAATGTAGAATTTTTTTGTTTGTTTGTATGTTTTTACATCTTTTAATATTATTTTTAATGTGTGTGTGTGTGTGTGTGTGTGTGTGTGCACATGTGTGTCGGTTTAAAGTTTTGTCCATATAGTGTGTGTGTGTGTGTGTGTGTGTGTGTGTGTGTGTGTGTGTGTGTGTGTGTGTGTATGATTGATTATATTACTTGATTATATTAACTACACATTATATTATATTAACTACACATTGCAGCAACATGAACTACATTCTGTTTAATGGTATTAATATTACCTTTACTATTTATATTGTTGGGCTCATTAGCTCAAAGACAGAAATAACGCCAGTTGACACAAATAACTGACCAGAAGACAAGAGAGCTGCTATGAATCCCAGTTAATACTTTTAAACTTGATAATTGTCCAGGAGATTGCTAGAGTTGTTTTCCCCCTCCATGGTGTGCAGTAGATAAGTAGTCCTGCCAGGATGCACTGTCACTTGGGTAAGTGTGAGTGATGATCATAGGAGCCCGCTTGTTCGAGCATCTCCTTCACCTCTGCCTCTGTCCCCACTACTGAGTACTCACATGGGAGAGAGATGGCCTCATTACACAACCTCAAAGTAAAGGATGCATGGATCCAGGTCTTCTTAGTGGAGGTATGCAGCTGAAATAACCAAAGGACCATCATGAGTATTCATGTTTCAGGTAGCTTTAATCGGGTATTTTAAACACACCACACACACTTCTGACTTCTTGCTCTAATATAATGGCTGGCATATTTTTCTTGGCCCAATGTGTCAGGTAGTGCGAGGGATATTTGATAGCGCCTCAGACCAAATTCTCAGTGGACATGGCTCCCTCAACAAATTATGGTTAATTCAAAAAAGCAAAGAGGAGCAAAGAGTTTAAATGAGGCAGAAAATGTAATGCATCTGCCCCAGCCTCCCAGACAGAAGCCCATTGGCTTTGATATTAATGTTGGGATTTATTTGGTCATTTTTGTATGCTGTGTTCCAGTTGAATGATCATGGCACTGTTCTATTTCATGAGCTAATACTCCTGCAGACACTCACCTGATGCATGCACACTCTGCCCCCAACGTTCTTTCAATTCTACTTTAGAAGATAGCAAAAAGCAAGATTTCTCCAAGGCTTGGATTAGCTATTTAAATCAGGACAGCAGGAGTAGGTGATGGATTATTACCAGTACATTATAGAGGCAACACTTCAATAAAATCATACCTTCATCTAACACTTTGCTGAGTCCATCAATGTTATGTCACAACCACATTTCTAAAAAAGTTGGAATGCTGTGTAAAATGTCAATAAGATCTGAATGTAATGATTTCATAAATGAAAGATGAAGATGAAGATGAAATCATAAATTCATATTTTATTTACAGTAGAACATAGAAAACATGTAATATGTCAAAAGTGAGATATTTATATATTTCATGAAAAATATTAGCTGACTTTGAATTTGATGGCTGCAACATGTCTCAAAAAAAGTGGGGACAGGGCAATAAAAGGCCAGAAAAGTAAGTGGTACTAAACATAAATAAATAGGGAACATGCTGCAACTAATTTGGTTAACTGGAAACAGGACAGTAACAGGATTAAGTATAAAAAAAAACATTTGGACAAAGGTACACTAATCTACAAAAGACTGGATCTACAAATTGTAGTATGATTTCAGTATAATCTTCCTCAAAGTAAAATTGAGAATATCTCATCATCTATAGAATATAATATCATCAAAAGATTCAGAGAACCTGAAGAAAGTCGAAAGTCAATATTGAATGCCCATGGTCTTTGAGCCCTCAGGCAGCACTGCATTTAAAACAGGCATAATTCTGTCATGGAAATCAATGCATGGACTCAGGAACACTTCCAGAAATCACTGTCTCACTGCATTATGTTTTTATTTACATTTAACACAGTGTCCTATCTTTTATGAAATTGAGGTTGTACCTAATATCATGTAAAACCAATAGTTTATGACAAGGTAAAAGTTCCCACAGGCTTTAATGTTACTCCTGTCACTGTCATGATGACAGCCAGTGTAAAGTCAGGAAATACAAAACAGAAAATCACTTTGAAAAATGTTATAAAGTAGTCAAGGGGCTAAATGAAGGGTGGGAGGGTGTGGGTATGTGTTTGGGGTTAAATGTTGCACAGTGAGTCTTAATCAGCATATATTTGAAATTGAGCATGGATATACAGGTTTTACAGAACCTCCCTTATCTGATTAGAGGCTGTTAACATTCTTCATATGTACATTGTATGGGGTCCATGTCTGTGTTCCCCAGTACCTATGTTCCCCAGTGCATATGTTCCTCAATCCTATGTTCCCCAGTCCTATGTTCCCCAGTCCTATGTATCCCAGTTCTATGTTCCCCAGTACCTATGTTCCCTAACCCTAACCCTAGTAACATTGAAAATGTGAAATCACGAATATTCCATAAATTGTTACTTTGAAGATCCATTAATTTAATAAGGACCAGGGAACGTAGGTACAGGGGAACATAGGGTCTGGGGAACATAGGGACTGATGAACATAGGGAGTGGGGAACATGGGGCTAATCTCCATTGTATGATGTACAGAAGTAACAAAAAGTCGGCTCTACGTCAGCATCGGCCTTACAAGGTTCAAGATGATTTTCACCTGTACATGGTATTTTGACCCTTTTTATAATATATATATTCTGTCACCAGGATTTATGTGTTCTTCATCACATTACAGTCATGTTATTTAGTTTACAGTTAAAAAAAAAAGTAAGCGGTATAATTTAAAAAAAAAACAATCCTTTATTGCTCAGTAGAATTCTTTATCATATGTCCACCTTCATGTTTACTCACCATATATGTAGGTGCACACAGTAGGTGTGCAACTCATCAAGAAACATAACCTCCAACCATCTTTGGACCACTGCTAACTAAATTCCCATGGATCCACTTTCATATGACTTACAATCTAAGGAGGTTTAATGTTATAACTGAGACACATGATGCTAACCAAATGCATCTTTTCAAACTACTTCTCATGCTTCATCACAGGGTGGCATAACACACTCCAAGTAAACTGTTAGTTGCTCCTTTTTTATGTGTGTGCTAACAGATTGGCTAGAGTCACTCTGACAAGTGAGAGCGTATCCCACCTCTGTCACCCAGAGAGCAGAGTGAGTTTTTTTACTCTTATGACTCCTGAATTGATGATTATTGAATGATGGATGAATGTCTTTATGTTGTGTCACTCTGGAGCCATT
Organism: Neosilurus mollespiculum; assembly: GCA_030014195.1. Taxonomy (NCBI): domain Eukaryota; kingdom Metazoa; phylum Chordata; class Actinopteri; order Siluriformes; family Plotosidae; genus Neosilurus; species Neosilurus mollespiculum. The sequence goes on from JAQMYF010000001.1 coordinate 38,524,071, forward strand.
ATTGAGATTTTAAACACCTCATTGCCACTGTAATGGAGTTCATCATGCAAAACTAACTAGCAACGAGCCATACAATGCTAATACTGACCACTAATGAAGAGCCAGAGATAATATTAGTCCATATTTCAGTATTATTTCATAGACACTTTGCAGTTAATTTACTGCAGTAAGCCATTTTTGTTCTAGTCGGGGGTTTGTTTGTTTGTTTGTTTGTTTGTTTGTTTATTTATTTATTTATTTATTTATTTATTTATTTTTGCATCAGCAACGATTATAAGAGTGCTGTCAGATTACTTATGGTCACTTTATGGGGTAGTACATTTTTAAACTGCTTCTACATTTTTCAGCTGGGACCAACTTAATTTATGACTCATCAGCAAAATTACTCTAAGGAAATGGGGAAAAAATATTGGTAACTTTTAAGTGCTTCACAAGAAATGTGGAGTGTAATATTGCAGGTCTTTAAAAAAAAAAAAAAAAAAAAAAAAAGCTTTTTATGTATCAGCGTTAAAGCATCCACAGGAGCCACTCGTTGCCAAAAATGTGCAGAATCATATAGGATGGTTGACTGGGGAGAAGGGCTAGTATGCAGCTCTTGAGTTCAACGTCCACTAATGGGGCTCCAGGAGACAGAGGACATCCCACTGGGGTTGCAACTCCAACACACTACAGCAAGGCAAAAGCCAGCCATCCTAGACTGGAGGAACAGATTGCTTCAATTACAGTAAGCCTCACGCACTGGATTCTCCCCTGATGTGTGCTGGAGAGAGATCTGGGAAGTGATGGCTCGCTCCAGAGCACCAGGGGCCAAGCCATTCCCACACCAATCTGTATACCATTTGAGTCCCACAGACAGCTCATTCCCAACCTCCCCAATTGCTTTCGAATTCCAATCAGATTGGGAGTGCATCCATACATGCTTGTTCAGGTGATTGGCATGCTCCTGAAATTTATAACTAAATCAATTCAGAGGCAGAGCATATTAATCTGCAAGTGCATCAGTCTGCTCAGCAATACATTTACTGCTCATTTGCAGTGTCCTACAAGCTGGGCTCGTTCCATCTTGATCCCTAGGCATCCATACATGTATTGGCTCCAAGATGCACCTCTGCCTATTCCTTTTAATTGGCAGCGTCAATAAACAGTGTTAGGAGGCTTCGGCAGCAGGACTCACTACGTTAATTGCAGACAGCAGTCAAGCAATTGACTAATTGATCACGGTCCTTACAGGGGTAGATAATTCATTGTGGCTGGTGCTGGGAAGAAGGAGGCTTGTCACTGATGAGGCATCCATCTCTTTGAGGTGGGGGAGAAGGCTCAACAGACTTTTGCTGAACAGCAGGCCTGACGTGAGGGGAATCACATAATCAGCGCCCCGTCCCAAGTCCTCCATTCTCACTCTAAATTTGGATTAGGAGTCTGGTGTTGATAGGTTGCCACGAATGATACAGTGTCGATGTCGATGAGATCCTCTGGACGCAGGCAAAGAGGCAGTGAGCGAGGCACAGATGAGCAAGGAAGATGTATGGCCATGCTTTAATGAAGGTAGAGAGGGACCTTCTGCCTCTGAGGAGATGTCTCTGTTGAACAGGCAGGGCAGTTATCATGGTCTCTACACACATATTTCTAAATGAACAAACTAACTGCACTGACAAAAGAGTGTGGTACACAAAACAGGAGATGTCAGATGAAGATACGTACGGAATGATTAACATTATAAAATGAATTTAAAAATAAAATAAGCACAGGAAATACTTTCATTGTGTGATTTTATATATTTTGTGTGATAAGACCCACAGAAACTGTAAGAAACAGAAAAGTCGAATTCACCTCATTGTGAACATAAATGATTAACAATTTTGCTTCTATAATATAAGTGCCAGAAGCTTATAACTCTCTTCATGAGATTGCAGCATAATTAAATGAATATGCTGTGAGTCAGGAGTGATGCAACTGTTTCATTTTAACCTCTTAATTACACACTGAGGTTGTTTTGTACACCAGCACAGACACTCTTAAGGTGTCTGTGTTTTAATTTCTGTTGGCTAGCACAGAGCAGAATTATTTTATTTGTCAGAACTGACAACATGGAGTTATTTTTCTTGTTGAGATATGCTGACACTGAAACTATAAAGGAGCTTGCCGGGGTACATATACTCAGGTGGACACAGAATTTGTTCATACTGTCCAGTGTACATCTAAACCTAGTGTTTGGGTTTTTTCCCCATTTTTTCATTTGCTAAATGGCTTAATCCAATTAGGGTCGTGGGGAGTCTGGAGGCCTTTCGGGCCGAAGGCAGGGTACACACTAAAGAGCTCACCAGTCCATCCCAGGACCACCACACATAACCATTCATGTTCTCACCTAGGGGCAATTTGGAACAGCTAATTAGCCTCATGTGCATGTCTTTGGACACTGGGAGAAAATGGGAGAACCTAGAGGAAACACACAGAAGCATGGAGAGAATATCCAAACTCCATATAGAGATGCCCTAGCCAAGCCTGGGACTAGAACCTTGGAACCCTCTTTTTCTTTTTCTTTGTTTCATCATCTGTAAGAAATTTATAAATGGTGAGTCACTCATATGCAATAATGAGAAAAATATATATATTTCCATAATTTTATTATGTATAATTCAACATAAAAGGCCTGCAATGGCCTGGTGAGTTGTCCAGGGTGTACTCTGTCCTCACGGTGAGTCAGCTGAGATGGGCACCATCCCTAATTAGGATTAAGCAGTTCGGAAAATGAATGAATGAATAATTCAACATGCAAAGTAATTACTGAAATAATAAAACATTTCTTTCTCCAAAAATTACATTAGTCACATGAAGTAAAATATTTTCTATTAATTTATGAATTATGGGAAAATATACAAACACACACAATCAGTTTTAGAGTCACTGAGCACATTTTCACGTTTCCATCTGAAGAATGTCCAATTGGGTAACTTGTACTAGAGTTAATCATTTCATTTCACCAGCCAAGTAAGAGCAATTTAAATTTCATGGCACTGTGGATTAAATGTGCATGCAAGCAGATGGCTCTAAAATGCAAGTTGTTTTTTTTCCTTTCAAAATACCACGCCTACACGAATGGAGAATTCAAAAGGATCCTTGACATTTTCCAGGTACGACTGAGTAGAGGCAAATAAAATAGGTTCCCAGACAGATCTCTGCGGTCCGCCCTTTGGTGCAGTGAAAGTGAAATGAACAATGCTTTTTAAGCACATAACCCAAAGTTATCACTCTGAAGTGAAGCCTCTCTCTGTACGAGTAAATACGTTGCTTCGGTAATATCAACTAATCAACTGGCGAAACAATCGCACAGACTGATAGACCTCTGGAAGCAACTTGCCACTACAGTAGAAAGTAAAACATAATTAAATGCTGGAGCTTAGAGTTTAGTGGAAGAATAAGAAGCTTATAGGGCACTGCCGTCCTTCAGCCAGTTCAATTATATTCCTTCACCTTCATCTAGGACTTTCCCTCATCCCCCATTGAGCATGAGCATAAGTCTTGTAACACAATGGAGCCCATAAGCCTTAGTGAAGAAATGCCCTCTTTTTGTTCAGTCAAAAAGCATAGAAGGAGATGTTTAATTGCCTGCAGTGGGAAAGAGAAGGCCAGTCAGGACCAAGACAGGAGAAAAGAGCTGGATGACTTGGATGCATCACCATGTAAGAACATCACTGGGAAGACTGTGGTTATCAAAACCCACCATGAGTTACCATGCATCTATCCATCCATTCAGCCATCCCTGCATCCATCTGTGAATCCATTATCTATACCACTTATCTGTCAAAGTTGCTGGGGAAGCTGCAGCCAATCCCTGCTGACTTCAGGTAGGAGGCGGGGTCACACCGTGAATAAGTTGCCAGTCTATCACAGGGCTAACACAGGCACAAACAACCATTCACATTCATACCCATGGGCGATTTAGAGTAGTCAGTTGACCTAATCAGCATATCTTAGGACTGTGTGAGGAAACCAGGCCACCTGGGAGAAACCCTTATAGTCACAAAAAGGCTCCACTTGGCTGCGAAGATTAAACCAAAAACCTTCTTTCTGTGAGATAACAGTACTAATCGCTGCCTCAATGTGCCACCTGACATTTTAAAAAAATACAAAAAAATACAAGCCTGGTGGCTACAGAGTGAAAATAAAGAAGAGCACTGATCTAAAAATAACTGGATTAAGCACTCAGTCTATCAGCCCGCTCAGAAGTGAAGCCAGCCAACCCAGGCCGGCCGCCATATTACTAGTCCCAAAACATTACACCCATGTATATTATGTGGACTGCTCTATAAGCATGATACTAAGAAAAGTGTTTAAGATGGATCTTTTTATAAATACTTGATAATTGAATTATGTAATATTTTACTATTTTGTTTCTTATGAGGAATTTTAAGCTGCAAGAAGTAATTAACCTATATACAGACTTAGGCCTATATCCATTCATTCATTCATTCATTCATTTTCTGAACCGCTTAATCCTACTTAGGGTCGCGAGGAGACTGGCGCCCATCTCAGCTGACTCTGGGCGAGGGCAGAGTACACCCTGGACAGCTCACCAGGCCATCGCAGGGTAGAAACATGCTGACGGCTATGCAGCATACTCTTGACAAAAATCAGCAATGGTTCTTTTACATGCCTCTCACCACAGACAGTGAGAGACATGGCTGGCCTTTGATAACCCAG
>JAQMYF010000001.1:38528871-38541410 GCA_030014195.1 Neosilurus mollespiculum
TTAGCTCTACTTCGACGTATCGAGCACTGTTCCACGGAAAATCGACTCAAGATCTTATATATATATATATATATATGATATTATTTAATGTAAATGATGAGATATTCAAAGTCTTCACAGTTGTACATTGAGGAACATTATTCTGGAATTGTTTCTCAAATTGTAGAAGCAGTTTTTGCAGATTGGTCAACCACTGCCCAGGTGTTCTTTTTATACCCAGTCATGTTATTGACCTGTTGCCAATTAACCAAATTAGTTGCAAAATGTTCCTCCAGCTGTCTCTTTTTGGTACCATGTCCTTTTTGTACCTGTCACAACTAGTTTGAGACATGTTGCTGACATCAAATTCAAAATTAGGTAATATTTTTCATGCAATAAAATGTTTCAGTTTCAATAGGAGCCTATCTCAGCCGACACTGGGCGAAGGCGGAGTACACACTGAACAGCTCACCAGTACATCGCACGGCCAATGCACACATAACCATTTATACTCACGTTCACACCTGGGGGAAATTTTAAACAGCCAGTTAGCCTAATGTGCATGTCTTTGGACTGCAGGAAGCGACCGGAGTACCCGAAGGAAACTCACACAAGCACGGGAAGAGCATGCAAACTCCACACAGAAACGCCCTCACCGAGCCCAGGACTCGAACATGGACCTTCTTGCTGTGACTCACCACCATGCTTCCTGCTGTTCATTACATCTTTGATAATATAAAGGCTGTTTTGCAAGTCAGTATTTGTAGTTCTGAAGGTTACCACCTCTGCAGTTTTGATACCTCAGACGCCACTGGGGAGAGATATTTTAGCTCAAACCAGAAGCCACACGTATTGCATTACAGTGTTGACGCTGTATTCAACCTTGAAGAAATGTATCAGTCATACACCCCAGATTTCCTTTGAACAATTTAAGAAGGCATCTAACTGGTAGTACAGTGTTCACCCTGTATTTAATATTTCAGCCGTACATATTATCAGTGGGAATTTAGACGTTGTGATGAGGAGGAGGTTTTGAGAAGCCGTAAGAAACGTGACCAGCAATGTTGTAACCTGTACATGCTGTCCTGCCACAGAACATCCTCCTCAACTGTCCCTGATATGACTTGGCAGCTGTTGGTGGCACAATGCAGGGTGGGTCACAGGTGCCAGAGGAATTATCAGTCCCTCACTCCCACTGCACACAGACAGCCATCCTGCCCACACGCTTACAGCCTGAAGACTAAGGCCGTGTGCACCCTGAGCTTTATCTGCTTTCACTGAAGAAAAAAATACACGCCTCTTCTCAAGTAAAGGTGACTGCTGACCCAGTTGGAAAATGGGCAGGCATCCCAAGGTCACACGCCCACACATCTGAAAGGTTTTGTTTGTTCTTAAACTGCCACAAGCCATCTTTTTCTCAACCCATCCGCCAGGTGCAGACTAGAAACTGAGGTCTGCGTGTGGGAGCTGAGGAAACTGTTGCCTGCATTTGTGTTATATAATAAAGCCTATTGGAGCATGGTTGCAGTCTGAACATTATTTGGGAACTGAAGTGAAACACATGCTGAGCCAAAAACTAACTACAAGCATAGAGTCCTTGATGTATATCAGGACACTTAACCTGACCCAAATCTTCAAGTTTATGCTTTAATCAGCTATGATTTAATACACTTCACCAAGATTGTTGGGGCGAACACAATTCAATACTTTTTCAAACTGTAATTTCACTAGTTATTGTGTCATGGTGTTCTGTGGAGAAATAGTGACACCTTTGGCACTTGATGTAAGATATCTGTAATAAAACCTGCCATCTGTATGCATCATGTTCTTCTCCCGTTATAAAGATGCACTTGGCAGAAATATTTTGCAAGCTCAGTATTATGCGTAGTATCATCTCAGACTATCCTTCAGATTCACTTTCACTACATGTACAGCAGAAATGGTGAAGAATGGAATGTCAATGTGTATTTAAAAGTTATTAAACACTTAGGTAATGAAAAGGTTTTTCTATCTGCTGATGTAATGCGGCTCAGTTAAACCCAGGTTCATGATGCTGCCCCGCCACTGCCCTCTTCTGGACACTGACGCATCATGCGTGTTCCTGTTATTGATAATTATTTATTAATAATAATATTATTATTAATAATAATAATAATAATAATAATAACAGTTTTAAATTCAATTCAAGTCAAGTTCAAGGAGCTTTATTGTCATTTCAGCCACATATAGCTGTCGCAGTACATAGTGAAATGTAACAACATTTCTCCAGGACCTGGTGCTACATAAACGTACAACATAAAGATCAAATTTGAGAGAGAAAAAAAATTAAAAGAGCAGTATTCCACCAATATTCAAGATTTTTTATTTTACTAATTATATTAATTGGCTTAATATTTAATTATATTTATAGGCTTAATGCATACCAATTATTACTTTGAATATTTTAATATTAGAATTTTATATTATATTGTAATCTTTGTGTTTTTGGTCCAAATCATTAACCTTGTTACTTGTTTCTGCTTACATGTATGTATTTATCAAGCAGTTGTAATTTTATATCAATATCATAATGTTGTTTATAATGCTAATAATTGTTTTCACCTATAATAATGTGATCTCAGGAACTTTGGCATGCTTGTTGTTAATGTTATTCCAATCTTCAGCTGTCCAGTTTACATAAGCTCATGGTAAAAAATAAATACATAAATAAATAATACAATAAAATAAAAATATAGATGGCATGGCTCTATTGCCTTCCACTGTATAGAAATTAATTTATAAATATATTTAATTAATTTATAAATAAATTCTTTCATTGAGGAAACCAGTGGAGCCCTAAAGTACGATTCCTAATCCAAAAAACTCTATAGTTCTTCAGAATGTTGCTTCCCCCTCTTCCCCTAAAACTTTGATTTTGAATGTTTGGCTTACACCTCCCATTTATGGTCTTTCTCAGAGCCTGCTCTGCTCTGTTCTGATTGGTCACTTTTATAAAGTGTGTCGCCTTCCCTTTCAGTTTGCTGGGAGGCAGACCAGGATTGGCGGAGATATTGCTCTGCTTGGGAGGCAGCAGGGGAAACCCAGCTAATCAGAAGACCCAGCACCCCAAGACGTACAAGGGTGGCAAAAAAAAATCAGTGGGCAGCTCAAACAGCCCAAAGGAAAAACTTAAACATGCGCTAACCAGAGTGTTATCTGACACTCTGACATCATCTAACACAGAAATTCAACACTGTAACAACATTTATGGGTAAAAAATGGGGGACATATAATAGCTCCAAATTTCAATCCTGGAGTTAGAGTCTGCAAGGTGGAGACAACTGTCAAAGTCTGGTACACATGATAAGTTGTCTGCCCCTTCTTGCAATTTCAAAGTCCAGCATGTCACAGGGGCTGTTAATCACCAAGTGTTTTTAAGCCTTAAGCTAAGTGTTTTCTGTAGGAATAAAATGTGCAGATATCAGCATAAGGAAAGCTAACTGTTAAAATTAGACACTGTTGACAGAAAAAACAATTAGATAAAAAAAAAAAAAGGCAATGAAAAATAGCCTATTTTGTCACAAAAACACGTAGAGATGATAGGTATAGAGATGCTCCTATCACAGATAGGAGTGGAAGCTGATGTAGTCTTTTGATATTGTCTCTCATCTACCTTCAGTGTAGTGAGTACTGAGATGCTTTTCAGTTCATCATGTTTGTAAGGAGTGCTTATTTGAGTTACTGTAGCCTTCCTTGCATTTCACAGCAGTCTGGTTATTCTGTTATGATCCCTCTCATCAAAGTGTGTTGTTCACAGGTTTGCCATAACTTAATTTATTTTGTTGTTGTTGTTCTTTGTTAGTTTGTTTGCTTTTTTACACCACTCTATATAAACCCTACAGACTGTGTTAAAATCTAAAACAGTACTGTCACCTATCAAGTATATATTCTCCACTGAGCCTTACGTGGGGGAACTCCTGATGCTCCAAGGGAGACGGGGTTTCATGAGGATCAACAGAGCTTTCGTGGGACCTATGGACAATATCTTTAAACATTAACATGGGTAGCTTGATGTACAGATTTAAAGCTAGTGATCTAGGGCAGAAACATGATGTTGGGATGAAGTTCTGTCAGTTTTCAACACCTTTAAAAATGAAAATATTGCATATGTTCTCAGCCCACTATTATTATGGTTACCAACATGAATTAGAAGGGGAGTTTAAACTGGAACCTCGGAGGATCCACTGAGCATTCGCAGACAATTTCAACTGGATCCGCGGGGGATGTTGAACTTTCAAGGCAGCGCCTCCATGGAGAAAAATTACAGTAAATACAGAGGCAATGTGGGGGCGTTGGAAAGGATGTATGCATGGTTGGGTAAGCAAGTTGGGTAACTTATCCTCAGAGTGTTTGGACATTACTTGTGGTATTCCTCAGGGGTCTATTTTGGACCCAGCTGGACCATGTGGGAGTTCTGCTAAGTGAGCAGGAAACAATGTATACATGCATGCACGTACATATACAGTATATATGTTATGTTTGTACGTATGTATGTATGTATATATGCATGGTGCATCCAGTGTTCCCAGGATTCTCCATGATCCTGACCAGAATAACAAAAATGGACTGAATGAATGAATATTGCTCCATACTTGATGCTTATATGCCCTGGTGATGCTAGCATCATAAATCAAAGCTTTTTCAAAGTTGCTATATATGTATGCTCATGTATTAATATCTACAATCAATAAAAACTGACACATAGCACAATAAGGTTGATTTGATATTCTTTAATGTGTGGACCAAAAAACTGAGGTTCAAGCTCCAGCTGTAATGCTGGACTGTTCTTAAATGCGTACTTAACTGCCTGGAACATTTGACATCACTCTGCCACTCACCTCAAGCTTCAAAGCTCGCTCTGACCCCTTCCTAGTCTCTTGGGATATTCCTGTCTGTTGTACTGAATACTCTGATATCCCCCTTTTTTTCCCTGTAACAGCATCAGTGGGTCTCATTCAGTGTCATTCATTCCCTTGTGAATCAGAAAGAAAACTCAGCTTTCACCTTTTTCTTCAAATCTACATTCACATGGGAATGTGGGAACATTATCATAATAATTAATTTTTATCACCAAAAAAACATTGATGTAATATTGGTTATTGACTACTGACTACTGGTAATTTTTAAGATTGTTGTTTAGTGAATGAAATCAGAGAGCATTAGAAGTAAGATCCGCTTGACAGCTTATGAAATAATGCTCATGGCTGTCATGTACAACATGCAAATTAATAGTAAATGATGTGTTACGCTACCTGCAAAGCTGATGTTATAGCTCATGAACAATGTCATGGTTTGACAGTTTTGACTGCTGTCGGATACATTCTAAAGAATAAGACATTACATCAATTCTATGAGTTAACTAAGTGACAGGCTATTTCAGATAGAAGAAGCGCATGATAGACTTTCCAATTTGCATAAATAAAAGTGATGCAGCATGCAAAAAGCCGGCTAAAGACACAAATTGAGAATCCATTTTAGACTGAGAATTAGTTTAGTCGTTTGGTGATCGACACAGTAGACAAAACACATGGCACATTAATATTTGAGCTATTTCTGGTTGTTATAAACAGCAACTTTTATTTTTTTCTGATTTAAATAACTGCGATTTCATTTATTTAACTGTACAGTTACTTGAGGGTTAAGGGCCAAAAAGCAGCAACTTGGTAGTACAGGGGCTTGATCAGTAACCCAGAGCCTTAACTCTTCAGTTTTCTGGTCAACTGTTTATGTATTCAGAGTTTTACCATCAGGAAAATCTCAAACATTTGGTAGAAGCCTGTATTTAAAACATGGGGTCATTTGATTAAAAAGTTCACCATTGTTGTTAATGTTGCCCCAGCTGAATACAAATAAAATGCAAAGAAATAAAATCTAATTGCCTTTTTTTTTTTTTTGACCTTGAATTTGTTAGCCACTGAGACAGCACTACTAAACTCTTTAAATATTTACTAAATAATTATTTGACATGTATTTGACCAGTAGATTTACAGCAAAATTCTCAAATTGATTTTCCATTGATACCCAATAGTGTTAATTCAGGGTTCATCCTGAACAGCTCATCCTGTGTCCAAAATCACTCACTCATTCACTACCTCTACTCACTATCCAGAAAATGTAATACAGAGGACTATACAGTGAGCTTTCAGACACTACTTCTCAGTTGCATAATTAAAACATAACAGATCAATGTTAAATTAACTGGTGGACCATCCATAAGAAAAACAGTTGCTGCCTTTTATTAAATCAAATATGAGGCTTTGGATCTTACTCCATTTTGGCTTATTTTATTGTCTCCTTATTAACTATTTTTATTTGTGCTACTGTCCATGTATAATGTGTTGTACATTTTTGCTTAATACATTTTTTCTTAATGTTTGTGCTGAATTTGTCTCTCACTTGATGTCATAATGAAGAACACAATGCATTATGGCATATGTAGCTTGCTAAGCAACCATTGGTTAAATTTTTTATGTTGTATTATGGGATACACTAAGTCCACTGTATATTGCATCGAAGCGCTGCTTGTCTCAAGCCACAACCATCATCAGTGACCCCTCACACCCCAATCGTGGACTGTTCTCCCTGCTGGCCTCTAGGAAGGGGTACTGCAGCATTTGGTGCAGGACCACCAGGTTTTGTAATAGCTTTTTTCCATATGCCATCAGACTGTTGAACTCTTAATGAAAATTGCTGCTCATACCAAACACATATTTCTAAACTGGTCACCATGTTGTTTGTGCACTCCTTCACAGCTTTTACATTTACTTTGTATCATATACGAACAATCTTCTTTTAATTATTATTGTATTTTGTACTACTGTATATACAGTATTTTGTACTATTGTAAATTCCACAGGTCATTTTAGTACTGCACTTTATAGTATTTTTGCTGCTATCTGTCTATATCTACAATTATCTGCAACATTTTTTTTTTTTCTATGTACACTCACTGTATACTAAATGACAATAAAGTTGTCTACATCTAAGTCTAAGTCTACTTGGGATTTCCAACAACTGAAAATGCAGACTGGATTAGGACTTAAGCATGCACTCCCAGAACTGCCAAGCAAATTAGCAATTAGGGCAAATTTTAATTAGGAGAGCTAATTTTTATGCTTGTTTAAAGGCATTAATCGTAGTTTTTTTGTTTTGTTTTGTTTTTTTAACAAATTTTGACCAAACTTTTAGCAATTATTCACTTATGTCTTACTCGTTTGCCAAACCACTTAATCGAATTAGTGTCGCAGTCACAGGAGGCTGGAGCCTATCCCAGATGTCACTGGGCTAAGACGTGGTACACCATCAGACCATCGCAGGGCAAAACACTCATAAACATTCACATTCAAACTCAGGGGCAATTTGGAACAGCCAGTTAGCCTAATATGTATGCTTTTGGATTGTGTGAGAAAACCAGAGTACTCAGAGGACACCCATGTAAGCACGGGGAGAATACGCAAACTCCACACAGAAATGCTCTCGCCAAATCAAAGATGTTAAAACCCAGAACCATCTTGCTGTGAGGCAGATGTGCTAACCACTACACCACTGTGCTGCCCCACTTTCACCAATTACTCACTATTAAAAGGCCCAGGAACTGGTACAGGTCCTTAGGTCATATCATCTTTTAAAAAAATCTGCAGGCTAAACACCTCTACAGGATTTAAGGTGCAGGGTCACAGTTCAAGGACACATTTCAAAGGATTATGGTAAATGTATGCCAAGCGTCACATTGCGTCAAGTGAATTATAACTTGTCTGAATTATACACTTGTCTGATTTTGATTTTGTCAGTGGCATTGGGCTTATGAATGACATATTATTATAATTATTATTATTATTATTATTGTTATTGTTATTGTTATTATTCTTATTCTTATTCTTATTCTTATTCTTATTATTATTATTATTATTATTTTACTATTATTCTCTTTGTTTATAGTCTTAGTACTGAATGCAACTGAGCCTAGCCCATAGGCTTAGGAGGAATACATTAGGTTGAAGTGATGGAGAGTATTTTACGTATTATATGGGCAGATCCCAGTAGGGTGATCTTCTGCAATTCTTCCTGCTTGATGTTGCCAGGCATCTTTTGCAGGTATTGTTTTGAGCTCTTTTGTATTACCCCTAGAGCTCCTACCACTAACTGGTACAAAGTCTGTTTTTATTGCCCACATTCTTGATGTTTCCAGTTCCAGGTCTTTATATTTTCTCCTTCTTCTTCTTCTTCTTCTTCTTCTTCTTCTTCTTATTATTATTATTATTATTATTGCTGTTGTTGTAGTAGTGGTAGTTGTTGTTGCTGTTGTGCAAACTTGTATTTTGCACAGTTTTTTCACATAAAAACTTACCAAAACTGGCTTGGGATCCTCTGGTAAGTTGACAAAAGACAACGAGGGTTGTGTCTGTATTTGACCATAGAAACAAACAGCAGTAATGCATAATATTGATGGTTTCAAAGGACCCACCAGAAGTAAACAAAGCTGAATGGGTCTATTGAAAAACACATGTTCATTGAGCAAGGTGAATAAAGAGTTAATGCTGAGAATGGTGCTGAGATTGAGACAGAAAAGCTTATATTGTATTACTGGCAGTGCATATGTTTGAATGTAAAGGAATCATTTAGAAAGAAAGAGAACTAAACATGCAGCTCATATCTGGATCGTTTTTTTTTTTTTTTTTTTTTTTTTTTGCGAGGATGCCATAGACCGGGCACCATGGACCTGGTTGGAAACCCTGATCATTAAGTGTTAGCGTATTTGATGTGTCAATATTCAAAGCATGTGATCCTGTGGAGGGCACAGGTAGAAGGTTTTGTCCCCTAGGTCTACCCTGAAACAGCTGTTTTGACTCTAATTAAAGAAGTGTAGCAGGTGCCACCTGAGCCCAGGTGGCACAGGCGCACACGTGGCTGAATTAATTTGATCCAAAGTGGTTGAGACAACAGGGCATGCACTGTGGTGCAGTTTGCAGATTCTTTCCTTGCATTAAGCCAGCTAAATCACCTGTTTAATTAGAGTTCCATACTGGAAGAAATAACATTATGGCAATTTGAAATATCGTAAATGTAGTTGACATGATCTAGCATTTTATTGATAGCAAACTGAGATTATTAAACTTATTTATAGACAGGAATTAACTTATTACAGGATGTCTTCATTCATTCATTTGCAAAATTGCTTAACACTATTAGGGCTGCAGGGAGGCTGGAGCCTATCTCAGCCAACTTTAGGCAAAGGAGGGTACATCCTGAACATTTTGCCAGACCATCACCATGCCAACACACAACCATTCACACACACACACACACACACACACACACACACACACACATCTTGGGCAATCTGTAATAGCCACTTAGCCTAATGTGCATGTCTTTCGACTGTGGGAGAAAACTGGACTACCCAGATGAAAACCCGCGCAAGCCTCGGACAAGTCTCAGACTCAAAGGACCTCCAAGCCCTTCAAGATGTCTTGCCAAGTAAAAATATCTTTCCCTGAAGATAATTTAACTGGTTTCAAATAACTTTCTTCTCAAATTCAGTTTTTTAGTATTGCAGTGCAAAACAGTTGTGTGATTTTAAAGTGGCCTGAAAGTAATTTTCACCCTATGGGTATTTATCATAGAGTGCTTTGATAATGAGTGATCATTCTGAAATATAGGCAGATCTGGAGTGGTTGCTCTTGGAAAGAAAATCGCCCTTATTAAATTAGTTTGCTGTGCTTGTTTTAACAGCCCTACTTTTTTCACACAGCATCGAATTTTAAGATACCCATTTGTTACATCCTCAAAGAGTTGCCCCACGTCCATTAAGGACAGCCATAGAACTCAGCAACCCTTAACCTTTAATAGCTTTTATGCATGCATAAATTGCCTTGTGGACGCGCTGGGACATTGCAGTGGTCATTATTTACCCTGACAGGCTGCAGCTGGGGAGGAATGCAGGAGAGCAGGGACGTATGCGAACACATTGGGCCGCGTTCCATTAGATAGTCTTCACTGCCTGCTCCATTAGGCTCTATTAAAAGCCTATCAGTAGAGACTTTAAGTACTGTACAGTGACAGTAGGTGTAGGGTTGTCAATTCCAGTGCATGATCAAGGGATTAGTGAAACCCTGGCCTTGTGTATTCTCATTGATGATGAAATGTTAACATCTGCCAGGTATGTACACTGTGCAAGTCTGAATGACAGGAAGCTGTGCATTCTAGCACAGTGGGTGCTTTTGTGTGATCACAATGCTTTAATTTCATGAGTCAACAGGCTATGACTGGGAGGTTGCATAAAACTAAACAGTGATTAATTGGATTCTGATCCACTGCAACCCAAATACAAGGTTGTTTGGTGCTCCACATATCTTCACTGCTGCATTTTATTTATTTATTTATTTATTTTTTAACTTTCAGAGCACCTAGAGCATAATGGAGGTGATTGGTTTCAGTGGCCCAGCCCCATGGGAGGGTGTTGTTTATGGTCTTGCTCCAGCAGTGCCTTCATGCCCTGGCACTGGGCCTGGCAGTTAATGCTTCTAATACCTCCACCTCTGCTCAACTCGATTCACCCCTGGTGTTTCAGCCAGGATTAACCTTAAGCGATTTCTGCCACAAAGATCATCTCCTGCTGCGACAACAAGCTTAGGATACAGTTCATTTCACAGCCCAGGAGGGAATGCTTAGGAATTCACTTGTGAGAATAATCAGCTGGGAGAAATTTACTGATGCTGCCCTCTTTAGTATGTTTTATGTATTACAGCCTGTATACTGGATCAAACTGTCACATAACAAACTGAGCCATATAATTGCCAAGAAGCATAACTATTCTTTATACTTCAATCAAATTCTTCACAAGCACAGAAATTTCCTAATGATGCCTGAATCAAATGACCTGCACATAAACTGCTTCTGGATATTCTCTTCATAACATATAAAATTCTGCCATGAGCAACTTATAATAAATAGGGTGTTTTAGGGGCTGTGCACGAAAACAATACATTTGCATAACCTTTAAATACTGCTGACATAAATTTAGCGGATTCATCATTGAAAGGTAGCCTTTTCAATCCTAAAAGAGTTGGACAGGTGATTGAACAGATGGAGCATTCATTGATTCTGTCATCCAACTGACTGTAATTAAATACACCGTAACTGCTCACCTTGACCATGTGCCACCTTTAAGTACAAGTTCTGTCATTACAGCACTTCCGTCATCATTACAGTAATCTACAGATAAACCACAGATATCAACACAGATAAGTTTAGAAGATATTCCACCTGCATTTGCTTTATTTATTTATTTCCAGGTGGTGAGTGACAGGTGTTAACGAGGCCAGTGTCCTATCAGGTGCCTGGTCTCGACCCTGCGCTGCATGATGAGCCTGAGAAAGGTCAACCGCACACACTGACAAGCGTTCTGGAAGTCAGCCAGCAGGTGATGTCAACACCGATAGCCTAGAGAGAGACGGCATTGTCAAGCTTCTGACCTTCAGTATTTGATCACACACACACCCCACACCCTCTACCCCAACCCCAACCCCAACTACTCCCCATACTATGAGCTGCATTTAAATAAAACATTTGCTTCTGCACAGAGCGGGCTCTGGCAACACTGAACCAAGGCTAATCAAGCACACTGATAACGTGCCAGGACAGTAGAAGTTTCCCACTACATGACCTGCAGATACAGCAGAGAACAAGCACTTTCATGGTAAAAGTATTTCCACGGAAATTTCAAGCATCACTGTTGTGCAACACTTTATAGTCAGGCCTCATGCTGTAACAAAACCACAGGAATTTATGTCATAAAGTACGTAAGTATTCCACAGTAAAAAGTATTGTGGTTAAAGAATGAATGTGCTGTCAAATACTGTGCATGAAGCACATCTGTAGTTGGCAAATCAAAACAAATTTCTATTGAAATTCTTCACGAGATTTCAACATCAACCACACTGTTGAATTTTACACCATCCAAGCAGAAGGTGCATAAGAGCAAGAGTAAAAGAGAAACAGTGAATTTAGCTATAACTAGTAACATTTCAATTTGCAGGATAGCTCACCTGGCTCAGAGAAGAATCCAAACCCAGAACTGTGTGTATCCTTGCTGAAAGAAGGTGCCACTTTCCCATCACAGGCAATAACTCTGCCTGTGAAACTTGGAGGAGTTTCTGTTGAGGTTATTGGTTGATAAGATTATAAAGAATATGATAAGATGAATGTTAATACATTCATTTTAAAATAATAATAATAATAATGGCATAGTTGTTAGCCTCACAGCAGAAATGTCCTGGGTTCAATTCCCAAGCCTGGCGAGGGCATTTGTGTGTGGAGTTTGCATGTTCTCCTCATGCTTTGCATGGGTTTCCTCCAGGTACTCCAGTTTCCTCCCACAGTCCAAAGACATGTACATTAGGTGAATTGACTGTTCCCACTTGCACTTAGGTATGAGTGTGAATGGCTGTGAGTGTGTGTGTGTGTGTGTGTGTGTGTGTGTGTGTGTGTGTGTGTGTGTGTGTGTGTGTGTGTGTGTGTGT
>JAQMYF010000001.1:38562694-38578050 GCA_030014195.1 Neosilurus mollespiculum
ATATATATATATAAAATCTGGTATAGAAGATACAGTTTAGTTCCATGGGGCCTGTGATAAATCAACCTCTTAAACATTGACATAAGTTATATCCCTAATATCCTTAATTATTTAAAGTAATTAAAATGAAAGCTTCTTACTTGTTATAAGAGTAGTAGATGGTAATGATGCAGATGATCAGAGTTACACATATGATGGAAATTATTATCTTAAAAATATCACTTGGAGATGAAGCTGAGAACATAGATGCATTTAGTACCGCAATACTGTTTATAAACTAATATTTTAACCATGGGCTTTAAACATATACAATAAAAAAAACTTACATGTAGTAAATGTATGTGGATCACTGAAATCACTGAACGTTGACATAAATTTCACTCTTGTCCTCACAACATAGTCGGAATTTGGCTCAAGGTTTCTGCCTACAATCTCAAATTTCTTCTGACCTGTTGCCAAGTTAATCTGTATGAAAAAAACGCTCAGGGATTTACATCATAAATTTCATCCAGTAAAACAATGATTCATAGATATAATGATGTGTGGGTGTTCATTACATATACAGTATGTCACTTACACTTTTTCTGCTTCCATTATTTCCTTCGATATAGTAAATGAGCTCCGGAATCAGATCCTCATCAATTACTTTATTTTGATTCTTATATTCAGTGTCCCAGACAATGAGAAAGTTTCCATTTTGTGTTTCAGTAACTGACACATTGACAGGTTTTTTAGGCATACCTGCTGGTTGTGGAAAGAAGTGGTAAGAAGTGACATATAAATATAGCTATAACAGCTTTACTTTTCTTAAAAATGCAGCACTCTTATCTAATTACATATAAAATATCAATGCTCGTTCATTTACACATATACTGTAGATGTTATGACAAGCTGGATTCATGTTAATACAAGCTGGAACAGAGACACAATTAAAGATGATATCTCGCATGACAACTCCTTCGCTCTCTATTCACAGCTCTGATAAAATTAACAAAAACATTCCAAACATTTGATACAGGACACCATGATGATAAATAATTATCAAATTAATTAAACCTTTTTCAGCATCAACAATATAAAAAAAGAGAGATCATGAAAGTTAAAACATAAGTGGTTAAGTTGTTTTTTTACTTACCGCTTTGTGTAGTATTGATATTTTTAGTGAACAACAAGTTTTTCCTCCTCCAAACATTAACCATGTAGATCTCATTCAAAACAAAACCAGATTTCACTTGTAATGAGCATTCACATGAACTGGAATTAAGATGAGTGAAATTACATTCAAACAACCTGTAAAACAGACAGAAGGAAGATACAACAGTAAGAAATGATCAGAAAACATTAACGTTTTTTAATTTACAGTCCACTGATGAACTCACTCATTATGTCTGGATGCAGTGAGACTGTATTCATAGCAGTTTCCAGGTTGGTCTAATGTTAAATGGCACATCATCTCTCTTAGGTAATCATTGAGGCATTCCAGATCAAACTTAGGCTCTGAAAAAAAATTTAATATGTATAATCTATACATACATACATACATACATATATGTGTATATCATTCATTCATTCATTTTCTAAGTCGCCAAATCCTGATCGGGGTTGCAAGGAGGCTGGCGCCCATCTCAGCTGACCCTGGGCGAGGGTGGGGTACACCCTGGACATCGCAGGGCCAACACACACAACCATTCACATTCACACCTAGGGGTGATTTGGAACAGCCAATTAGCCTACTGTGCATGTTTCTGGACTATGGGAGGAAACCGGAGTACCCGGAGGAAACTGATGCAAGCACAGGGAGAACATGCACATTCCACACAGAGACGTCCGAGCCCGGGAATCGGACCACCTTTCACAATTGAGAGAAATGTAAATTGTTTTTGACCTTGGATTCATATATATATATATATATATATATATATATTGTCCAACAACCCCAAGCATTCACGTAAACTGTGTAGAGATGAGTTGAACAAGAAACAGTGGAAAGGATGGACTGGCAAAAATTCCAGATTTGAATCCACTTTAACAAATAGGGACTTTACTTGATCTATGTATTGTTTTACATTAAGATTTCTTCTAAAGACAGACTAAAGGAACAGCTGCAAACTATTTGGAACACAGTGCTACAGAAACTGTGGGAAAATATGTATAAACAGTGGCATTAAGAAGGTTCATTGTAATAAAGTCCAAAGGAGGCCAAACTAAAAACTGAAAACAGAAGAAATACTGATCTTTTTGTTAAATTTAAAACTTTTTGTGTTTTACAGTCAAATAATTTGGGTGGCAAGGTGGCGTAGTCGTTAGCATATCCGCGTCACAGCAAGAAGGTCCTGGGTTCAAGTCCGGGGTTTATACGTTTCTGTATGTAGATTGCCTAATCTCTCTGTGCTTGTTCAAAAACATACACATTAGGCTAACTGGCTGTTCCAAATATCCCTTAGGTATGAATGTAATTGTGAATGATTGTGTAAGTGGTCTGGCAAGCTCTTCAGGGTGTACCCTGCCTTCGCCCTGTGTCGGCTACGATAGGCTCCAGCATCCCCTTAGTAGGATAACTTAGTAGGACAGCAAATAAGTCAGTGAGTGAGCACATTTAAATAGTTTGTTCAATTAGGATGACACAGCACATCCACTTCACAGCAAGAAGGTACTGATTCAGCTGTTCAGGGTGTAAATGAATGAATGAATGATTTGTCCTTTTATCTTTCTTTAACTAACAAAAGCAAATATAATATTAATTGTAATAAACTTAATAATACATTAATAGTAATGTTAATTAATTAATATTAAATAATATTAAAATTAATATAGTAATAAAACATATATAACATGTAATAAAACATTTCTATTTCTTTTATTTGTGACAGGTGGTCTAATAAATTGTTAAGCACGGTCTTATTTTTTAAATGTTTATATAGAAGAGTTTTCAAAGGAATGCAGAAACTTGCCTGCTCTTGTATGATCTCCAGAAGATTCGGTGAAGCCAAATCTGAATACAAGGCCTAATTTCAGCATGAGGATTATGGCAACCATCCTAACAGGCTGCATGAAATTAAAATTTAAGGAATACAAGGAAACTGATATAAGTATATAGAATAATAAATTAACAACAATTAACAGGTTCTGTTTCTATGAGTTGCTACAACATCATGAATGCTTTAAATGCTTCGGAAACTCACCGCTGTGTAAAATGACTTCAAGGTGTCCAAAGATTGACTGCTAAAAATCAGATGTGTTGGTTTCTCTCTTGTCTTTACATTCTGACACACTGATGGCACTGAATGAGCTTTTGGGAACATCATTGCCTTGTCTCACTTCCCTGTTGTCAGAGTAAGCAGAATGGGGCGTGGTTTTCTGCTTTTACTGGAACAACTGAGCTACAGCAGTTCTGTGGAAAATCGTAAGCATTGTTCACTCCGTTCATTTTACCAAGGAACAACACAGGACAATATAAATAAATAAATAAGATAAAATAAATAGGAGAAACATATCAAATATCAAAACTGTGCATCACCATTCCAGGACAGTATTAACCTTTTTGCGTGTATAGTAGCTGACTTAAATGAATAATTTTCACTATGTAGGCACTTTTTATGGGGCAAATCTAATCTAATCAAATGAGCAGAAATGCAGAACAGCTGTGTGTAATGTACAGTATAACCAAGGAACCAAAGTGCAGACATGTCCAGAAATGCAAACATGGAAGTAGTCTTTTAGCAATGCCAAGTTCACAAAGCACAACTCCTGGAGTGCTAATCAGATGCTTAACTGGTAGACCTTGGCATCCTGGCAAAGTCATGGTGCTGGATAATGTCCCATTGGCATGGGTTTAGGTGGAAGGAAGGGTATGGACATAGGCATGGACTCAGGCTTGGGCATGGACATGGTCTTGAGATGGGCATGTAGTCAGGTATAGGGATAATGCGAAGGGGTAACAATTTGGTCTCTAGCATGGACTTTGGTATGGGTATGACACTCTCACAGGATTCAGCATGTGAAGCAGTGAGACCATCCTTGTAGGATTCAGCCAGCAGAATGACAACATCATTCCAGAAACCAAGAGGTAGAGTAAAGACATCTTCCTCAAAGTCAGGGAGCGGAACAACAATGTTATCCTCTAAGCCAGGAGGTGGAATGATGACATCTTTGCCAAAGCAAAGGCAAGAGTGATGCTGTCACCCTTAAAGTTGGCTTTGGTGAGAGCTCAGGTTTTTTTTGTGTATACACATGCAAAAATACATATTTAGTACATATGAAAAATAAAATGCCACAAATATTGAAATGATATAGTTATTCAGGTTCTTATATGGCTTGGTAGCTACTAGCTAGTGTAATAAATCAAGTCATAAGGTATGAAACCTTCAAATGTCTTACCAGAACTTGCTAGTACTTTGTATTAGTGCTGGCATCCAGACATAGGCAGGTATATGAAATTACCAGACAGGATGCAATGCAGGTGTTGCAGCCTGTCTCATCCAGCCATAGCTGTCAATCAATTAATTTCTAAGTGTATTGATTCTTTCTTATGGTATAGTATACTGTAGATGGAAAGACAGTTTACATGAGAAAGGTGACATGGAAAAGACAATATTATCATTGAAATACATGACAGTACACAGTAATAAAAACTACACTACAGCCAGCCAGCAGGAGCACTAGACCTGTGGTGGTATCACTTCTTAAAGATGATGATGGCCTCGTTCTCTACTGACAAATCGGTGCTGCATCAGCAGTAATAGGGCACTGCACTGTTCAATTATGGTGAAGAGGGAGCTGAGCTGAAAGGCAAAGCTTTCAATTTACCAGTCCATCTACATTCCAACCCTCACCTATGGTCATACGATTTGGGTAATGACTGAAGCAGCTGAAATGAGTTTCCTTTGGAGGGTGTCTGGGCTCATCCTTATGAAATAGGAGCTTAGACATCTGACGGGACTCAAGGTAGACTTGCTGCTCCACTGCATTGAAAGAAGTCAGTTCAGGTCCGGGCATCTGATTAGAATGCCTTTCCTTAGAGGTGTTCCGGTCATGTTCAACTGGGAGGAGGCCCTGGGGAAGATCCAAAATTCATTGGAGGGATTATATATCCTGTCTGGCCTGGGAATACCTCGGGATCCCCCAAGGGGTCACTGAGGAGTGTCACTGAAAAGTGGGATGCCTGAGTTTCCCTCCTTGACCTGTTGCCTTTGCGAGCTAACCTCGGATACACGGAGTAGAATCGATGGACTGTCATTCATTCATTTATGTGCTAAACTACGTCCTACTAGGGTCACGAGGAGGCTGATGCTTATCTCAAACATTCACAGCCAAATGTACATGCCTTTTGACTGTAGAAGGAAACCTACACAAGCATGGGGAGAACATGCAAACTCCACACAGAAACACCCGAGCCCAGGAATCAAACCAGGCCCCTTCTAGCTGTTAGGTATACATGCTAACCACTAAAAAACCATGCCGCCTGTGGATAGTCTTCTTCTTTTCAATCTAGTGGCGTAATCATTGCTACGGTGGCCCTCACAAGTTCTTGCCAAAGGCTTCTCTCTCTAGCAGCCCAGTCCGTTCCAGTTTTTGATGTCATAAACTCAGGATGTTGCTGGTCTTCCTCGCTTTCTTCTTTCTTTCACTGAACCTTGGATGATGTCTTTCTCTAACCCTCCTCATCTCACCGTATGTCCAAAAAATGTCATCTTTCTGACTGCCATCTGCTTCCTTAACATCAAACTATTTCCTCCCATCTTCCGAAGGACCCATTTGTTTGTCTTCTTTGCAGTCTATGGCACTCTCAGCACCCTATGACATGCCCACATTCATAAAGGCATCAACTGTCGCTTATTCCTTTTTTGTCATGGCCCAGGATTCGCATCCATACGAAGCAATAGCAAATGCAGTTGTTCGAAGTAGGTGCATTTTAAGTTTAATATTGACTCCCCTGCTTTTCCATATCTTGGACATGTTCAGTGTTGCTGTATGTGCCATGGCAATTCTTCTCCTGTTCTCAGCTCTGCATGCACATTCCTTTGTAATGAGAGAACCCATGTGAATGTATTCTTCAAGTTTTTCA
This sequence comes from Neosilurus mollespiculum, assembly GCA_030014195.1. Classification (NCBI taxonomy): domain Eukaryota; kingdom Metazoa; phylum Chordata; class Actinopteri; order Siluriformes; family Plotosidae; genus Neosilurus; species Neosilurus mollespiculum. The sequence goes on from JAQMYF010000001.1 coordinate 38,568,759, forward strand.
ATCTTTTTACTAATCAGGATGAAATCAGAGAAGTCAGTTTTGTTGTTATCAATGAGGTTACACTTAGCCACAACTACCTCCAGGTCACCCTTGGGCAAGGTGTAATGCCTGTCAGCCCAGGGCAGGTAGAGCTCATTAGCCATGATTGGCAGTCTACCTAGGAGACGGATCACTCCAATTTCAAAACCACTTTGATGGTCAACGGCTTCAGGCAGAAGAACTGTGAAGAAGGGGTTCAGGATGCCCTCTTACCTGGTACAACCTATTGCACTCTAATGCCAAGATAGTCAGCATGAGTAGATAGATCATCCCATAGGAAAAAATGACAGTGAAAGGTTTTTTTGGGGAAATATTGAAGGCATACATGAAGCACATGATCATATAGCAGTGAAAGCAATCAGTGTCAAAACTCTCTATTTTGATGATGCTTGTCCATATCAATGTTGACTCCATGCAGCTTTGAACACCGAGTGGGACAGATATGCAGCCCATAACTGTACCAATCACAATCCTCATTAATTCATTCATTTTCTAAACCGCTTATTGCTAATTAGGGCCCCATCTCAGCCGACTCTGAGTGAGGGCAGAGTATACCCTGGAAAGCTCACCAGGTCTTCGCAGAATAACAATCCTTTTCCCAAATATATATACTTATGTTGAAATATGGAATTGCTGGACTGTTATAGGGAAAAACAAGGAAATAAAAAAGCTATTATTACTATAATCCACAACAGTTGTACAGCAAGCTTAGCTGGTTTGATAATATACAGTATGTTTACTCACAAATCAATTCAAATTGAGCAGAAACATATTTAAATTGATTTATCATTTCAATAAAAAGAGCACCACTAACTTTGGACATGTAATTCTGCTTAATAAACACTCGCCTGAATCTGACGTGCATATCAATATTTATGAAAGGGAGCAAGGATGCTTGCAAGTAGTATATTCAAATTATTAGGCCTCCATATGGCACTCTATCAATCTGATTAACCTATAAATGTCATGTGGTATTTATTTCAATCCTGGTGAGTAGGTTTTTTTTTTTAATTCCATATGCTGCAGGCTTTTTCCTGGGTGCCTCAGGAAGCGCTTAATTAGAATTCACAGGTCATTTAGAAGGTAAATGAGCATGTTCTTGTGTTGATGGGTGAAAAAGGAAAGATAAATCGAGAAGCTTCTCCCAAAACCTCATGGTCCAATAGGCTGATGGAAATAATGTCTATTGCACTGGTTATATATTAGTTTGACTAGGAAGGCATGACTGCCACAGCAATGATCTCTCTAAAATAGGCTTAAATCTAAAGTCTAAAGCAAGGAAAAACCGAAAATGTGGTGATAAAAGATTCAAATTAGTTTTGTTCAAAGCTGGTTGTAAGAGATATTAGCGAGATTACTAAAGAAAATTGCAGTAGGAACGTTGTGTGTAGGGGCGAGGTTTCTGTACGGACGGTCTTTAATGTAGCGCAGGATATGTAAACAGGAACTTTTTTCGCAATTTCTTTTAAATATTTAACAAACGAAATTGTTTTACGGTTGTATGTTTAAATCGAAAAATGTTTAAAATTGGACTGTTTGAATATTTATTGGGTGCCATGCGTTTATCGTTTACTTAAAGCGTGTGTGCGTGGTTTGGGATTCAAACACGTGAGTTGTCGTTAGCCATGAAGAGAAAGCTCATTCAGATTTTCTCTTGATGAAGTGTCAAATCCTGCAGGAGGAGTTATGTCTGATGTTTGGAGAGACGTGATGGCAGTACTGCCTGCCATTGAAACTGGGTTTCCCCTTGTGTTCGGTCAAGTAGTTGAACCTAGTGTGCTGGCCATGTTAGAGTTCACCAGGAAGGAATTGTACACCTCATTAAACTTATCTTGTATTGAAAAAGCCCAAGTTATTATTGATTACTCCTGGGAGAAACTCAACACAGGGACATGGCGAGATGTGGACAAGGAGTGGAGACGGGTTTACTCCTATGGCTGTTTGTTTAAAGCTGTAGGAACCTGCCACGGAGAAAGATCACAAGACAAGGTCCAGAATGCCATAAAGACTTGTGACATGGGTTTGTTAATGGGTGCCTCCATCATGGATAATGTTCTACAAAGACTTATAGAGGTTCTGAAAAATAAAGTGAAGATCTCTAGAAAAACAGAGGACACTGAACAGTCCTGTCCAAAGGTGATCCTTTAGGTTATGGTTCATGGAAACAATAAGCAAGATGCGTATTTGTGCTACCCTGTATATTTATATATTAATGATTCATTTTGGGAATGCGGGAGGGGGGTCTGCCCATCACTGGGGCAGAGGTCGCTGAGATAGACTGTCTTGGTTGAGACGTCTCTGCAACATCGCGTGGTCAGCGGGGGCCGTACCTCTGGATTTGCAAACCGGGGTGGTAGTTCCCCTTCTTAAAAAGGGGGACCGGAGAGTGTGTTCCAACTATCATGGAATCACACTCTTCAGCCAATGTGAGAAAGTCTATTTAGGAGTACTGGAGAGGAGGATCCGACCGATAGTTGAACCTCAGATTCAGGAGGAACAATGTGTTTTTCATCCAGGCTGCAGCACTCTCGACCAGCTCTATTCACTCTACAGGATCCTGGAGGGGGCACGGGAGTTTGCCCAACCTGGCTACATGTGCTTTGTGGACTTGGAGAAGGTTTTTGACTGTGTCCCTCGGTCTATCTTGTGGGGTGTGCTGCGGGAATATGGTATAACGGACCCGTTGCTACGTGCCATTTGGTCTCTGTAATGCTGGAGCCAGAGCTTTGTCCACATTGGTAACAACATGTCGAATTCATTTCCAATGGGGGGTTGGACTCCGCCAAGGCTGTCCTTTGTCACCAGTTCTGTTCATAATATTTATGGATAGAATTTCTTGGCTCAGCCGAGGCGTTGAGGGGTTCTTTACGTTTAACGGGATTTACGTTCCCACCCTCACCTATGGTCACGAGCTTTGGGTAGTGACTGAAAGAACAAGTTCACAAATACAAGCAGCTGAAATGAGCTTCCTTCGTAGGGTGGCAGGGCTCTCCCTTTGAGATAGGGTGAGAAGTTCTGTCATCCGGGAGGAGCTCGGAGTAGAACCACTGCTCCTCCACGTCGAGAGGAGCCAGTTGAGGTGGCATGGGCATCTGATTTAGAATGCCCTCCAAACCTACCTGGTGTGGTGTTTCGGGCATGTCCAACAGGGAAAAGACCTTGGAGTTGACCCAGAACACACTGGAGGGACTACGTCTCTCGGCTGGTCTGAGAACGCCTCGACGACCCCCCCCCCCTTCCCCCCTGGAAGAGCTGGAGGAAGTGGCTGTGGAGAGGGACATCTGGACCTCACTGCTTAGGCTGCTGCCCACGTGACCCGACCCTGGAACAAGTGGAAGAAGATGATGACATTATGGGTGGCATAGTATCGTAGTAAGCACACCTGCAAAGTCAGAAGGAGGAAGGCCCTGGGCTTGGTTAAGGGGCTTCTGTGTGGAGTCTGCATGTTCTCTTCTTGCTTGTGTGGGTTTCTTCCTACAGTCCCAAGACATGCACATTGGGCTAATTGGTTGTTCCAAATTGCCCACAAGTGTAAACAGTGTGGGTTGGCCCTGCAATAGCTTGGCAAGCTGTTCAGAGTTGTCTGAAATAGGCTGCAGCCTCCCTGCAGCCCTAGTAAGATAAAGCAGTTTGGTCAACTATCAGTAAACCAGATCTTTAACCACTGAGCCACCATTGCCTCAATTCATTTTCTATTGTTTTATAATTTACATTTCAAAACAAATATCCAACTATTTATGGAGGTTTCATCATGATCTTTCACTGAAGTCACATTTAATTGAGTGTAGAGTCTTCATATTTCCATTGCTTTCCTACTCTCACCTATGCTTTTTTTGATGCTAGAAACTTAGGAAAGAGTTTATCCTGAAGCCTATAATCAACCCCGCACTGTCAGTACAGAGGGTTCAATGTCCAGCTTTGGAAAGTTTCCGATCCAAGTTTCTGGAGCTCAAAATGCCGGTCATACTGGAGGGAATAATTCACCACTGGCCTGCTTTCAGTGAGCACACATGGAGGTACTAGTGCATATAAATGAAAGAAAAAAATACTTGATTTAAATTATGTTTGAGTGTTCACAGTGAACTTGAAGGTTAGAAAGGAAACTTTTATTTTAAATATGTATAATTGAGGGTATTAGGAGGTCCGAAAAACAGCATGTTCCATAGGCCTATTTTTCTGAAAGAATAAGTGGGTTAGTAGGTCAAATCTGATTACCTTCACATAAATCTGTTTGTATGTGTATACATATTACATGTGCATTGTTTTACAAACAAACAAATCTCTACATTTTTGGATTGTGATGACACACACCAAATGGTCAGACTCTGACAACCAAGCTGAAAAAGACAGAACCAACAGGAATCTCCGGGAACCATACATTATCCTTCTATACATGCATAATCTACATACTGCTGCTTTAGGGAATAAGCTTTGAAATGATGTATCTTGTAATGATATTTATAGATTTAAACACATTCTTTAAATTCTGCATGAAAGATGACAGGAAGAAAGGCAAAATTATTCATGACCTTGAGATATAGATTTATTTACATCAGTAATTGTAAGTTTGCTCTGACATGATGAGGAAATGTTTAAGTAAATGTAAATTAAAAATTTAAAATATCCAATTATTTAACAGGAATAAGATGCTGGACAATTACTACATTCGCTATGTTTCATTTTTCAGTTTTTAGTGTAGTTATGAGTAAATAAAAGCTCATTTCCATGAAGGGGCGTACATTTGCACAGTGGAGTAGTGGTTAGCATGTCCGCCTCACAGCAAGAAGGTCCTGGGTTCCAGTCCTGGGCTCGGCTATGGTGTTCCTATGTGGACTTTGCATGCTCTCCCCATGCTTGCATGTGTTTCCTCCCACAGTCCAAAGCCATGCACTGCAGATTAGGCTAATTGGCAGTTCCAATTTTCCCCTAAGTGTGAGTATGTGTGTGAATGGTTGTCTGTCTGTTGGTTCTGAATGGACTTGCGAGCTGTTCAGAGTGTACCCTCCTTATCTGAGAGTTGGCTGAGATAGGCTCCGGCCTCCCCATGACCCTAGTAGAATTAACCAGTTAAGCAAATAAATGAATGAATTTGCATGTAGTAACCCCCAAAAGACTCCATAAAAGGTCATTTGTACAGGAAGCTGAAGCACTAAAATACCTTTAGGGTGAAAGATGAAAGACAGACATGCATTATTCTTACACACTTCCAAAATTTGTCATAACTGAATTATTAGTTGAATTTTTCTTAATTTATAGCTTTGTGTTGACTGGCTTTAATTTTTCTCTGTCTTTAATTAATACAAAGCCCGTAAGGGGACACTGACGATAAAGAAACTTATGGTGTGTAATGTGCAAACAAGAAATTTAAACATTTTTTGTTGTCCCCTTACAGGCTCCAAAAATTTAAAAAATCAAAATATGTTCTGAATAACACTCAGCAATATGCTCCAGATGTAACAATGCAATAATCCGTCCAAGATATATGATTTGAATTTCAGGTCTCTGTTAGTTGGTCTGTAATGTGTTTACACCCACTCAGGGGCACGAGTAGGATAATAAAACTCTTAGGTTAATACTCATATGAACAGTTTACCTATAAACCTGTTTATATCACACTTGATAAATGGATTTAATAAATGGCTTTATTGGTAGTTGCATTTGCTGTAGTATCTTGAAACACAGCTTATAAATCATTTGGGGGCAGCCGTTGCCTAATGGTTAGAGAAGCAGAGACTGAAAAGTCTCTTGTTCGATTCCCGAACCAGCAGGAAGAATGTGTGGCGGTTGGGGAGTGAGTTGCACCGTCCCTTCCTCCACCTTCATGGCTGAAGTGCCCATGAGCAAGGCACCTAACCTCCAACCGCTCCGGACGCTGCAATGTGTGTGGCAGCCCACTGCTCCGAGTGTGTGTGTGCTCACTGTTAACGTGTGTGTGTGCTCACTTTGGATGGGTTAAATGCAGAGGCAATAATTTCCCTTGTGGGATTAATACAGTATATTTAAAAAAAAAAAAATCAAAATATATAAATCTTCTAATATGGTCTGTTTATCAGTGAATACTCCTCTCTGACTGTGTGGTCAAAAAGTTTTGAACCCGTGTTCTAAGTCATTCTGTGTGTTCTGAATTGTTCTGTCACCTCTTGTGCACAAGTATAGAGTATCTGCGGGAAGTAGCAGGCTTCCGGACCGTTCCCGTCGAGCTTGGATCCAGGTACACTGATGAAGAGTGGTCACAGAAGCTCCTTACAGTGAATGAATTCATCGACCGTTACATTCTGGGCCAAGTATGATTGTAACTGTGTTTATAATGTGATCACGTTTAGGTGTAAAATCACTGTTGTTGGTTAATAAAGCTGTACATGTGTGTTTGTTTACAGGAGGCGGGTGCTACAGGATACTTGGCTCAGCATCAGCTCTTTGATCAGGTGACTTTCTGTTTTTGTGATCTCGCTCCTCGTGGTCATGTAATTGGTGTCAGTGTTTATACCCACATAGATAAATAAAGAATCAAGAAAGTTGAAGTGTAACTTTACCCACAGCACTGAGCAAAACTCCGTTCAGTACAGAATTTTAAAAAATGCTTAAATGTGTGCAAGTGGATGAGATGGGGTGGGGCGGTGTACGGTAGTCAGAGTGGTGTACGGTGGTCAGTGGTGCACCGTGGGCAGGGGGGTGTACGGTGGTCAGAGTGGTGTACAGTGGGCAGGGCGGTGTGCGGTGGGTGGGCTCATGAAGGACAAGTCTTGATCAGCAAATATTTGTAAATGTCTTTATTTTGAAAAGTTCCAAATAGTTGACTCAATGTCAGCATTCCACATCAGACGTTGCATGATTCAGGATCATTTTAACCAGTAGGTGGCGTTTTCGAACCATTTTTAAATTCATAAAATACAGGATTTTTAATTAAAAAATAAATATTGTCACCAATAACATCAGCATGATGTCTCATGACAGTGCAGTTAAATATATATATTTTTTACAGCAATTTTTTTGTTGGTATTTAGTTTACAGCTGATTTCTCATAAATATTTTAACATTGGCAAATTGAGTTGTTTTTAGCTGTTTTCTACAGTTTATTGACTTAGTAAAAAAAATTAATAATGAAGAAATTTGAGCGCTTTTTCATACATGTGGTGCCTTCCTGCTTTTACAGAACCAAAAGTAATCAGAGAATTATTTCTTTGATATGTAAGCAGATAAAAAGTCTATTGTTGGTTTCACATTTGGAGTCTGTTGCTCTTAAGGATTGACTTGAAGATGAAGGAGCTGGTACTACTAGTACAGCAAGCCATCATTAGTCTGCAAAATGACAACAAACCCGTGGGAGAAGACAATCCCTTATTAGAGTAAACTACACATGAAGAGTGCGATGTGATTGCTTTACTATCTGGGGGTTTATAGACATTATCTCAAACATTGATAATGTTTGAATCAAAATGGCGGACGGACACTCACGGTTTGTCACAATCCTTGCTTCTGAAGTCCTGAAAATGTAACAAAATGCCACACAACAAAAATATGAAGAAAGCTACGCAGTATGTATGGCCTTCACATTTTTCATTGCTTTTAAAGCACTTTTTTCAAACTTGTTGTTTCAGAAGATAGCGTCTTGCCGTGCACGTGAGCATATTAATGAGGCAGGTGGTGTGATTACTGTTCTGTTTTAAAAATGAAAACATAAACCATATGAGTCTTGTTTTAGTGTGCTTTGCTGATGCTCCTGTGTAGTGTATATACTATAATAATCAATGCACCTCAGGCCTGGTGGACATTGCTAGATTGTACAGACCTCTCAACATTCCATCTCAGAGACTACTTAGCGACGTCCACCTTGCCTTCAGTGAATTAACTGTTGATTAGAATTAAAAAGCTAACAGATATATTTTTTTCTTTCAGGTGCCAGAGTTGAAAGAAGACATCCGTATCCCTGACTACTGTTGCCTTGGAGATGGAGATGAAGACAACATCACAATTAATGCTTGGTTTGGACCAGGAGGAACCGTCTCTCCTCTGCATCAGGATCCCGAGCACAACTTTCTGGCTCAGGTTAGCCTTAGCGATACTGTCCTGATTCTCTGTCACAACACTATTAGCAAACTCACTACTGGATTTGTTTCTTTGGTAAATAACAGGTGGTTGGGAGGAAGTACATTCGTCTATATAGTCCTGAGGAAAGTGAAAATCTCTATCCACACCAGTCTGAACTCCTGCACAACACCAGTCAGGTAATATATCTGTTCTATAAACCTCTTCATATCTAAAAACAACCTCAGTTCAAAAGGCAGGGACAGATGAACCTGTGAAAATGTGATGATGTTGTTAATGTGATGATGATGTTAATGTGATGATGATGATTGGTCTGCTCTGTTCAGGTGGATGTTGAAAACCCAGACATAGTCCAGTTCCCAGACTTTCTCAAAGCCTCCTATCAGGAGTGTGTGCTTGAGCCTGGAGACGTTCTGTTCATCCCCAGACAGCACTGGCATTATGTGCGCTCATTAGAGCTCAGCTTCTCTGTCAGCTTTTGGTGGTCCTGATATTCACCCTCAGTAAAGTTTTCAATGTTATAAATTCCTTTTTTGTTATCATTTGTATTGAAGTTATATAGGTGATTTACCATGCAAATAGTTTGACAGAGAATTAAAAAATAATAATTGGATATTTATTTTTGTTGTGAAATATGTAAGAAACGTTACCTGATTTAAATCTAATGTGATTATAACAGTTAGCAAATTCAAACCATTAATTAATTTAATTATATAATTAATAATTAATATAACTTGAGATCAATTACATAATACACTGCCCAGTCAATAAAAACTTGCTCACTGTAATATTTTGTTGGAGAACTTTAGTCTTGATTACAGCATGTATTCGCCATGGCATTGTTGCTCCAGTTGGTCAGGTCAAAGCTCAACAACATAAATGTGGCAATAAAATGAAGTCAGCTGATGACCTTTTTCTTCTCTGATGGCACAGATACAAATTTGGCACCACACAGTCCTGACCTTAACCCTACTGAAGGTCTTTGGGATGTGAAGGAGAAGACTTTATTGAGTGGAAGGATTTTCCCTTCATTAATTCAAGAACCCACTAAAATACCTCTCTCTGGAAGAAAATTAATGTTGCTTAACCCTCATGCGCCACTATGGACATTTTTGTCCATTTAAGCAAAATTTTCCTCTTCTTTTGGCCATAACTTTGGCTGTGTTAGTGCATATGGCACAATTTTTTGTGAGAAAGTCTCTCTCTT
>JAQMYF010000001.1:38579141-38592024 GCA_030014195.1 Neosilurus mollespiculum
CGGAAGTTGTTTCAGAGATTTATGCAGAAAAAAGCAGAAAAAAATATGAATCTGTTAAGTTTTTATAGCAGTTTTTTTGAAGTGGACATTTTTGTCCTTAATGACTTAAGAGGGTAGTAAATTAAGCTGACGCATGAGGATTAAGTTTGTTGTAACAATTCTGTGGTGATTACGTGCTGTAATCAAGGGTAAAGACACTCCTGCAATATGTTAGTTTTTTGGCCCAGCAGTGTAAACGGAGCATACCGTACCTATATTACATACAGTACAGCATGATGGTGGGTTTTATTGTACAATAATTGTGTTGGATGTTTATTTTACAACTTACAACTGTATTATTTGGTTTGAAGATATCACATAAAATGTACATCAATAATAGACCATGTAATCAGAAAAAAAAAAGGATTAATGCTGGCTTCACTGATTTCCTGAGGGAAGGAAAAAATAACAAGCGACTATGACAAAATTTCCAGAAAGATTCTGGCAGGTTCTCCAGGATCCCTTGAAAAGCAGCCAAGGTCATCATCCTAAATACTGCCTTTGTTTAAGTGATATTTAGTTCTGTTTAAGGTTTGAGTTCATCATTATTTTGTGATTTTGCTTTACTGTTTTTCTTGACATGTGCCCAAAATTTCAACTAGTACTGCATGTCCACTGTTTGGCCAAAAGTTTGGACACCTGACCATCATGCTTTGCTTTTATAATAAGCTCCACTCTTCTGGGAAAGTTTCAACTTGTTTTTAGTATGTGTCTGTGGGAAGGTGTGTTCATTCACCTACAGAATGAGAACATAACTGAGATCAGGTACTGATGTTGTGATGATGAGGATGTCTGGGATGCAGTCAGTGTTTCAGGAATCGGTGTGGAACGCATACGTTCTTCCACGTTGACTTTAACACACCATGTTTTCATGGAGCTCGCTTTGTGTAAAGGGGCATCATCATGCTGGAACACTGAATTCCCATAAAAATAAATTTCAACTGTTAGATGTTTTTTTACATCTGTGTTTCCAACTTTTTGCTAAAAGTTTGGAAAAGAACCACATAAAGAGGTGAACAGGTGTCCACATATTTTGTCATACAGTGTCCATAAAATAATCCATAATAAGATAGCTAGTACATGCCAAACCACTGCTTTTTACAATATAGAAACATTTGCTATAGTTAAGGGGTAAAGGTCTTGTTTATTGACGATGGTTAGCTCTGCAACCTTCAAATCAGCAGCTCAAAGCCTTAACCACTGACCTAAAACTTTAAAATGAATTCATTTTGTGAGTATTGGGCACATGGGATCAGCTGCAGAATCTCAGAAGAGTCCTGACTTAACATTAAGTTACAGAACTAATCTAAGATTCTCCATCATCACTCTGTTAAACCATGCTGTAAATTGTGTAACCATATACTGAAGCAACATAAACATAAACATTTAAAAAACATAACATTAACACCAACACCAAGTTACTTATTGAGGAATTTAAAGTCAAAATGGGGTCCATTTTGTCATTATTTAAATTTTTTTTATTAGGACTGAAGGGCCTTTTTTAATTTCTATCAGGTGGAACTAAACACATTAGGGATGGGAATCACCAGGATAACCAATACAAAATCACAATACATAGGTGGCAATTCGGTTCCTATTGCAATTCTGTATCACAGTTCCATAAATAAGGTTTTTGTCTCAATTTTAAAAACTTAAACTAGAAAGTTTATTGTTATTTCTTCACAAAGTTAGTAAATAATTCACCCTTCCACATGGGATGCTGTGCTACATGCGTTTAGAGGTCGCCCCCTGTAGGACTGAAGTAGAACAGCAGCGTTTCACCACCACAAATTCAAATATATAAATTTAAAACTTCGGAGGCAGTGTGGTGAGACATGAATTGCCGGACAAAACAATCACGATACATAACTGAATTGATTTTTTCCTCCATCTCAAACATACAGTTCTTGCAGTTATAAGCAGTATATCATTTATTCATTCCTTTATATTTTCTGTAACCAACAAAATGTCCATATACAAGATATAATGAATATTATGATGTCTGATAAAAGTGTCAGTTTTGAAAATGTTTCTTTACCTTAAAATTCTCCAAACAAACATTTTTGACTGCATCAAAAACATTAAATAGGAATTTTGTGAATTTTAATACAATAAAACAAATGACTGATCTGTTCAGGATAATTCTTATTAATATAACAGATTTTTTTATTATTATATATTTTTAATTTCACCAGTTTGTTTTTTTTTCTTTCTTTTTTTTTTCTTTTTTTTAAAACACAGCTTATTCAAATACTTGGTTCTGATTGGTCAATTATAGTAATCAGTGGTCTGTTCTTTCTTTATAATAGACCATTGCTAAGTATGACACACATTGCTATGGAGTATGTCATTAGAGGAATCAATAAAATCAGTACTTTGTAAATAATTTGTTTATTAAGTGGGATAATGTACAACAATCCAGTCATTATCGTATTATAAACCCAAACAGGTGGGGAAGTTTCTGTACATAAACATAATTTAAAAACTAACAGAAAAATATAATCAGTTAAACTCTCACATTTAAATCTACATTTCCACCCTGGTATCAGGATGCAGCGTGGTAGCAACATTACGACCTCCTGGAGCGGCGTGTGGTAGACGTGGACGGGGGTGAAGGAGTAGCACCCACCTCTCGTGCAGATGAGGACTGGTTTTGTGATTCTAGCTGGATTTCTGGCAAAGTAAATCAACATCATGTACAATTGAACACGTAAAGTTTTTTAGAGTCTGAAATTTCAACAGCTCTTCTGCAGATGCAGTAAATCTCATACCAACAGTACAGTAAAGAGTCTTACCTGGTATCTCATGAGCCCAGAAGTCATTGCAGGAAGGACAGTGTGGATCAAGGCGTCCTTTAAAATATCGGGCCACACAGTGATAATGCATCTTGATTCCACAACCAGCGTTTTCACAGATTTGACCCTGAGGATATGAAGGATTCACTTAGATGCAAATTCAATGACACTGAAAATGTGCCTACACTCTAGAAACTGACTGGTGTTTCTATACATGTTCTCCAGTTTCCTCTCAGCTTCCAAAAACATACAGGTGGGAGGACTGGCCGTGCAAACTTCTCTTAATGTGTGTGGGATCCACTATGACCCCAATCAAGACAAAGCAATAAGTGTAGCTGGATAAATGTAAGAATGTTATTCCAGGTTGATGTTCATTTCCAGTATGTCTGCAGCAGTAGTTCGTCTATGAGGACTTTGTTGTATAGACTAAAAGAGTTTTTTTTTTTTTTTTATAAATAATGCCTAGGCTAACTGCAACTATTTTGTAATTTAAAAATGATCTAGATGAATGAAAAGCTTTACTACATCCTCCCAGGAACTAGTAAATCCTTTTTTTCTCACCTGTAATACGATATTGTGGCACACGTGACACAATCTGATGAGGTCCTGGTACACTACACGTATATACTGCTCCATCTCGATGATGCAGCGAGTGCTTAAAGTGTATTCACCTTGTTTCTGGAAAAGTAAGACATTACTAAAACAAAAATCTATTCATGTTCTTTCATTTTTGTTGTTGTGCATGTTAAGTTACTGTACTGTACATCTCTCCATTCATCTCCTTTATAAAAATGTAGGAGATTAATACATTCATAATGTAAAATACAGAAATTATTAACTATGATGATTGGAAGCTGACAGAAGTATATAAAGTTTGTATATTTTAATTGTACAGTAAACAACACATTATAATTAAGGGATAGTATACAATGAGCCAGTCATTTTCACAATGTAAACTCTGACAGTGTGACTGAGATCTGGTATCACTCTGAAGTGCTCTATATCCACATATTACACATCTATTTACCAAAGAAATTAATAATTTAACGCAATCTTATGATTTTAAAATTATTTTATTAGTTCCACATACACACTTCATCGCCACAGTGTGTTATAATTAATTAGCCAGAGGCCCAACCATCCATCTGCCGAACCGCTTAATCCTATCAGAAGGCAGAGATGTTTGAGCCTAGCTCAGAAGGCGGGGTACACCCTGCACAGTTGCAGTGCCTACACACACATTCATGCTCACACCCACACCTAGGGGCAATTTGAAACAGCGAATTAGTCTAAGGTGCGTGTCTTTGGAGTGCGGGAGGAAACCGGGGTACCCGGAAGAAACCCATGCTGGGGAGAGCATTCACTGAGCCTTGGACCTTACTGTGAGGCACACATGCGATTGCCACTGTGCCACCCTACTACAATCAGAATTGTGTATTCAAATGAGACATTTATTCAAATGAATAAAATTGTTTTGTCTGGATTTTTTTTTTTTTTTTTTTGCATTTTGTTGTTTTTAAAATTGCTAGGGGTAAGATTTGCCTTTATTTATTGAAAAACTATCCAAAATTACAGGTTATGTTAACCCTAAAATCTTTCAGCATGGTCAATCTAATAAAATAAGGTTTTGTTATGTGATAAACCAGAAAGTTTTTCTACAGTGAAGCTACACACTAAATGTTCAGTAAAAGCCCAATATAAATGAACATACAATTTAAATAATTACTATACACTACATGGGAATGGTGTGATCGGATTGGTTTAATCAGGATAATGGACATTATTATTCATTCAAAATATTTTCTCATTTCTGACGTAAAGTCAAGAACTAATTCTTGTTATTCTTCTGAGCTGACATATTCCATCACTAACACTGCTTGTTGAAAGTCATGTGCCAATATCCTTTACTCAACTCCTCCAAAGAACGCTAGCCATTGGCCTTGGCTAATAACAGCACCTTAATCTAAATAATTCTCCATATCATATCACGCCTGGTTCAGTAATTGCTTGTTGCCACCTTGCAAACTCGGCATACTGCTTGAATTACAACTGAGGACAAAAACTCAAGTTTGCCACGGTCACTGATTCTGAAATCCTAGAAACTGAACAAAATGCCTTCCCGAAGTTTTTTAAACTTCCAACGAGTTTCAATAGATGCAGCATGACCACATGACCACCGTCTCACTTTAAAATTTTTTACAAATAATAATAATCTTATTTTAGTTTGTTTTTCTTATGATCCCATATAGTATATACTAAAGCAATTATTCACCTCAGGCTCAGTGACTATTGCTAAATAGACCTCTCATCATTCCTTCTTAAGAACTATTCAGTGTTATCCACTGAGCCTTCACAAAATAATTGTTATTTGAAATTCTAATAATACAAGCTCCATAATTTGCACAGTGGAGTCTTTGACAAAGTCAGTTTCCACTGAAACAGGAACTTCCACTTTTCAAAAAGGCTTGAAATAAACGAGGCTTCAACATGGCACAAGGATGTAACCTCACAAGTCCCCAGTGAAGATCACCATCATCACTAGCTGAGAATCCAAGTAAACGAGGTTTGGCTATTGGTATGTTAGGTGGTTTACAGTGACCAAGCAGAAACATCCGATAAAAGTTTGATAAGAATGTTTAAAAAATATATATTAGTTGAACTGCTGCTGTCCAAAAACTTAATTCGGCCAATTCAACAGTACTATGCTTTAAAAGGACAGAATGTGTCAACAGCAAAAGCAAGTAAAATAACATACCTCATTTAACCATTTGTCTTGGACAAACTTATTCAGCACATGTTCTGTCTCTTTCTTTTTCATTTTCTTGGTCTGGAGACGATCAGCACAATTCAGGAGATCAGTGGAAGAAGCAGTTCCGTTCTCAGAGTCTAAAATCAGGTCCATCTGAGTGTTAAGACAATAACGATCGGTTATCCTAAAGCTTTCTTGAATGTGTGAGTCTGAAAAGAAAAACATTGTTAAGGGAAAAAAGTACTGACCGTTTTCCTGAACAATTCCAACTCATTATCGGCGTAATCAGAAGACATTCTCGTGATGTCCGTTTCGGCCACATTAACCTGTGTTGAAACAAAAAATAAATGCCATGAATGATCTAAGTGCTCAAGGTGACTTCACAGCATACACACGCACACTTAAAGACATTACAGACCAAGGCGTAGTGTTGAGCTCCGTCCTCCTCTGACGTGCCTTTTCTAATGTGCATGAACATGGGCTGAAGGTTCGTATTGATCACGTCGATGAATTCCTCCAACCTATCTGCTGAAAAATGTGCTACAGAGAAATAATACAAAAATAAATCTTATTTAAATGTATTTTTGTGCAGAAATTAAAATAAATCTGTTATGTTATATACACACCTCCATGAGTCTCGCAACAATGGCGATGAAGTGCTTTGGCCTGAGCGCTACTGATTATACCGTTACTCATCATGGTCTGTAAGAAGCGCTTATGATTGTCACCCATCGGTCGGGACATTGTGTTGGACTTTCTATTCTATTAACTTAAATAGATAAAAAGGAAAAGGGAGGAATTAGGTTCAGCACGACACTAACAAATGCTGATAGTGTTAAAAAAAAAAAAAAAAAAGGCTAAACAGTTACATGTCATTCTGTTTAAAATTGTTGTTTTGCTTTTTTTTTTTTTTTTTACTCCTCACAAAAACCTGCACCTTTCTTGACTTACAAAATTACAAACACAGCATATAATTCATGACACAATTTAAAAAGTATAAAAAAAAAATTATTTTGCCACTTACTATTGTACTTTTTTTCCCTGGAATAAATTCCCCATGGATGTCTACCGAAAGGGAAAATAATTTATTCACTCGCTAACCACTACTGCACCATGACGCCTGAGCATAACCTCCACTCTCCTGGGAATACATTATTCTAGATTTTCACATGAATGCACCATTTCATAGAGAGCCTGCACCACTATTGGGAGTCATCTGAACTTCTTAAGTGACATCTACCTTTGGATCACAACTTCCAGCATGCATTACGGGTTATGTTTTAATAACAACTCTTCAGTCGCTTTCACTTTGGAGCTCTACTGTCATTTAAAAGTTTCTCTACAGTAATGTTCAACACTAGATATTCAATAAAAGTCCAGTTATATAAGATCTATAAAATTATTAGATACTACATGGGAATGGTGTGATCTGATTGGTTCACATCTCAGGATAATGGACACTATTATTCATTCAAAACATTTCCTAATTTTTGATTGGTGGAAAGCCAACAACTAGTTCTTGGTATTCTTCTACGAGCTGATGTATTCCATCACTGACACGGGATAAGTTGAAAGTCACGTGCTGATATCCCTCACTCTCCCCCTCCTCCCAGAGAAAGCTAGTCAGAAATTGGCTGCCTGGTTTCAAGACTTGGGGTATGTTCCTCACAAAAATACTTGGCGGGGAAAAAAAGATGTGTAAGTCTTGAAAATTATTAAATAAATAAATAAAGACATGTACGATAAGCTGGTGTCTCTAAAAGCAGTGAATGATGACGAACGTAGCTAACTTTGGGTTTCATCAGCATTCGTAAAAGGTTGTAAAACAGTTTTTCTTGTCATGAAGAAATTTGCTAATTTATTTTTCGGCAAACGTTTGCAAAACAGTTGTAAGCATTTGAAAAATGGTCGTGACATGGGTCGTTCAAGTTCTTTTTGGTTCGCTAAGCAGTAAACACAATGCTGGGCAAGAGTTTGCTCACCATTTTTAATAGAGTTACGAGGTGACGAGGCCTAGCTGTAGCAGCCGTTAGCAGAGGGATTTCTACACTGTAGTTTTATTTAGCAAAAGATACCATCGACCATAAAAAGCCAGGTCTTACGACGCTACAGATACTGTTCACACAATAATAAGTAAAAGAATATGTGAATTAACTCCTGCATGGACTTATGTGAAACAAGTGGAGACTGGATGAGTGTGACATATTAAGAGGAGCACACTATTACAGCGCAAAACAAAGAGGTGCTACCTTGTGGCATAAACCAGCAATACAGCTCTACTCTCACTGTTACACCAGGAGTTGGCAAAATGTCCCAAAAGTTCCCAAACAGTGGCAAATAGTTGGCGAACATTAGCGACTGTCGTTAAAATTTGCTAACAGCTAATATTACTGTCTTTTGATACAGGCTTTACCAGACTTTGGAGCTCTAATTCCATTTAAAATAATAAACATGTTTTTAATATATGGAGACTTAGAGATTAGTTTAAAACAATAAATGCATATATAGTTTGGGGCTGTTGATGATTCACAATTTTTTTAAGGTCATTCTTTCAGTTAAAAATGTTCTTCATTAATATAAAACTATCTCAGAACTCAATCTTGACTGGAGTGGATCATTACACCCAAAAAACAAACAAAGTCAAATAGGATGTGAATACTTATGCAAGGTATGTGTTTGCATTTATACCTATCCACAAACTTCTTCTTAACCTCTCGACTGCAATAAATTGTTTATTTACACAAAAACAATGAAGGACATTAACTTTTACAAACACATTTACTATTAGATGATATCATAGAGGATTTATCACAAATATTTCAACTATATTCCAGGGTTTCCACAGTAACCGCAGGGAGTAATGCTAATTACAGCTAGCAGCTGAGTGAAACCCAAACACAATAACACTCTCTGCTGTAACTCGTGCACGTTTATTCACTGCTTTACAGCCTGAACATTAAGAAACTTCGAAGAAAATCAAGAAAACATCTTGTCTCTTTACTCACAGCACAACTTTATACCGCAGCTGCATCCGTATTTTCAACCTACCGCCTGAAATTGAAATGGCTTCCTGGGTACACGTAGGGATCCTATATAGTGTGTACACACTCTTGTTTTGTGCCCTATGTAGTGAACATATGCAGGAAGTACGGTTCTGTTTGGAAGGCGGTTAAACGTCCCCTGAAAATAAACACTTCCGGTGTTTCTGAACTCTGGTATGAATATACTTTGTAAGTCACTATTTGAGAAAAAGGTGCTAGCCATCAAAAATTCCAATATGGCCCCATTTTTTCAAGATGGCCACCAGCGCACCAAAAACATACACCGATAAAGCAAAAACCCCGCTGATGTCTGTCCAGTTCCTCTGGGCAGATGAAGCTCAATAGCTTTGTAAAGGCAGTTCATCTAGAAGGAAAACTCCAAAATTGTCCTCCAAAATTTACCCACCAAAGCATAGTAGGTTCTTGCCATGTTATACAGTGGTGCTCGAAAGTTTGTGAACCCTTACGAATTTTAGACATTTCTGCATAAATTCGACCTAAAACATCATCACATTTTCACTCAAGTCCTAAAAGTAGATGAAGAGAACCCAGTTAAATAAATGAGACAAAAATATTTCACTTGGTCATTTATTTATTGAGGAAAATGATCCAATGTTTGATATCTGTGAGTGGCAAAAGTATGTAAATAAATGATCAAGTAAAATATTTTGTGTCATTTATTTAACTGGGTTCTCTTTATGTACTGTTAGGACTTGTGTGAAAATGTGATGATGTTTTGGGTCGTATTTTGCAGAAATGTAGAAAGTTCTTAAGGGTTCACAAACTTTAAAGCACCACTGTATTTTGCATATTATCTTGTAAAATGGCTGCCATATTGGATTCCTGAAAGGCCGGAACTGTTCTCAAGTCAGTAATTTTATGGCAATGTCTGGTGCACTAGACTATCAGAAGTGATACTATCGACATGTGTGACAGAACTGGTCAATATATGCATTTATTTGTTTTCATTTTTAAAAGCAGAGACTTTACATTTTATTCTACATGCAGACATTCTCCATCCGGAGCTGACGGCAGCAGCATCAAAAGCTACCTGGGGGTCCAGTCACTTTTAATCCCACCCTCAGAGGCAAGGAGAAAGGGAGGTCTCATTCATTCATTCATTTTCTGAAACGCTTAATCATAATTAGGGTCATGGGGAGGGTGGTGCCCATCACACTTGACTCAGGGCGAGGGCAGAGTACACACTGAACAGGTCGCCAGGCCATCGCAGGGCAAGGGGAGGTCTATGAAAGATTTTTAGGGCAACCTCCTTTTTGAACGGCATGGAACGTTGTGACAGTACGTGTCACTGGACTGTTTAAAGCAGGAGTTTCAACAGAAAATACATAGTAAAAGAACTACATTACCACACCATCTGCTCAGGACAGACTACTGTATTCAGATTATTAAATGTTTAAATCAATGTACCAGTTCAGGCTTTTTTAAGAATACAAAAAGGGGCTAAATAAAAATATTTTTATTTTACCCTTTCTTGTATTCTTGTTCTGTTTTGTTGTAAAAGGAAAAAAATACCTGTTCTTAAAATTATATATATATATATATATATTATTTCATTCATTCCTTTTTTTGAACTGCTTAATCCTAATTAGGGTCACAGGGAGGCTGGCGCCCATCTCAGCTGACTCTGAGCAGAGGGCAGAGTGCACCCTGGACAGCTCGCCAACTCATTGCAGGGCAGAAACATGCTGACGGAACTGCAGCCTACTCTTTAAAAAAGTCAGCAAAGGTTCTTTTACATGCCTCTCACCATAAACAGTGAGAGACATGGTAACCCAGTTAGCTGCACTGGGGGGACAGCAATGACAACCTGGTGATAATGGGGCTTGAACCCCCGACCTTCGGATCAGTAATCCAGCACCCTACTATTGGGCCACCACTGCCCCCACAAGAAAACAAACAGGGGAAAAAAGAAATTTTATTTAAAAGTTTTTTGTCAAATTTAAAAAATTTGTTTACATTTTCAGATTTTAAGATTGACACAGGCCAGCTAAAAGCTCTGTATCTGAGACGTTTTTTTGTTGTTTTCAATACCTTTGTCCCTTAGCAACAGAAGGAAACAACACTTCCTAAAATTGTCTTGGTATGAAGTGTGGGGAACATAAAAAAAAATACCCAACCAGAACAAGATTTTTATGGTTTATTTTTACATTTATAATCGTGATGATGCTACTGCTTGCTGGAGTGCCCATGACAAACTGTGAAGGACTGTCATTTTGATTCCAGTATTATCCACCTTGAAATAATTTATGTTACAGAGAGAGCGAACCAGTCAGATCACGCCATTCCCTTGTAGTATTACAATTATGCACCGAAGGCAAGGTAGATGTTGCTGAATAATAAACTGCTCAATTCAGTGATATACACTGAGCCTGAGGCAAATAATTGTTTTAGTATATACAACAAAAATATAAGGACAAAAAAGCACACTTTTTATGGTTCATTTTTTTAATCTTATAAATCATGACAGTCACAGGTGTCCAAGTGCACAAACTAGCAGGTGCAGAAGAGCTGTGTAATGACATCTGTTTAAATGTCTTTAAGAGTTTTAGAATATACTGCATGGAAACAAAAAGTAAACTAAAATTTAATTTTTATGGTTTATAAGCATTACAGGTCAGGCGAGCTCTGCGCACTCTGAGCAGAAGTAGTGCTGTGTAGCTAACTCATTCAGAGTTTAGTACACATTACACCAAAACCTAAGGAATCCATAATGGTGGTTTAGTATATACTACACAGAGACACAAGAGAAATGAATTAAATTATATTTTTATTGTTTATTTTTCCATTTTACAACATGAAATGATTACACCACCTGCTCCAAGTGACTGTGAAAAACTGCAAGTGTCTACCAGTTTAATTTAAGCTCTATCAATTCAGAATAATGTTTTATTAATCCAGAGATAGTCGACCAGTCAGACTGCACGGATTCCATGTAATATAAACTAATAGACATTATCCAAAGTGGATAATGCTTGAATCAAAATGAGAGCTATACAGTCACAGTCTGTCATGTGGAGTATGCAGTAATAGTTTAGGCAAATATGGTTTGCTTTTCTTGTGTCCATGTAGTGCATTCTAAAAAAAAAACTATGAGCTTCAGGTTCAGTGGATGATGCTGAATTGAATATTGACTATTCAGTGACATCCACCATGCCTTCAGTGCCTTAGACCAGGGGTGTCAAACTTATTTTCACTGACGGCCACACTAAATCCACAAAATCTATCATGGCATGGCATGGCAAAATGATAACCTGTGGCTTAGACTATGTACAAACCTGACAGTGATTGGCTGAGACCAGACAGAGATGCTGCACTGTCCAGCATTGCTGGTGGTCCAACAACAGAGCTGTTAAATAAAAGTGTACACAGTATATGACCAAAAGTTTGTAGATAATTGATCATTACACCCGCTCCACTTTATGAACATACCACTCCATATTTATTCCTCTTTACTGTTATAATAAGCTCCCCTACGAGGAAGGCTTTCCACTAGGCCTTGACTGAGGAGATTAGTGTTCATTCAACTACAAGAGCTCAGAGCTCTGTGCAGGACGCTCAAATCTCATACTCCCAAATATTCTCTAATCTCCTAAATAATACAATCACAACCTCAAATAATTTCTATTACACCCCAGAATAATCTCTGATCAATCGCCAAAATAATCTGTAACCACACCCCAGAATAATCTCTAATCACTCCCCAAAATAATTTATAACCACACCCCATAATAATCTATAATCACTCCCCAAAATAATCTATAACCACATCCCATAATAATCTATAATCACTCCCCAAAATAATGCATAAGCACACCCCATAATAATCTATAATCACTTCCCAAAATAATCTATAACCACATCCCATAATAATCTATATTCACTCCCCAAAATAATATATAACCACACCCCATAATAATCTCTGATCAATCCCCAAAATAATCTATAACCACACCCCATAATAATCTGTAATCACTCCCCAAAATAATCTATAACCACACCCCATAATAATCTCTAACCACTCCCCAAAATAATCTATAACCACATCCCATAATAATCTATATTCACTCCCCAAAATAATCTATAACCACACCAAAAAAATTATCTCTAACCACTCCCCAAAAAATCTATAACCACACCCCATATTAATCTCTAATCACTCCGCAAAATAATCTATAACCACACCCCATAATAATCTCTAACCACTCCCCAAAATAATCTATAACCACACCCCATAATAA
>JAQMYF010000001.1:38637665-38673390 GCA_030014195.1 Neosilurus mollespiculum
CGTCTCGCCCCAGAATTCTGGGTGACACTTCAGGACTGATCGACGAGAAGCCTAGATAATTCTAGAAGATCTAACAACAAATATTAATTAGTGATCATAATATGGTAAAATGAATTTCTGAGAGGCCATCTTGGATTTATGCAAATTAAGTGATATTTGCCTAATTAGTTTTTTACTGTAAATTATTTGTTATTCTAGAGCCTTTTCTGATTCAAAAACTGTCGAGAAACCTGTCATTTTAATTTCTCTCAATGCTTGAGCATATGATGACTGGGCTATTTTTAGGGACATCATTTTTAAGTTTATAAGTTACATAATGTTTTGTAATGGATAAAAAAAATAATTAAAAATGTTAATTTTAACACCGACCCCTATTTCCAAGGATCTAGTTTTGTTTGTTTTTAAGTATTGTTGTTTTAAAAGTTTTTATTCATTTTTAGAATAGAATAGAATGGAACATAAAAATTTGCATAAAAATTGGCACAAAGTACAAGACAATACATTATTAGAAACATAAAGAATAATTTCAAACATGTAAACATAAGTATTAGTACGCCCGTGGGTAGTACGCCCACTTGCCAACAATTAATATGCTTCATATATCGGATGTTTAGTATTGTTACAGTCTCTTATGTTTTTCTTTACTATTGACAACATTTCCTTTTCATAGAATAATAAATTTATTTTCATTCTCATTTTAACCTTATATGCTCTGTTTATTCCAAGACAAAAAGTGCCTCTTGGGGATCCTCAGGGTGAAATTTCAAGGTCACTGAGGGAGGGCCAAATGATGACAGATTGAGAAAAATATTCACGAGGAGAGTTTTTTCAGCTATTCCAACTAATTTCAGGGGTTGGAGCTTAGACTTTCTGACTTTCGATTTTTAATGACCATCCTAACATTTATGGTTCATAACCCTGTCATGGTGAAGAGATTTGTGTACTTTGATGAGACTTTCTCCAGTAGTTCTCAAGAAAAACATCATGTTCTCAGTATGGTCATTGCTCTCAACATCATGCTCTCAGTACGGTCAGTCTCAATGAGCAGTTCTGAGAGGAAATGTTCCCTGCTTGGATTAGAGTTGCCAGTCCATGGAGTCACGCCTACAGATAAGATGGTAATCTGAGTCAGACTGAAGTGGCAATTTGAAGCCATCTTGTGGGCTCAGCAGCTTCAAAATGAACGGTAGAGGTCAGTTGGAATGTGGGGTCAGGTGGCAAACATTTGGAACACTTAGCTTACAATTAGCCTAATGTACATTGTCTCGGGACTGTGGGAGTACCTAGAGGAAACCCACACAAGCACAGAAAGAAAATGCAAAGTCCACAGAGAAACACCTGAAAATCAGGACCTTCTTGAAATCTTGCTGTAAGACGGACTTGCTAACCACTACACCACCGTGCCACCCTGGAGTCACTCTCTAATGGGTTAATGGAAAATACTGTTGTTTGAGCCTCTAATCTTGGTTTTGAATATTTTTTGCCTTCTTGGAGGCCTCCTGGACCTGAACCAAAGAAATGTGCAAGCTGCCATGGTTTGGGTTGGCTTGATACCAAATTGTGATGCTGCCAGTGAGATGGTTAGGGCAGCTTATAACAATGTCCACAGATTGACTCCTGCATCAAGACATGTCTGAAGCACAAGGATTATACTCTACACTTTCAAAAATATGTGAACTGTCAGCACCGTACATGTTCATCTGGAAAGACTTTTACTAGATTTTGGGATGTGGCTCATTTACAGGCCAAAAATTCTTTTACGCAGAACTTGGCAAATCATGGATTCTGGGAGTTTGCTTTGTGCACAGAGGCGTCATCATGCTGAAACATGTTTGGGCCTCTTAGTTCCAGTGAAAGGAAACTGCAATGCTACAGAATGCATTCGGTATTTTTCAGTATGTCAGTATGTATCTTTGTGGCAATTGTTTGGGGAAGAACTCTGCATTCCTGTGATGGTTAGGTGTCCACAAACATTTGGTTGTGTAGTAAAACTTACAGTTGGCTTAGGAACATCTGGGGAAGTGGAATCTGTGGCCAGGGACAGAGAAATCCGGGCCAACCCAATAATTTTTTAAAGTAAATTTATTAAATGACATGTTTTAATTGGGTGATATGGTAATGTAGTAGTTAACACATCCATCTCACAGCAAGAAGGACTTGGGGTCAAGTCCCAGGCTTGGGCATTTCTGTATGGAGTTTTCATGTTCTCCCTGTGCTTGCGTAGGTTTTCTCTCACAGTCGGTCAGATGTACTAATTGGCTGTTCTATAATGCCCATTGGTTGTGTGTGTGTTGGCCCTGCGGTGGTCTGGCGAGCTGTTTAGGATGTACCCCGCCTTCAGGATAATAATAAAGCCATGATCGGTTCATGGTCACGGCGTTGTTGGATTTTTTTGCTGACACACCAAATGCTTCAGTCAGTTTTACAGGTTGTATTGTTTTAATTATCTCTTATGTGCGAAACAATTACCACACATTGAAGGCATGTGGGCATAATAGATATTAAAATATGTGCATACGGGGGAGGCTGCTAAGGCTGGCATACTTCAACGTAATATACCATAAATGTGTATTCAAATCTATCCTAGCCTTTCTGGCTAAGCCAGTGTCATATCATTCAAGAAGGTTAGGGATTGTTTTCGTATAGGAGCAACGGAAATCTGTGGCACCGTGCAAGAACCAGACAACCCACAAAATGTTCATTTTGAGAAAAAACAAGATGAGGTTTTGTTTTTCTAAAATTAAATTTTATTTAAAAAAAAAAAATCAGCAAAACTTGGGAAAAGGCATCTTTAACTCATATTGTTCTAACATTTTTATAGATTGTACTATGATGCCTAGAATCTACAATAGTGCACTGGACTCACTTTTAATGGTCAAGTGGGTTGTCTGGTTCTTGCACGGTGCCACAGAATTCATGTTAGAAAAGAAAAAATCCATCAGGGATTAAACTTGTGTGTGTGATCAGTGTTGTTTGTGATTTGTATTTGTGGTCATTTTTGTTACAAACAATTCTTTCTTTATTTCTACTCCAAGTCTGGATTAATTGGGTATTTACCTGAATAAACTTAAAGATAGCGAAGGCTGCAATGCTTTGTTCAGTGTAAACACATCCCAGAATGCTGTAAAGCTGAGTGTTGAAACAGCTGTCCCCAAGACCAAGCAGGAAACTGCACAGCATGGAGAGGGAGAGGCTAAAAGAAACCAGAGCACATTCATAACATGTCAGTCATCAAAAACAGACTGAAAGAAGAACTCACTGCAGTTCTGTGCAAAGTAGAAGCAATTTATTTTAAAAGATCATGATTGTGAAAGCTCTTTGTCACTGGAACCCCATCACACTCAGACGAAGACCATTAAGACAGCAATGTGTGCTAAAAATTTTGGTGAACGATGTGCAGATATCAAGTTCATACTACAACCTTTTTACGTTCATGCCAGGTTCTCACATCATGTTCACATTAATTTCTTAAGTCCCTACGAGGTTTTAATTACGTTATTACTACATTAATGACGTTGATATTACTTCCCTATTAGGTTCTTGCTGTATCCTGATATGACCACATCAACACAATGTTTTTTTTTCCCAAAATTAAACCACATCCTCCTCGTCCATGCAGACCACACCACAACCTTATCAGTTCCTACTGAGTTTCTACTATGTTTTACAAGTTCTTACTGAATCCACTCAATATTTTCAGGATGTAGTGGGAACGTAGCTGCGCATGACCGGGCCTTTACCATACCTTGGAGCTAGATAAGGGTTGTGCTGTGGGCTGGTTTCAAAGACTATTGGAGCATCATTTGGGATGTTCAGAAAGATGAGGTAGAAGGCCACAAAATGCACCACCATTCCCAGGAAGACGACTGATGTGCGTCTGAAGTGGTTGTTCTTCAACACAAGGCCGAACAGTCCTCCACCTAAAAACAACCCACCAATAAACACATTCAGTCCCGCCAGATTCACTTTAAATCTTTTTTTTTCTGCTGTAGTTCTTTGTATTAAAGGAAATGTAATTTAAAGTATTTTAAGTAGATTCAGTGCAACCATACCATCAGACATTTCTAACTAATTAAGAATCCTTTATTTATAATAAATTTTATTCAGTTTATTTATTGTAATATATAAGTAATGCATTTCCTTTTAATTTTCAATTCACTATTTTATTCTTAAATGCTATTAAATTACTTATTATATATTTATTTAAGTAATGTGCATCACTTTTATTTTCAGGATTAGTCTTTTATAGGTCTAGACATTTGTAGTATTCACTACTGCACAAACTATTATTATTATTATTATTGTTATACTGCACTGGAAAATGTCTCTCAATCCTAGTTTAACTCTCCATGGATCCATAAACCCTTCAAGTAGTATTCATAAGATGTATTGCATCATAAAAATAATAATAATAATAATAAAGCATTTGGTCTTGTTTTCTCAGGAATTGAAAACAATGAACAGGGCATGCTGAGGGAGGAAAAGAAAATCACAAAAAAAAAAAAAAAAAAATCCCAGGCTCAGACCTGCAAAGTTTTTTTTTTTTTTTTGTTTGTTTTTTTTTTAGCTGTTGCAGTTAAGATTTTGTCTTCTGCCTTCACAAGTAAAAACAAATGCTACTGCAAATTCTTTGTAACAATGTTCTGTTCTGCCTATTAATCTCACATCTGTGAGTCTGTGATATTGCCCAAGTGTTCTGAGGACGTGACTAAATACTGCTGTTTTTTCAGCATTACAGATATGAGAATAATGTATTATGTACATCAACCACATACACAATACATTATTATTGTACACAATACATTATGACCAGCTAAGAAAAGACCAGACAAGACCCTGACTCAAAATAAAGCGCAAAATGAAGCTAAATTTCTCAATCCTGCAGCTTGTTTACATGTATAAAGCCTAGCTGTCAAGTGTAACCAGATGGCGGCCACTTTCCAATACACGCGATATACCAAGTAGCGCTAGTCTTGTATTTATGTCTATGGTCTCTCCATCTGAGCTAGACCGCTACGTCAAGCTTGCTACGTAAATGACTACAAAGAGAACAAAATCATCACTTTTAATTACATTGAAGTTTTACATTACTTTCAACTTTACTTAAAGTATTCTATTTTCTATTTACTTTTTTGCATGCAGTGATCTTTTCTAGTTACATTTTCACACAGTTACCTTTGCTATCAAGCTAGCATACATATAAGCTGTAAGTTTCTAATTAAAACAGTTTGACAGATCTCATGCACATCTAATTTAAAAAAAAATAAGAAAAAAAAACAGCTAAAAAATACTAGCTTCAATCAGTTTTTTGTTTTTTGTTTTTTTTTTGCAAAATGTGTTTTTGCCCGAGATTAAGGCATCATATACAGCTTTCTTTTGTCAACACAGGCCTTAAATGCCTTGCAGTAGCCAATTTTTCCTGAGGTCTCCTTTTCTTGCTTGGTTATAAAGCTCCAAAAACTGTCCGAAAGCCAATTTTTCGAAAATGTACAATAACTTCGGAGCCCTGCGGCAGGAAAAAAACGACTCAAGACTGAGTGCTTAAATCTTTTTTCTTATCAATCCTGATTCATTATATAGTATAACACGTCTGTACAATGAAAAACATTACACCCATAAAACTTTGAGCCATCAAAATAATGTCATTTTTGGTATTTTTTGTATTTTTTTAATTAGCAATTTTCACACTACAAAAACCACATGTTGAAAATTGATGACAGCTTTGAAATTTTTACCACTGGTTCTAATACAAATAAGAAAGCTAACGTTCTTTCCTTAGGTTCGTTATTCGTATGGTCTTGGTTCATGTTATAAATCACTGATTACAGAGGAAAACATTATCTTTTAAGTAAAAAGAACTATTGCCATAATAATAATAAATCTTGTTTTTTTTTTTTTTTAATCAAAAATATCCTATGCATTATTGCATAATAGATAGTATCAAAATAAACATTTTTTGGCCCTAATGTAACCCGAAACTTACTGGTTCTGCTATTTCTTCCGCAAACATCGCACTGATACGTATGAACACAGAGTTGGTCTTGCAATTAATTTGACGTAAGGGATCATTGGCAAATATATTTATATTCGTGGTACTCACACGTTAAGCAGAGGTCGGTAGTGAACACATTTTTGCCTGCCATTTTCAAAACACTATTCTCTAATGGTCCATTCCGTATAAACTAATTCCCACGAAGAGCTACTTGTGAAAAACTCTTGCAGTCATGAATGCAAGGCAGATTTGAACTCTAGAGAAAACTCTGACATACTTATTATGTTAAAATGATATGATATATGTAATAAAACGTTAAAGGAGCTTGAAATATTATGCATGGTGGAATCTCCGTGATCCCCTACATGTGACTCCAACCTTTATCAGCATCTCAGCAAGGTTATTATTTTCACTATCCTGTGTAGACTATTACTTGTACAGGTTGGCGAATGCTGCATAAAAACTTGTCAATAATTTATCGTTTCTTTTCACTGAATGAATGTTTGCTTACCAACTATCTCTCCGATTCCCACCACAATGCCTGAAATGCCTATCAAGGCTTTGGAGCGCTCTCCAAAATGAGTCGTAGCACCAATGCAAGTTCCATACACACCACTATAAAAAGAGAGCTCCAGGCCTAAGAGAAAGGGAACAATGCTGTCGGTGATTACCTTAATTTTAGATGAGTAGTGAACGGAAGTAACATAAAATATTGTAATTATAATGAACTTACCACTGTAAGCCATGGAGAAACTTAACAATAACATAGGTTTTGTGCCAAAAAGCTGCATAATTGTCTCTTAAAAGGATGAAAGAAAAACTGGTCAAAGGTGGCAAAAAATTTATAAAACATTGATAATGTCTCTACCAAATGTGTTTTAATTCTGTTTCTGACTTTTTTAAATCAATAATTAAAAGCAGTTAATGAGAGAAAATTCAGTTTCTTGAAGGGGTTTCATGACAGTCAAACGCTGCAGTACATGAGGGACTAGCAACACCCACTTTACTTAGTTTTATGCTTGATTGAGTGTTTGGGGTCTGAGTCAGTGTGTGATTCAGTCCAGATTTTGTCAATTCCCAGAAAAGTGGGATTTCCCAGAAATCAAGTTTATCTTTTAACATCTTGATTCTGAGACAGTGAAAGTCTTTCTTGTTGTAATACAGCATATTGCACTGATAAGATGCAACATGAGAAAATGCATTGATAAGATAAAATGCATGATGACAGAATGGTGTATTCACTTACTGAAATCTGTTTTCATCTCTTTTATGGCTGAGCTGGCTCGCTGTTTAAACCTGTAAGATAAGGAACTATTAAAAAAATCTTTACACATGGACACCTAATAATAGCCCCTATATTGAACCCTAATCTTATGAATAGTCCATCTGTGCATCCATCCATCTATTCATACTGCTTATCCATCAGGGTCAGGGAGGAAGCTGGAGCCAATCTCGGCTGACTTCAAGTGAGAGGCAGTGTTGCACCATAATCAGGTAACCAGTCTAATTCAGGATCATCAGAATAATCATTCATCCATTCATTTTCTGAACCGCTTATTCCTAATTAGGGTTGGGGGAGGCTGATGCCCATCTCAGCCGACTCCGGAGTAGGGCAGAGTATGCCCTGGACAGCTCGCCAGGCCATCGCAGGGCAGAAACACGCGGACGGCTATGCAGCCTACTCTTGAGGAAAATCAGCAATGTTTTTTTTACATGCCTCTCACCATAGACAGTGAGAGACATGGGCGGCCGTTGATAACCCAGTTAGCTCCACTGTGGGCAAGAATAATCATTTAATTTCATTTTCTGAGCCACATTATCCTTTATTAGGGATGCTAGAGCCTATCCCAGGTGAATCCAGTTGAAGGCAAGGTACACCCTGAACAGATCAGTGGAACATAGCAGCACCAACACATTCCCACTCACATTCACACCAAGGGGCAATCGAAAATACCCAATTAGCCTAATGTGCATGTCTTTGGAAGGAAGAAACCCACAACGGGGGGGTGGGGGGGGGGCATACAAACTCTACACAGAAACCCCAGGCACAGAGCTTGAAACCAAGGCCCTTCTTGAAGTGAGGCGGACATGCTAACCACTATGCCACCATGACATACCTCATGAATAATTATTATACACAAACTGAAAAGTGTTTAAGTGGTAACTTATTGTACATTATTCGAGACGACAGCAAGGATCGGCCTTCCTCTTCAGACAGAACGTCCTCTTCATCCACCTGACTTAACTTTCGCAGGAAGAGGAAACATAATGTCCCAAGTATGGAGGTGACCAACAGAGCGATAAACATCGTCCTTCTGTCTTTGTCTGGGAGGCATCAGAATAAAATATAATTAAAATAATACACTAATTTCTGCAATACAATTCCATTGCAGGATTAATACAGTATAGCAAAAAATTTTTTTAAAATCTAATAAAATATATAATGAAATTAGGTCTGTATTAAATTAACCTGAAGTGAATGTTTCAGGATGCTTATAATGGGTTGATTACTACAGCAAAACCATATTGAGTCCATTACGTCCATCCATAGGGTGTGTTCGAAATGGGGAGAAGACTGTTCCAGCAGAGTGTCTAACAACTGCTGTTTATCAAGAACAGTTTATTTAAAACAGATCAAACTCATGTTTCTTGTCTAAGAGGCCCCCTGTTGAAAGCAACATCAAAGTATGTTTAAAGCTGCATTACCCATAGATTTGTGCAGCAGCTCCCTCTAGCAACTGGATAAAATAACTTTGGATGAGACCTCACCGAAAAGGGAATTCATATAAGATGCAATTTTTTTTACCTTTAAAAAAACTTTTAAAAAGTTACCAAGAAATAACCATTTTACTAATTAATAACACCATTACAGTAAACAGTTATTTTAGGCATCTGTTAGCCTATTAATGTAATGCTAACCTAAATGGTTCTTTAAAAAGAACGTTCTTAGAAGATGCCTTTCAGTCCAAAGTCATGACGTATAAGAAACCAATCTTACACACACATTTAGTATAGAAAAGAATCACCCCCTTCAAAATATTCGCATTTTGTTTTTTGTTTTTGTAGCCTGAAATTTTCCCACCTGTCTGACATTTTCCACTTTCTGAAACTTTTTTTTCAGCTGTATTTTTTCACTGCAACATATTACAACCAAGTAAAAGATATAATAGCAACAGTTCAGAAGGACAAAATTGTGAATGTTCTTGCATGGCAGAGTTAGAGTCCAGACTTAAACCCTACTGAAAATCTCTTGAGTTGACTTGAAGAATGCAGTTTACCTTCATTTTAATCCAATCTGACTGAGCTTAAACAGTTTTGTAAAAAAAGAATGGGCCAATACTGCACAGCCTAAATGCACAAAGTTAGTAGAGAAGTATCCCAAAGGTCTCCTCAAGTACTGAGAAAGAGGGTAGGTTGATCCTTTAACCATCTCAGTGATTCAGGGTTTTATTTTGTTTGTTTGTTTGCTTGTTTTTACTGTTTCTATTTTATCTTTCACTTGGCTGTCATAAGTTGCACTGAGTAAATACAGCTGGAAAATAATTTCTGTGTGCCCTCATTTCAAGCTGCAAAGCAACAAAATAAGATAAATATACATTCACTTTACACTCCATTAAACTACTAAGTTTAGCTCCAAGAGAATTAGACATGATTTCAGACACAATGGTGAATCCCATGGTAAGAACTTGATGTTAAAATTTACAATCCATTGTTTTCTTGTCTTTTAAAACTGCTTGGGAAGAAAACAGAATAAAACACAAAAATATTAAGCAATGATTAAAGATCACTATATATTGAGTAAGATAAACATGTTACCTGATATTTCAGTTTTTTCTTTCCAGTCTATATACACATAAAGATTGCCAAACAACATACTGAAAGAAAGAATGAATGTTACTGCAGTGTAATAAAATTAAAAAAAAAAAAAAAAAAAAAAAAAAAAAATAAAAAAAAGTTTTTAAAAGCCCGCTGGTGGGTGATTCCCAGAGTAGCTAACATTTCTGTTTTGTTGAATGGATTATTTTACACATTACTTCTTATGATATGGATCTGATTCATTTTATTATCATGACAAGCTTTTACTCTTATTCTCTTTATAGACAAATGCTAAAGATTGCAGTCTCAGCACTGGCCCAGATTACCTGCATTGCAGCAAAGCCCAAAACATTGCTGTGTTTCTGTTAATAGTAGAGGCATCCGAATTCCCCACCAGAAAGCGACCCTGAGCCGTCCAAAGCACTGCGGAAACAAGGTTTTACTTTAATCCATGTGTGTCAAAAACCTGAGCAGATATCTTGACCAAACATTTAATTTGAGATTGTACTGGATTATCCTTTAATAGCTTATTAAATACCACAAATCTAGAATTGGCAGTGTGGCTGTACTGCAGTAGTTATCCACAAAGAGGATCTATAGCCAAGGTCAAATAATATTTTCAGCTTGTGACATGCAGCAAATGCTTGTTTTGAAAACTTGAAAAGATTGAATACTTACAGGCTGCTCCCATCCCAAGCAGCACTGAGGTCAAATAAAAGGACCAGGTTGCTGGAGTAATAAATACAGCTATGTAACCACTAAAAGAAAAAAAATAGGTGTATCCAAATAAATATCTAGTGTGAGTATATTCACTAAAGAAACTGGATATATTAATATATCATTTGTTATATTTGCCTGTAAAGGATTCCGCTGAAGAACATTGTCAACTGTGGTCCAATTACTGCTACCACCGAGGGAGCAAATAAATTAGCAAATGCAAAAACTCCATATATTATGCCAAGGCTAAAAAACGTAAAGAACAATGTGTTAATGTGCATGTATCAAGGACATGAAGTATTTGCATTAATGATGGCCTGTTTTCCACAATTATTGATACCCCTTGTAAGGATTACTAAAACATTTCAGAAGAAAATTGGTAAATTTGGTAGCTTCATCTGTACACTGAAAAAAAATGAGAAAAATCCAACCTTTAACTGAAACATATTTGTGACCCATCACAGCAAAGGGGTATTAAGTCGTAAATAATTAATTTTAAGTTATTGGTACCATTCTGTAGCTGATATCCTTAGCTTTAACATGATACCAAATTTTCTAACATATTTGTCTGGTTTTGGAGTAACTAACCAAAACCTACCAGGAATTTACAGTCTTTTAATCATGCAACTTTGGAGGAAATTGTGTTTAAAATTCAACAGCGTATTTAATAATTCCTAACTTAATACCCACTTTGCTGTGATGGGTCACATTTATTCAGCAAAAACAACCCCAACAACCATTTTACAGTTGGAATGAGATTCTCTTGGTTTCAGCCATCCTTCTTTTTACACCAAACTCACCCTGTGGGTTTACTGCCAAAATCATACATCATACACAGATCCAGTCAAAGTTGCATTAGTGTTTCATAAACTCCAGGCACTTTGATTTCTGGTTAAGTAATACAAAAGGCTTTTTTTCTGGCACACCTTCTAAATATGTTGGCATCAGGGTGGATAGTGTTTTTTGACACTTGGTAACCAAGATTTTACATTTTCTTGTAATTCACTAAAGTGATCCCTGGGGATCCCAACACACACACACACACACACACACACACACACACTCTTACCATCATCCTCACTGTATGTGGGCACTTTTTCACTTAAGTTTGTGGGTTGATGTCCCACCTTTTACTATTGTTCTATCAGTAGAAATAGGCATTATCAGATTACTTTATAACCTTTCCCTGACTTATAAAGTTCAACACCCTTCTCCCTCAATTGGTTTGTGTGTTCTCTTATCTTTTCCATGTTGATGAGTGACTAAGGACATTTGGCATCTGGATCACCTTATATATCCACCTCACTTAATCAGAAAGTCATGGATAACAGCTTGAAAATTTCAATACACTCTAATCAACTCACAAAATGTACAATGTAAATGGGTACCATGCTTCAATTACATTGTGTTCATTATGATTTCCAGGGGTGCCAATAATTGTTGCACATGTGTTTTTAGTGCAAACACCTATTTCTTAATGAAGGCTTTGTGTTTCAATTAATAAATGTAATTCAATTAAATGTTGGGTTTTTTCATTTTTTCAGTGTGAGATAAAGCCACATCAACAAAAAGTGGATTTATTTCCCCAAACCATTTTAATTAATCCTATGAATGATTGCCTGTTTTCTTATTTTAGTGATGCAGATGGTACAATTTAAAGGAATAGCTCCTTCCAGAGAAACTAAGACTACAAACATTTAATTAAATCTTTCTTGTACTTTACTATTTGCTCTGCACTTTATTATTCCCTCTGAACCCAGGCCCTTACCTGTGATACCCACTTCCACTGAAAGTAGCATTATCCAGACTTTTCACCACAGTTTGCTGAACAGAAATAAAGCAAATTAATTACGCAATAAAAATCTGTGTGATGGTATATGGACTTGCAAATTAATCCCAAGGCAATAACTGACTTGTCCAAGTCCCTTTAACAATACAACACCAAATAAGAGCATCATAATATACATTACAGGGTCAAAAGTATGTGAACACCTGACCATTATACTCATATGTGGTTCTTCCACAGTTTCCACAAAATTGAAAGCATTCAACTGTCTAGTATGTGTCTCTATACGGTAGCTTTACAATTTTACTTCATTGGAAGTTAGAGGTGCAAACAGAACCCTGATTTCAAACAATCCAAACACCCTTGGGATGGACTGGACCACCATCTCCCCCACATTAGTACGTGATCTCACGAATGCTCCTGTAGAGTAATCAGCACTTATGACATCATGATCCCAGAAACTGCACTGTAATTTAAGATACCTTACAGGAAATTTAATTGACCACTTCCTATTTCAAAAGACGTTTCACTTCTTATGAAACTTGTTGTACAGGAGATGTTTTGTAAGTTGTCAGGCACTAGACTATTTATTTTTCTCAAGAATTTCAAATAGAGGTCTGTGTTCAAAGACGTGGTTTCAGATTCTATTTTCTATGAAATACTGACCACTACAGGCATCCTGTCTACATGTGTCCTTTCTCAAATGATGCACATTACCACCAATGCTACAGAAGTTCTGCAAGGTCATGAGGTTTTTTTTTTTGTACTGTTAACTTTTAGGATCATAAATGACTTTCTCTTGTGGTGACCACTTATGCTCTAAATAATACAAGAGAACATTTATTTTTACGTTATCTATGAACACAAAAGGAAATGATTGACAGTGCTAGATGATTTCTAAATTAGTGTCTATCCACTTAAGAAGGTGACTGAAAAATCTGCAGCTGCAGATACAGACATCAGAATTGCTGGCTAGAGTGATTGGTAAATCCTCTTTCACAAACAATCTGAGACTTTTTTAAAAAATATATATGAATTTAGCGAAGCCATGACAAAAGGGTCTGCAGGTTTGGGTGAGGTGTATTTAAAATCTGTGTAGTTGCATTATCATATAAGATAGGTATTGTACATCTATCGTGGGGAAAATAGGTCAGGTGTGTAAGTCAAACTGTATGACGTTCATAGAAAAGTGATAATTGTTGCAAGACAGAAAAATACTCCTATGACATTCCTCTGTTTCTAAGTTGACATATGATCACTGTACAGCTCAACCTTACACTGTTGTAAAATTGTTCTACAGTTCTTGCGTCTGTATATGTAGGCTGTGTGTATTTAACGTGAGCAATTATAGGACTATTGTAAGAAAACCGTATGATTCTGAGCGCATCAGATGACCCAAAAAGCATATGAAATTCGTATGTCCATCATAACACAGCCACAGGATGTCGTAAGGCATAGAGAAAGAAACCAAGGAAATGGACCTGATGTGGAGAATTACCTATGAGAGAAATATTTTTGACCATATTCAAAACTCTGTGACAAGGTTCTATGATGCCATTTTCTGTCACACAACAGGTGAGTTTCATACAACACGTCCACAACTATCCTAGAATTTTTTTTTTATCATGGACCTGTTGTGTACCTGTTTTGCAATGTATGTGACAGGTTTAATCAGCCTGAAGCACTGGGTTATCTCTATAGTTATGGCATTAATTCTGTCATTCCCATGATTAATCATTAATATGATTACTGCAGAATGGTCATAACACCATTACATACTACATGTCAAGTTATATTGAGATCATAAGGAAAAAAGGTTGCAATCTCAAGGAAATACAGACTACAAGAAATCCCTCATGAACTTTCTGTAGAGTTCCATGGGAAAATGGTATTTTACTTTTAAGATAAGTTGTGTACTGTGTTTGCACACATCTCATGACCTGCATTGCACAAGTCAACGTAACATGCATTCACAGCATGAAAAATATTGAATAAAAAACTTTTAAACTTGACCTGATACTGAAACAGTGTTTTAAGTGATTTTACTGTTTTGAACATTATCCACACACATTACATTTTGGGAAGCTCAGATTTCATTGGATAATCTATTCAACCTTTCTCGTTATAGATTGACTTTTATTACTGACCATCATAAACTTAACATCATAAACTCCATAGAATGCAGTTTATTTGAAGAAATCTGACCTGATACACCCAGTGTCTTGTTATACAACTTTTACGTTATAATGTTTCAGATTACAAACATGAGATGCGCCTGACTTGGATTTGCTAAACAAGGAACACTTATTCACTCAGCCAGCTAACACAACCTATCTGCTTGCTAACCACCTTATTTATCTATTTACTTAACATACATGCATACACACCCCTACACACACATATATATATATATAATTAGTGCATTTTAAACAATTGTTTGGAGAGATAGATTTTACTCACCTCTATATTTCCACAGGTTGTGAAGGCTGTAAATACAAGT
Organism: Neosilurus mollespiculum; assembly: GCA_030014195.1. Taxonomy (NCBI): domain Eukaryota; kingdom Metazoa; phylum Chordata; class Actinopteri; order Siluriformes; family Plotosidae; genus Neosilurus; species Neosilurus mollespiculum. Next base: position 38,652,477 of record JAQMYF010000001.1, read on the forward strand.
AAAAATGCTATTCCCAGAATCATCACATTGTATGCCCTGATGTCAGCCATCTCTCTCTCTCTCTTTCTCTGTCCAGTGTTGTGCAAAAAAAGTTTTTATAGGCAGTATGAACAATTTCAGAAAAAACTAAGATCCATTTCAGGAAAACAGTCAACAATTTTAAAGTTAGTTAGTTGTAAATGATCAGAATCAACACACACACACACACACACACACACACTAGTGTGTATTGTAGTGTGTGACCACTGCAGGAATGTCAGATCTAAGCAGCATGTGATCTCTTAATGTGTGTCTCCACAGGCTCTTTTGGAAATGATCCCAGTACGAAATTAAATGTTAAGATTTAAGACTGTAGTGAGATATAAACAGTATTAGACTGAATAACTGAACAAATTAACAAATAACTAGAAACTAAGAGGTTTAGACTATAACACTGATTGGAAATCACAGTGTAGTATATTTTAGCTCTAAAACAATCAAGCATGCAGTTGGAAAAACATTTACATTCTTTACAGCTTGTGTTTTCTTAGTTAAAGTGCTAATTAATGATCTCATTATAACTGTTGTTGTTGTGCAAGTTATAACTTCACCTAGAGACAAATCAGCTCTGAAGCCCGTGCATGTTCAAGGATTTAGTTGCCAGATTAAAAAACAACAACAAAAAAAACCCCAAAAATAATAATAAAGTAAAAACCTTTTTAGTTCACAGTTAACGCGTTGGTAGCGACAGCCAAAAGTACAAAAAATAAATAAATAACGAAATAAATCGATTTTCCCGATTTTTAGAATCGCTAAATTACGGAAGCCTACTCGGCTCAAGCCATGACAGCGCGTTCTTTCCCAGCAGGCATTCCTCCTCATATTGTACACAATCATCATGGCGGCTCAGGATGGTAGGTTCATCCAGAAACCTTTGCTTTCATTCTGTTCGCGACAGACCTTTCTGCTTTTCAGAGTATTCAGTCTGAGTTACGTAATATCTCTGTAATATGATATAAACGTGTCGGGATTTTTTCCCCACTAGATAAATTGTGCTTAGCTAGCTAACTCGCCTCGTCGAAAACTTAGCCACTAGCGAGCTGTTGTGCTGGCGAACTTAAGAAGCTCTCTGTTAGCTGTTGTGCTACGTGTGCCAACCCAACGTTCGCCAAGTCTGGTTGTTTTTCCATTTTAAACAAATCATAAAATTAAAAAAAAAAGACTGTACAGGTAGATAAAACGTAAACGGTGGCATTCAGTGAGTGAGCTGTGTTGTATTAACATTCATTTTAATGCTAGGAAACTAGCCAAGTTACCATGGAGACTTTTCTAGATCATGGGGTTCAGCATTAGCTCGCCAACGTCAGCTGGATTGCTAGCTAACAGGCTAGTCATTTAGCATAAATACCATCTCTGAATAAGAATGCCTCTGACTGTAGAATAATAACTCTTTTAATAATAATATTTTTGTGCACATTCCTGTAACTGATCGTTTCAGATGACTTAGTGGAGTGGTACTGCAAGTTGTTTTGAATAAAATATAATGATAGGAGTATTTTAAGAGTTAGTTTTTATTTCTGCCCTCTCACCTCTTACTAGTAATATTCGTCATAATCATCATTCGTCCTGGAGTAGTTACTAGCAAGCTCTTTCTGAATTGAAGCTGTTCACGTGTTCACATATTTGCGGTACATTAAATCTTTTGTGATTAGAATTGCAACTGAATAATTGATGTGTGTTCATTGTGTTTGAAAGTGACAATGTCATAATGAAAATCTGTCTCTCCTTTTTTCATCATGCAGGAAGTGAGGGAGTGGAAATGGACACCGAAGTCAGCCTGAAAACATCAGCAATGTCATCTGACGAGGGCAGTAAAAGAGATGCAGCAGCAGAAGGAATTGACCGAGCCATCCTCCCCGATGGAGAGAACTCCTCGCCGTCTGAGGTTGCCACTGTCAGCAACGGAGATGACAGCGAGGAAGGGAAGGAGATGGTAGAACTGAAAATTATTTGGAACAAGAACAAATATGATCTTAAAATACCTTTAGATGGGACTGGAGCTAAACTGAAAGAGAGAATTCACACACTTACTGGTAAGACATGGCTTTAGGCAAAGAGCAAAGTCAACGGCTTAGGTTTTTTGTTTGTTTGTTTGTTTTTTCACTGTAAATTAAAAATAGCTGGCAAATGCAGATAAGGATTTATCAATACCACATTTGCGTTTAATAGTGTCTTTGGTATTTGGATAAAAAAAATTGTGATGTGATTCACCCCAGTTATATAATTCTTCACTGAATCCACTGCACTTGAGGTGAATAATTTTTTTTATGTGTACTATATGAGAACATGCCTAAATTTAAAAAAAGTCCCCAAAAAAACCCAAAGAAACTTTTTTTTAATTCATTCAAGCATTATCCTTAGTTTTCAAGGTGGATAATGTTTATTCTGCTGAGATAGTGAACCAATCAGCCTGTGCTGTTTCCAGGTAGTATATACTAAATTTTTTTGTTTTTATTTTTCTGTTAAAAGCAGCATGACACAACTTATGGTCAAGACCATGTTGTGTCTCAACATTTAGCAAAGTTTCCTTAAGTAACCACTATATTAGTTGTTAAGTCTTATCTATACTATAGGGCCAAAAGTATGTGGATATCTGATCGTCACATCCGTATGTGACTGTTCCCCATGTTGTCTGGAAGTAAAGTTCAAGTACACAGTTGTATAGAACTGTATCCTGAAGTTGTATCATTTTCTTTCACTGTAATTAAGCGACGCAAACCTTATCCAGCATGTCAGTGTGAAGAGACATGGGCTGAATCCCAATTCCAGTGCCATATCCTTCAAAGAACATGGTCTACAACGGAGGGTCTACTTCTTAAGTGTTTCTACATGGTCTACTTGCATGTGTGATGACCGAACCATTAGAAACCAAGTAGTGTTAAGATGGTCTAGTCTACAGAAGATTTCCTATTTGTATAATTAACTGATCTGTTGTTCTACAAAGCACTGCCTAACAACCTTCACCACTCTGACACCTAAATAAATTTATTGGTAGTGTCCAAAGAATCTTGGAGTAAGTTTGGACAACTGGTGGATCCGTCACGGCTTGGATAGCAAGGGCTGCAGTTCTCATGTTGATCTACATTACTGGATTGGCCAGCTTACTTACTGGAGCTGCCATTACTCTGCCTGGAAGCTGTAACCTTTTAGGCTAAGGCTCTATCAACAGACAGGAAAGTCCAGTGCAGCAGAAAAATAACCTTATTTCTGGACATTTTTTAAAAATAAAGAACCCACATCAAGAAAGTGAGCTGCATATGTTGACTAACACAATTTTCAACCAAGATATTTATCAACTTTTTCATGCCTTTTGCTTCATATTGTAATAGGCCTACTTCTGTCACCAAACCTTCAATGATCTGTTTATTGTTTTGGGTGTTGCTGGTGTTTGATCATTTGCTGCACTGTTTCCTTTTACACGTAGTAATGGCGGTCACTTTTTGCACACGTTCAATCCCATGACGGCTAATCCTGTAATGTAGGTCAATGATTTCTTGCCTGCATTTGAAGGGGCTTCGGAATGAGATGCTTTGTGTTAGGGCTTTTAATGGCTGCCTTCACTCATCAAATGTTTGTGATTATCTCTGACTTCTTTTTCCAAGGTCTTCCACCCGCTATGCAGAAGGTAATGTACAAAGGACTGCTACCAGAGGACAAAACACTTCGTGAAATTAAAGTTACGAACGGTGCGAAAATAATGGTGGTTGGGTCTACGATAAATGATGTATTGGCCGTAAATACACCGAAGGAAGTAATGCAACAAGAAGTCAAAGCTGAGGAAAATAAAAAAGAGCCGTTGTGCCGACAAAAGGTGGGAAATCCTTAGTCACGAAATGCAAGTATATTGGTTTTATTTCATTCGTTTCACATCACACTTGGCAGTGCTTTTGCTGAGTCCACAAAGGAATGTATGTATTTATATACAGTTTAACTTTGGATGCTTTTTTAAATTTATTGCTCTTATAAATCATTTGTGTTGCAGCAACATAGGAAAGTGCTGGACAAAGGAAAACCTGAGGATATAATGCCGTCAATAAAAGGATCTAAGGTAATACCTGTCCGTTGTTGAATTGTTGATTGTTTATAAAACGTTTATGCATTATGTGTAGCGCTAATGCACAGATTCATGCTACAATAAATTAGGACTCTCTAATATATTGTTATAATTGTATCATGATACGACTGTTCATATCATCAGCCAACTTTAAATTATCAACTTCCCTCCAGAATGAAATTGCAGTGTATCCCAGCAGTACATCAGTGAAGAGTCTGTATGATGTAGCATGTTATGTAGAAGTGGCATAGGCCTATTATATTAAATCTTAATGTTGACAGAAGCAGGAGTTGGAGGTGAGACTCTGGGTCATGGGTGAAGAAAAACAGCAGGGATTTAGCGGAAAAAACAAACAGAAAACAAGATGAAAACACCAGGAAAAAAAAGCAAAGCTAAAAAAAAAAAGTAGAGAGGTTTTTCCCACACTGTCAGCATGTGCACTCATATTCCTTATTCTCTGAACATTATTTTCATAGCATAATATATATTCTATATATTCAGACCTCCACTCTCTCATTTTCACACTTGTTTGTGCCCGGCCCCGGCAGCTTTCTTTGAAACACTGTTCTGACTGGCTCTGACTGACACTGTCTCAGCCAGATTAGAGGGAGGTCTGATACATTTGATCATGGAGGCAGTACCGTTAGCAGCTAAAAAGCAGGACCAGCTGGCAGACATTAGTGTTTTTTCAGACATTAAGCAACTAAATACGGTACCTATAATAATAGTGCTGTTGCCAACGTGAGTGTGCAATTTTTTTAAAATGAATGTGATATATGTATCGTGTTGAAGCGACTATATAGACTTGGATTAACTGCCCCTCACAGCACTCCACTTCTCTATGAGAACTTCTAGTTTTAGTATGTTGTTTTTGTGATTACACATGGTAACTGGTCAGGTAAGAGAGGAGTCTCGCCCCATAGCTGCATATGATGATGGCTTTCCCAAGGCCTGTTCCTCGGAGAAGGCCAATAAATCAAATCGTCTGATTCCCAATTTCGAGCCTAGGCTGGTTGCTACACTTCCGCTTGCTACTTACAGCTGGTTATGGCTTCTTCCCCTGCCACCAGGAACAAGAGACCAAAATGACTGTAATCCTGTCTCTTGAAGCAGGCTGTTTTGGTAGGGGAAAACATGTAATACTTGAAAAAATATATGCAAAATATGTTTTATTCCAAATTTTGTTACTCTGAGTGATATAACTCTAGAATTAACTCTAGTTTAGCCTGGATTTGACTTAGCGCTTACAGATTTTCTCATGGTTGAATAAAAACATAAACCATAAAAATCTTGTTTAATGTGTGATTGTACTGATGTTCCAATGTGGTGTTTATACTAAAAGGCTCAGTGGATATTGCTGAATTGAATAGTCTCCTCAGTGTGGGGAACATTCAGCAACATCCACTGAGCCTAACGCAGATAACTGTTAATTATCTCAAGGTAGCATGTCATATATACCAACAGTGTTTTTGAAATGAAAAATGGGATTAGCCATTGACTAAATACTAACATTTATTTCAGTCTTGTTTCATTCTTCACTCGTTTTCTGTTCATACATTCAGGAGCGTTTACCAACAGTGCCTTTATCTGGAATGTACAATAAATCTGGAGGAAAAGTACGACTCACTTTCAAACTGGAACAGGATCAGCTGTGGATTGGAACAAAAGGTGATGTCTTTTTGCTTTATTGTAATAATAATAATAATAATTATGGATTATGATGATGATTAATATATTGGGTTTGAATTTGATAGCCTTTTGATTTTTGGTTTACAGAAAGGACGGAAAAAATCCCGATGGGTTCCATAAAAAATGTTGTGACTGAGCCAATAGAAGGTCATGAGGACTACCATATGATGGTATGTTTGATATTTTTTATGCACATTAATTTTAATTTCAGAAAGAAATTCTAAGCTTTGTCTAACCTGGTTTGCATTTAACACTTAGATTGTTGACCTGCATATCACATCTGTTCATTCATGCAGTTAAACCATTAGCCAGTCATGTTGCAGTGCAAAAAACAAATAAAAAATTAAATACTAACCAAAAGCATCAGTTAATATTCATTTCAAAGATCAGAGGGAGGTCTAATCTTGTGGGATTTCCCTATACAAAAGTATGTGGAGTTTACACGGAATGGAGCAAAAATCATCCAGTAAGAATGAGTTCCCTGGGCAAAATAATAAATAACTCTTTACAACTGTGAGCTGAAAAGAATCATAAAAGCACAGAACAAGTCAGAGCTTGAGATGGATAAACTAAAACATCAGAAGACCATGTTGTATTCCACTCCTGTCAGTTAAAAATAGAATGGAGTGGCTACACTGTACATGTAGGCAGGCATCAACAAAAAGTTGATCTCTGTGGTGGATGAAGACCCTAGGGGTTCGGGTGAGGGTACGTCCATTGCTGGGGCTGAGGTCGCCGAGGTAGTCAAAAAGCTCCTCGGTGGTTGCGCTCCGGGGGTGGATGAGATCCACCCTGAATATCTCAAAGCTCTGGGTGTTGTGGGACAATCTTGTTTGACACGTCTCTGCAACATCACGTGGTCATGGGGGCCGTACCTCTGGATTGGCAAACCGGGGTGGTAGTTCCCGTGGGGTGTGCTCCGGGAGTATGGGGTACCAGACCCGTTGCTACGGGCCATTAGATCTTTACCAACAGAACCAGACCTAGGTCCGCATTGGTAACAACAGTTCACATTCGTTTGCGGTGGGGGTTGGGGTCCGCCAAGGTTCTTCTTTGTCACCGGTTCTGTTCATAATTTTTATGGACAGAATTTCTAGGCGCAGCCGAGGTGTTGAGGGGTTCTGGTTTTGTGGCTATAGGATCTCATCTCTGCTTTTTGCAGATGATGTTGTCTTTTTGGCTTCATCAAGCTGGGATCTCCAGCTCTCATTGGAGTGATTCGCAGCTGAGCGTGAAGCGGCCGGGATGAGAATCAGCACCTCCAAGGCCGAGGCCATGGTTCTCAGCCAGAAAAGGGTGGAATGCACCCTTTGGGTATGGAATGAGGTCCTGCCCCAAGTGAAGGAGTTCAAGTATCTAGGAATCTTGTTCACGAGTGAGGGAAGGATGGAATGGGAGATCGACAGGCGAATCGGTGCAGCTTCTGCTGTAAAGCAGGGCTTGTACTGGTCCGTCGTGGTGAAGAGGGAGCTGAGCCAAAAAGCAAAGCTCTGAATTTACCAGTCAATCTACGTTCCAACTCTCACCTATGGTCACAAGCTTTGAGTAGTGACCAAAAGAACAAGATCATGGATACTGGCGGCTGAAATGACCTTCCTTCGCGGGGTGGCGGGACTCTCCCTTAAAGTGGGTGAAAAGCTCAGCCATCTGGGAGGAGCTCCGAGTAGACCTGCTGTTCCTCTGCGTTGAGAGGAGCCAGTTGAGGTGGCCTGGGCATCTGATTAGAATGCCTCCCTGGTGTGGTGTTTCGGGCATGTCCATCCAGGAAGAGACCCCGGGGTCGACCCAGAACACGCTGGAGGGACTGTTTCTCGGCTGGCCTGGGAACACCTTGGTGCTGGAGCCTGAGGAAGTGGCTAGGGAGAGGGACGCCTGGACCTCACTGCTTAGGCTGCCCCTGCGACCCAACCCCGGATCAAGCGGAAGATGTTGATGGTTTGTAAGCCACAGCCAATGTGAATGTTGCCCAACTTCTGACTTCTTCCAGCGTCATAATTCACCATGTCTCAAACTGTTTTCATGAACAGGACATTGAGAACAGCGTACATCAAAGTCTTTTCCATTCACCAGATCTAAATATTCTCACCATAAACACTCAGATGTCAGTCTGCACTTATAACCTTGTGATCCGAAGCCAGAATCTCAGGGGGATCAGTTAAGGGAAGTGGGTGGGTTCCTGGAGTGGAACCTGGAAAGTTATTGTGGTGTTGTACTCTATCTCCCTTAAAACTTAACCTTTTTTAGATGCCTTTCTGTTGTAAAGAGTCCTTGTTTGAGTTACTGTAGCCTTTCTGTTAGCTCAGACAAGTTTGGTAATTCTGTTTTGAGTTTCCTTATCAATAAGTTGATAAGTTCAACCCAGCAAAGCTGCCACTCACAGGATGTTTTTTGAGAGTCGAGGACCAAATCGTGGAGAAATCATGTGTTTGTCTTGACCATCCATCTATATATCTGTCCTTTTTGGGTTTTTTCCAGAGATGCTCATTCATGAGATATCTCGAATGAGTGGTTGAATGGTTCTATAGTTTGTGTGGGATTATGTAACTGGGAGCAGTCGTTGCACAGTGGTTAAGGTTCTGGCTTACTGATCCAAAGGTCCAGGGTTCAAGCCCCAGTACCACAATGCTGCCACTGTTGGGCACTTGAGGAAGGCCCTTAACCCTCACTTGCTGTTGTATAAAAAAATGATGAATGTAAGTTGCTCTGAACAAGAGTGGCTGCCAAATAGAATAAATGTGTATGATTTAAGTGTTGGAATTGAGCTGACATGATCAAGGCAAATATCTGAAATAGTTTTTCATTGGTAACATCCATCAAGTTTGTCCAACAAAGGCATCACTTAGACCTTCATATTCAGGAATTCAAGGTACACTTAAGGTGGAAAACAATCTAGCATTATATATCATAGTGATTTCTTTTCTTTTTTTTTTACATTAAAAAAACCTCATTTTAACAGGGGTGTGAAATATTTTATATCCACTATATCTAGAGGAGCAACATGGCTCCACTAAAAACTTGCACTCTGGTATCATATTGAAGCATACAGCACCTGCAGTAAAACTCTAGCAAACATCCGCATTGTGCATTTTTTTTGTTTGTTTGTTTTGTTTTGGGTTTTTGTTTGGTGAACAAAGTAATTTAATTTATGGGTTCTTTTTCTATTTTGCCATGTTTTTTACTGTATATCACATTAATAGTGACACAGGTACCATTACTTTTGGTTAAATAACAGCCTTTTTTTCCACCAAACTTTTTTCATAATCCAATATTTGCCCAAACAGTTTCAATTCAGTGTTTTGTTTATTTAATTTCCTTCATATTTTAGGGTACTTGCTATCTTGTGTTTTGTTTCAACAAGAACAAGAATTTAAACAGATAAGAAATTTAATTTTACAAGAAATTAAACCGATCGAAAAAATATAGCATTTGGCTATTTATCTACTGATAGAAATAATCCAATATTACATATCTGTGAGTAGAAAAAGAGTGTGAACCAGCAATAACTGCAGCTAAATGTATCCAGTAACTCCTGATCAGTTCTGCACATCTTCTCTGAGGATTTTTAACCCATTCCCTATACAGAACAGCTTCAACTCTTGAATATTTCCTCGCGTAGACTGTTTACACATTTCTGTTGGATTTATGTCAGGTCTTTCTGTTGGATTAATGTCAGGTCTTTCACTGAGTCTGTTACTCCTCCCCTGAAAACATGATGGAGGAAGCATGTGGTGATCTTCACTGTTGGTAGTGGTCATGTGGTAGAAAAGCCTTACCTAATGGGTGGAAATTTACCCATGACAAAAATATGGAGAAAATCTGTAAAACAAAAAAAGAAACTATTCAAATGCAGTTTGTTGTTTCAAATTCAAGAAATTGTTTACATAATGTTTATAAGAGATCCACAAAATGAATGAATCTGATTTTGTAATGTGAAATCACTATTTTTTATAATATTTCCACTGTTATATTTAATGTTTTTGTTTACCTTCCCAGGCGTTTCAGCTGGGTCCGACGGAAGCCTCTCAATACTGGGTTTACTGGGTGCCTGCACAGTATGTCGATGCAATTAAAGACACAGTCCTTGGAAAGTGGCAGTATTTTTAATGTGCCTCCTCTATTGACACTGAAGAATTGGGATTTAGAGCAAAACAACATCCTTAACTGGACCCTACTTAATGATTTGAGGAACTTTTTTTTTTCTCAACAGTATAAAAACTGAAGGAATTCCCACGGACAATTTTCCCCCCTGGGTTTTAAGTGCACTAAATGGCATAATCCCTTTTTCAACCCGTCTCCTGTTTTTTAAGCAACCCCAAGGATAAACAAAGAATTGTACAGAATTTAAAAATACATGTGAAAGAAATAAAATATTATTTAAGGAAAATAATTGATGGACCAGGGAGATTTTTATCTTGTACAGTTTGTTGGTTTACCATCATACCGTTCAGTCAAGCCAAAGTTCCTAACAACATTTTTTTTTTCTTGGTCATTGTTTAAAAATGCTTTGCCATGAAATGGTATTACACAAAATTAAAGTTAATTTAAATAAATTGCTATAAAATGAACTGACTAAACTATAAGCCAGTCTAAACACAGAATACTTCACAATCTCTGCTATTTCAAATTTATTAATGAATTATGAACTGATGTACATGTACTGGAGCTAAATAAAAAAATGGAAACACCAGAGAAGGCCTATAAATGCCTTAGTAATTAATTTTATATTCAGCAATGCTTCTGATATAAAATTATCAGGACTGAAATGATAGACAGGGTTCATGTTTAAAAAACAAAACAAAACACATACACAGTTTGATGTCCAAAGTACAAATGAACAATTCACCAACAGTTGGAAAGCTTTAGCTGAAGATCTCTGAAGGATGATCATGGATACTCGAGACTGGTTTAAGATCAGAACCTGAATTTACCAAATTCAATTTCAGAATAATTAAAAACAACAACTCCAATGTTTTTGTAAGAGTTCCCAGTTCTACCAGGTGTTTCCATTGTTTTGTGAGCATCCTGTATGTTACCAACTGTGCTATGTATGTACCTCTCTCGAAGCCATGATGTTAAATTTGTACCCTTGGATCTGTGCTTTCATGACAACCTGTGACATTAAGCTGTGCATCCTGTGCTTTGTGCAGCCTGGCTAGCAGCCTCAAATAGGATGTATGAAAGAAAAAATTGATCACAGTTTAATGCCTGATTTTCTCATCTGGAACAGTGTGAACTGTCTTCATTCTTGGATTGCTTTAAACAACCAGGTCACACTTGTGCAATGTCAATTATGGTGCTAACCAGTAATAAGCATTTTATTTAAGAGTAAGCAGCTCAACAAAGATATCCTCATGACAGTATTCAAGTGAAACAGTAATGTACGTGGCACAGACAGTGCTGACTCAGTGACTAGTTCTGTTCTAACGCCAATATGTGCCGCTATAGGCAACCTGACAAATCAGATGGATAAATGCAGCCTAACGATGACTGATTATCTAAATAAAGAACATAAAGAACATGACTTAATCCAGTCCTGTCTTCTGCAATTCAATTGAAGTTTTAGGGTTCAAAAATCCTGTCCTAATTAATTAGAACAGGAAATAACTTCATACAAGTTTTTTCCTTTCCTTTTTCTTTAATAAAGTGTGACCTCTTTGATGACTGATGAAATGGCTGTAGATAATAAGAACAGACAGAATTTGAGATGGACAATAAAGTTTGTTTTTACCCTTTTATTAAGAGCGGTAGCAAAGTTTGCTGACATTAGCTTTTGAATAATTTACGATCTCAATCCTTATGTAACAGCAAACAGACTTCCTTGAATGACCAAACAGATGTTAAAGTCAAGATGATGTTATACCTCATCTTATTTGTCATGAAATTCATAAAACAAAAACAAAATGGTGAAGGAAAAACGGGACAGTTTGTGACTTTTGTATGCATGTGTATGCATGCAGATTATCTTCCAGCAAAGTAGCGATGTATGACTCAGTATTTAAAATAAATACCACCATTATACAGAAATCCTTCCCTTTCTCCTTCTCACCTCATCTCATCTCAGACTACATGAATGTAATATAGAGCTAAAGATGTTCTCCTGCCATTATTATCAATCTTGGTGTGTCTTTGTCTACACTATATGACCAAAAAAATGTGGTCACCTGACATCATAGCCATATGTGGACTTTTCCCCAAACTGTTCTTGAAAGTCCCCCCGCAAAAAAGAAAAAAAAAAAAAAAAGCAAAGCAAGCAGTTTTTGTTCAGGTTTTAGATTTAATCCCACTGGAACTAAGGGGTCCAAATCTGTTCCTGTACACCAGGGGTGCCCAGTCCTGTTCCTGGTGATCTACCTTCTAGATGTTCACTCCAAGCCTGATTATGCCCACCTGACCATCTAATCAAGACTTAAAAATGAAGACTTAAAGCGATGATTGGATTTGTCAGATGGGCCCCATTAGGGTTGGAGTTAAAATCTTTAGGAAGGTAGATCACCAGGAAAAGGATTGGGCACCCCTGCTGTACACAAAGCAAGTTCAATGAAGTATTGAGGTACATCTCGCTTGAACCAGTTCTTCTAGTCAGCCATCTTTGCCAGCCAACCTGATTCTCTCCCTTACATTATATCAACCTTTTTTTAACGCAGCAAGTCAGCTGTGCCACTGTCATCAGAAGTGAACATTGCACCGTGTGACGCTTCAGATGGAAGGACATCTCATTTCTCTTAAAACACATTTCCTCGCCTCTCTCCTTGTTTTCTCGGTGGGAAGGGCTAAGACACAAAGATAAGCGGCAAGTGCAGGAAACAAGGGTTTTGGGATGCAGCCATGGTTCGCCAAGGTTGGAGTTAAAGAACTTGATTGTCCTGACCTCAACCCACTGAACACCTTTGGGATGAACTGGAATGCCGACTGCACCCCATACCTCCTAACCTAATATCAGTTCCTTGACTTCAGTTATGGTCTTATGGCTTAATATTCAGAAATTCCCACAGCTCTTCTCCAAAGTCAAGTGGAAAGCCTCCCCAGAAGAGTGGAAGCATTAGTGGCGGTTGGGGGACCAACTTTGGAATTGTGTGTTCAATGAATACATATGGGCCTGATTATTAGGTGTCCACATGCCTTTGGCTTTAAACTTTAGTGTACATTACAAGCATATGCCTTAAACCATAAAATAGCAGCCTCTAGCATCCTTTGGGTTTGTCTTTTTCTCTTGTTAACATGTCCTGCCCTGCATGTAGCTAGTCAGTGGCCCTTCTTTGGCTGCAGTCATATATCTAATTTTCTGCCAAATTAATTCCACAAGCTCTTCTTTTCAAATATTACACATTCCCTGCCAACTACCTGATTACTTGACCATGAGATACCATGGCTTGCAAAAGTATTCATGACCCTTGAACTTTCCCACATAAATGTATTGGGATTTAATGTGATAGACCAACACAAAGAGGTGCATTATTGATAAGAAGGAAAATTACAAGTAAAAATCTGAAAAGTGTGGCATGCATTTGTATTCAGCCTCCTTTGCCCTGATACCCCTAAATAAAATCCAGTGCAACCAGTTGCCTTCAGAAGTCACCTTATTAATAAAATAGAGTCCACCTGTGTGTAATCTTATCTCAGTATAAATACAGCTGTTCTGTGAAGGCCTCAGAGGTTGCTCAAAGAACATTAGTGAGCAACCACATTGCTAAGCCCAAGGAACACCAGCCAGGTCATTGATACGACTGGAGAAATTTAAAGCAGGGTTAGGTTATAAAAAAAAACCCAAGCTTTGAACATCTCACAGAGCACTGTTCAATCCATTATCTGAAAATCTGTGAAACTTGGTGGTTGCATCATGCTGTCTGGATGCTTCTCTTCAGCAGGGACACTGAAACTAGTCAGGGTTGATGGGAAGATGGATGGAGCCAAATACAGTCTTGGAAGAAAACCTGTTACAGTCTGCAAAAGACTTGAGACTGGGGCTGCGGTTTACCTTTCAGCTGGACAGCCACCCTAAACATACAGCCAAAGCTACAATGGAATGGTTTAGATCAAAACATATTCATGTGTTTGAAAGGCCAAGTCAAAGTTCAGACCTAAATCCAATCAAGAATCCAATGTGGCAAGACTTGAAAATTGCTGTTTACAGATGCTCTCCATTCAATTTGTCTGAGCTGGAGCTAGTTTGTAATGAAGCATGGGCAAATATTTCAGTCTCTAGACGTGCAAAGCTGGTAGAGGCATACCCCAAAAGACTTACAGTTGGAATTGCAAAAGGTGGTTCTACAAAGTATTGTAATATATATAATTTTCCTTCCACTTCATAATTATGTGCCACTTTCTGTTGGTTTATAAAATCCCAATAAAATATATAATTACATTTGTGGTTGTAACATGTCAAAATATGAATAATTTTGCAAGCCACTTCCATTTCAGAGGGAGGTGGGGAAGCATGTTCCTGTGGAGTTTTTGGATAAGGAATCATAACTGGTGGTCCAAAATGAAAAATAATTTCTGAAAATTGGTAAAATTGGTATATATGACTTTTAAGGGTTGTCTTTTAAGAGCAGACATTGCAATTTAAAATGCTGCACCCTTTTTTAGGTTTTAAGACATATTACTCACCGCTTCTGCGATCTTAATTAGCAAATGGCATAGCATGAGGATTCTGCTAACACGCTATCACGCTGTCATATCATGACTATCTTCACACTTTCCAATCAGATTCAGCCAGCCTGGCATTGGTGATATTGATATCTGCTGAGAAGATAATAACAGAGATGACCACAGCTAAATCAGTCATTCCATTAGACATCCTGCAGCATTCCGGGAATGGGTGATCAACCTGCAGCTGGACCCCAGATGCCACCCAGAGAGACATGAACTTGCAGGACATTCCTAGGAGTCCAGATTGGTGTTTTACATTATCAGAAACAGATCATGAGCACAGACAATGCTGCCCCCAAGGAAGTTTGTTTAAGTCCATCAGACCTTGAAATTCTCAGACATGTGTTGGGCTACTTGGTGATGCTAATCTCCATGAGCCACCAACTGGGACGAGATCAAGTGGCTATCTTTGCCTCTCTCTGCACAGAATATAGTAAGATGGACTGGCTTCACTGCCAATGCTGCCTTGTTGAATGATGGACTGTCAAGATCTGTATGCCCAGGGTAGTACATTTGCTTGCTGAGTTCATTAGTCCTTATCTCGGAGAGGTATAGATAGTATTGAGTAGATAAAGTATTGGCTGACCTCTTCACCAGTGCCAACAAATTGTCATGTCATTTTCTGAACTGCTTTATCCTTTTTTAGGGTCACGGGAAGGATGAGGCCCATCTCAGCCATCTCCCAGATGAAAATTTGGAAATTTGGAATACCCAGTAAGACTGATGTGCATGTCTTTGGACTGTTGGTGGAAACTGAAGCACCCAGTGGAAACCCATGAAATCATGGGGAGGATAAGCAAACACCACACAGAAATGCTCTTGCCAGGCCCAGGCCCTTTTTTGCTGGAGACCGAATAACCACTGCTGCCCATAGTACCACCAAATTGCCCTTTGTTATCCATTGCAGAGACAGACAGCGTGTAGTCATGGCCTGGAATGCACTTGCCCCACCACTTGTTATACAAATTTCCTCCTCCATACTGTAGAGGATTTAGGATCTATGTCCCAGCCTGCTTTCTGTTTACCACAAAAGGAGAATTGAAATTAACGTACAACAGGTAGTGTGCTGTGTGCCAGATACCACATGACAGAAGTCACAAGAGATATATAAAAAGACTTAACCTTTAACCAAGACCAGCAGGATAATCAAGTTAAATTACAATTATTAATAATTTATTCATTCATTTTCTAAGCCACTAAATCCAAATTAGGGTTGCGGGGAACCTGTCACCTTTCTCAGCCAACTCTGCAGGAGCGTGGGATACACCCTGGACAGCTAGGGCAATTATTATTATTAATAATAGTAATAATACTATAAGATAAGAAGAAGAAGAGAGTAACATGAATATCAATACAGAAAAGCAAAGCTTTTAATTATATCATTACTAAGAAAAAGAGGTGAATAAGACAGAAACGTAGTTTAAATAATATAATAGGAGGAAAAAGATAATCTGACTTCCAATGCATGGACATAAAACTTTAACTGCAATATTCAACCTTTTCAGAAATCAAACCTAATTACTAATTTGATGAACATACCTTAAGTGATTTAGAAACCAACATTTCATGTCTAATGGGAAAAATTATATTTTTTCAATTTAGCAAGGACAGTGATATCACGTGTATACTTTGTAAGAGCAACACGCAGACAGTGGTGCAGATGCTGCGGAATGAAGGATTCGTGATGAGTTTTAATGGCGTTCATGTGTGAGAATGACGAGCCCCAAAATTTTCTGGTGGCGAGCATCAGAGCCCAGTGGGAAAGGAGTGTCAAACTTAGCATGGGGTGTCTTAAAATGCCTTCTCAAATTAGATTCTTTACATCCCAATATTCACTCGCCGCACATTAAACACAAGGGCTTTGAGCAGACAGATAAAAACATTCTCCAATCACTGCTAAACTGCCTGCTCTCCAAATCAACTTTTCATTTTTATTTTAGGTATAAAGAGATATTTTGTCCAAATTGCTAGACTACTGTGCTAGCTATCAGCAGGAGGAGCGTGTGGAGAGCCGAGACCTCAAAAGCTAATTGGTCTGAGATAACTGGCTAGGGAGAGGTATGTAAAAAAACCATTGCCTCCTCGTGACCCTAATTAGGATTAAGATTCATTCAGAAAATGAATGATAACTGGCTAGGGCAAATAATTTATTTAATTTAATTAATAAACATGTTTTTGAATGTTTTCTTTTATTTCATTAAATACGAGGGGGTTGAAAGACGATGTAAAATGTAAGGCAACATTTCTTTTCTGCAAGGAGCAAAAGGCAAACTTTATTTTCTCAAGAAACTCATTCAGTGGACACAGACACTAAATTCTGGAAACAGCAATGGGGGGACTGCCTTCTTCAGTCATGGAACTTCTCACTCTGCAGGCGTGAGGATTCTTTTCAACAGGTTTTCCGGAATGATAATGGACCACATAAGTGACACTAGTGGTCATTGGCAAATAGTGGTCATTGGCAAATAGTGGTGATTGAGTTTAAGGATGTTAACTACATTCTTATATGTGTATATGGATACAAAACCAAAAAGCACAGAACAAAAAACTCTTGTCGTCCTTTAGCAAACACATTGAAAATTGGAAAATGACATATATAACGGATAATATAATGGGAGGAGATTTTAATTTGGTTCCTGATCTCTGGTTAGATCCCCTTGCATCCAAGGGGCAAAATCATAATTATGAAGACATTATTGCTGAATTTGTCTTAGCTGAACTGACATCTGGAGATTGCATAATTCCAGAATTACAAAGTATACTTGGTTTAATCCTGCTAACAATGGCCAGTGCTCTAGGTTACACTTCTGGTTAATTTCTAACAACCTTATTAATGCTGTCTCCGAACGTGACAGACCATTGTGTTGTCACATTGTCCCTCCAATTTTGTAATGACGAGGCTTATGTTAACTAGGTATGGAAATGTAATAATACCCTTCAAGAAAAGTCTTAAATTTATTTTTTTAAATTTAAAAGTAAAGAATCTGCAATCAAAATAAGTAAATGAGTTATCAAACTTAAAAAGCAAAAACAAATGAGAATATTTAATGAAACTAATAGATTATGTCAAAATGCTGATTAATCCATGGAGGAACATGTCAATCTAAACTGCCTTCAAACCGAATTAGATAATCCATATCTTGAGAAACAGCAAAAGGGGCATACATACGCTCAAGGGCCCGTTGGTTAGAAGAAGGTGAAAAAAAACTGTTCTTATTTTTTTGCTTGGAAAAACAAACTAAAGAAAACACAGAAGCTACTTATTAATGATGTCATCATAGATCATAGTTTTTTACAGCAACTTGTTCATATCTAAATCTTCAGAGGAAGATAGTTCGTTGTTCGTTGATAGTGCATTCACACAGATGGCTAAAGAAAAATCTCCAGGACCCGACGGGTTAACGGTAGAATTTTTCACCTTTTTTCAAAAGATATTAGAAAGCTGCTTTTTAATCCTTTAACAGAATATATACAGGAAGGACATCTATCTCCTTCAAAAAAACGGGGTATCAGCACCTTAATCCCAAAACCTAACAAGGATGGACTCTTACTGGACAGTTGGAGGCCAATAACCTAATTATGCAACGATTACAAAGTATTACCGCAGGTGTATTCAAACAGATTGGATAAGGGTTTAACTGAAATAATCGGCGAATGCCAGTCAGCCTTTGTTAAGGGTAGAAATATAATCACACCAGGCTAATATTGGATATGTTGGATTATTGTAAGTTTATCAACACCTAAAATTATATTTTATTTTTGGACTTTTACAAAGCGTTCGACAGCATTGAGCACCCCTTCCTGCTGGAAGCCTTACTTTTTTTTTGGTTTGCAGGAAAAGTTTCGTAAGATTATTAAGACTTTCTACAATGACTTAATCAGCTTTGTCTCCCTGACTTCCAGAACAAACCCCGGGTTCATGATCCTACGAGGTATTCAACAGGGATGCCCTATTTTCCCTAAGCTTTTTATACTGGCAACACAATTGTAAACCATTCTTATCAAACGTTCTCCAGAAATAGTTGGTATAACACTTTTAACAAAGAATTTCAAATAAGCCAAATTGCGAACGATACGTCCATGTTTTTAAAAGATAAATAAATGGCTGAAAATTCCCTTAAATTAATTTCTGTTTTCTCAAATGCTTCAGGACTCTCCCTTAATATCAAAAAATGTGAACTACTTCCCATCCACTCGAGTGTTGACTCTGCCATTGCCTCTATTAGAGTTGAATTGGAAGTGAAATATTTACGCATTATGATTTCAAAAAGACATCAACATATCTAACCATATAACAGATATGAAGAAATCTCAGTCATTGGCTATCCAGAGATCTTACAGTTTTAGGAAGGGTCATCTTATCTAAAGCAGAAGGTATTTCTAAATTGATTTATCCTTGACACTCCCTTCAGCTATTTTCCAGTTTTTATGGAGAAACAAAACCCACTACCTTAAAAGGTCACAACTTGTCAAAGAATACAAAGAGGGTGGTGTTAAAGTGCTTGATTTTGAATCACTGTTCGGCACCTTTAAGATTAATTGGATAAAAGCCTGTCTGTCCCAACCCAAATCCATGTGGTTTCACATCCCAAGGTCCCTGTTCAATAAACTAGGAGGCTTGGACTTTCTCCTAAAATGCGATTTTGAAGTGAACAAACTGACTCATTTTCACAGACAGATTCTTCATTTCTGGAAGATGTTATTTTCCCGAAACTTCTCCCCTCATGGTTCAACTTTGTGATCTTATCCAGTAGAAAATCTGTCTTCAAAAATGTTTGGCTTGAAGGAGACATTTTGTTTGTAACTGAACTACTTGACTGTCAAGGTAACCTACTGGACTATTCAGTCTTTCTAAACAAACATGGTATTGATTGTGGTCTGCAAGAATACAGTAAAATTTGCACATCGATTCCTTTACCGTTGATTCAGTTAATCAAAATTCATTAAAAGTATGCAAATTTTAAAGTTGTATTACCAAAACTAATTATAGAAAATTGTAATTTAAGCGACAGTAAATTTAACAACAAGTTTATTAACACTGTATTTAAAACCAAATTGTTTGATAATTACTACAGATGAACATTTGCACATATCCCCGAGTCTATAACCCAACCTACCTTGGAAAAAGCCTATTCTAAATACATCAAATGGCCATTTCTCCTCAAGTTAAAGAAACTCATTTCAAGGTAATCAATAATACATACAAAATGTATATAAACATGTACATTTAAAAACAAATTTAAGTACTCAAGTGTGGCATAGTTACCAATTTCTCATGAGTAAACGTGAATGCCCACGTTAGCGTGTGCGTGTGGCACGATCACAAGACTTATACCTTAGCCACTCCTTGATTAATCCACAAAGTGGAGCGTGAGATCAAAACATGTTTGTTGTCAAGTGGCACCTCTGGCTATAAAAAGCGTGGTTAAAAAGTTGAAGTTTTTGAAAAGTGAAGATGCCACGACTGCCACAAGCAAGCAGAGACCAGGCCCTGGGCATGCTGAGTGCCGGAATGACCGCTGCAAGGGCAGCAGCGCACTTTGGCATGCATCCTTCAGACACGCCACAAACAGATGGGAACCAACCGAGACCGACCAAGACCTGGACAGCCTCGTGTCACTACACGTGCACAAGACCGTCGTATCAGGGTGATGCATCTGATGGACCGTTTCAGTTCAGCAACACTGACGCCGGCTGAGGTTTCTGGAACTTGCCACAACCACATCAGTGCTCGTACAGTGCACAGAAGGCTCAGGGAAAAACGTATCCAGTCGTTTAGTGTACATGTTGGTATGGTCCTGACAGACTGCAGGCGCTGAAGAACACTGAAATGTGTTTTTACTTGCCACTGTCCGTGTCTGAAATGTCTATTCTTGATTTGTATATTATTTAACTGACTTGGTTAAACATAATAAAATTCTGGACTTATTTCATTGTTGTGTTTTTAATGCCTCTTAGTATATTTATCCAACTGCAATGTTTCTCAAGAGAAGGTTTAAATTGGAAAAAGACCCATGTATTTTTTGTAATGAAGCTGAAGAAACTTTACACCACTTGTTCTTTTCATATCCAGTGGCTCAAACCCTTTAGACCGACATAAGAAACTGGTTATTATTGATAATTAATGACATTCCAACCTTTGATCCTTTACACATTCTTTTTTATATGGAAAACTTGGATAGGGTAAATATCATATTCATTGTAGTAAATGGAGGTCAACTAAGCCATCCTTCGCCTGGTTTCTAAATGATCTTAAACTGTTTTTCTCTTCTCTGAATAAGGTCAGAATTGGTTGGAAAATAAGTGTTGTTTTTGCTAAATTTCTGCTTTTCTAATCAATGGTCCTTTTTTGGACACAACTATTGCTCCCATTCATGATACAATCTGTGCCAAGTGCTTTTTGTTGTGTATTCTCTTGGTTTGTATTTTGTAAATTTCTCCCTCTACAAGAAATTGTATTTATGTTCTATATGTTTTGAATGT
>JAQMYF010000001.1:38674496-38688860 GCA_030014195.1 Neosilurus mollespiculum
ATATATATATATATATATATATATATGGATATAGTATAGTGAGAGAGACCTGGCAAAAAGTTACAAATGCACTAATTATTCATAAATAAATTTTAGTAACTAGCATGCTAATTACAAAGTATTGCATATCATGACAATAGTAAATGCGAATAACATTTAACTTAAGAGTCTTGTTTGAGATGAGACTCTGATGCTCTGGAACAAACTTGACAGGCATTGGCCACTAGGGGTGCTACTAATATGACAAGTTCACGCATATCTCAAAAGTGCTTCATCTGATTTGAGTCTTATCTAGCTGTGTATCAAATAACTTGTAGAGCAATACCCCCTAGCACATAGGCCCTAACATTTATAGTCAGTGTTGTATGCAAAAATTAAAACATGCCAAATTAGACTGAAAGGGATATACGCATGAACAAAGGAACCAGAATTAAGGTCTTGCAGATAGTCCCATGAGGACTGCACAAGGTTCAACATGTGTATCAGGCAAGAAGAAGAAAAGAAATGTTAAATAGTGGTATTTTATGGCAAATATTGAGTCATCCTTCACTTTATCTCAGCATGTGTGCACATACACGCAAGAAGGTATTCAGGTAATTATTTTATCCCTGGAGGGTTTAATAGATTGTGTGCATGATCAAAAGTACACAAACATCAAGTCTCAGGATAATATTGTTTCAGGTCAAGAACAAGAACAAAGAAGCCCTTTTACCTTAAATGAGTAATAATGCACAAGGTGTGATCAAAATGTTCCAGGACTAATTTTGTAGCAAATGAATGGAGCGTGACAGTCATCCATGTGCAGCGTAAGGGGGGCAGTAATACTTATGACTCACTATGCCAAGTGACAACATTGGAGACAATGTGCACATGTGCATTTGTGATTTTCTTCCTATATGGACCTGACAACAAACAAATTTTGTATCAGACTTTGGGAAATGGGCAACAGAGACTGTTGAAATGCTTCAGCAAGCCTATGGCAATGAAGTAATGAGCCAAAAAGATGTTTTAAGTGGCATTTGTGGTTCAGAAATGGCAGAACACCATCCTCAAGTGACGTCCAGTCATTCGTGAAGCATGAATGGCATGAGAAGTATGCTTCATTGTGGTATGCTTGCTGAAGCATTTCAAAGTTTTCTGCTGTGGATTGCAAATGCCTTGTCACAGAAATATGTGTAACATGGCTCTGATGTTAACAGCACAATTTCACATGACATACTGACTCACAGGAGTTACTATCTTATACTGTTTCCTATGCATGACTGTGCCACACTCTACTTGACTCTACTACGTGAACAGTCCCAGAATTTTTTTATTGCACCTCATATAGAAGTATTTACATTATATCAGTCAATATAAACATGTTCAAAACCATGACTATCCGTTTCCTGTTTTGAAGCAGTATAAGCTACTTATTAACCAAGCGTGAGGTCAGTACAAAGATATTCCTGCATGAAGCTTTGATGTATTGACCAAGCGATAGCAAGGACAAAGCATCAATGCTGAGGTCTGGAATTTCTGTTTACTGACCTAACTAACATGGTTATATCCGGTAGCCAAAAGCTCTGTTGAGAGATGTATGAATAAGCGAGCTCTTAATTAACTCATTAAAAAAATTTCACAAAAGCACAGAACATCCTTTTTCCCTGAAAGTATGCATTACAAACACAGAAAGATGTCAGACCTTTTGAGCCAGTAAGTGAAGAATGTCCATGTTCTCTTTGTTAATTGTGTCTGGGCATCAGCGAAAGCATCCATGTAACTGAAGGTCTTAAACTTTTGTAACTTTACGGCTGTTGCACTTTTTCGTCATCTGCAACACCACCACAGTCGGTTTTTCCTACTTCAAACTCTTCAGGATAGTAGAATTCACTCTCTGAATGCTCATCATCCCTCAATAAAAACCTACCAGCAGTCATTTTAATCTGATAGTTTTTTAAATTAGGAGTAAAGAAACGAAAAAAAAGAAAAAACAAGAAAAGATTGATTTTATTTGAAGTTGCTGGGAGGGCCAAGAAAAAAGTTATTGTCTGGTTAGTACTGGGGGACCACTGAACAGCCAATCAGACTGTGTGTACTGTGGTTGACATATAATACATATAATAAATACACCATCACTTATCATAGTTACCTGATTGCTTTCATCTTTGGCATCCATGCTCCATACCCCCCTCCCCCACCACCACTACCACCACCATGTATCTCCAATGGTACCTCCAGGGAAGTCAAGTCAAAATCAGTCAAAATAAATGCTATTGTAGATATATTAGCTGGATAAGAAATGATGTATCAACCTTGTGATAATACTGTTCATGTGTCCAAGACTCTACTGTGATGGCTTAGAGTCTAATCTTTTCAGCATCTCAGTGCTGTGTCCTCATTGGTAGAATAGATCTAGTCCAGAAACATTGTCAAACTACTATTTACCTTGTGCTGAGAAAGTGAAGAGGAAATGGGTCCAGTTCATAAATTACAACTCCTACAGTAAGGAAGAAAAAATTAAGAACCTAATTTTTTTTTTAACTCTCAGTGCTGCCTTACCCAAAAAAATAAAAATAAATGAAGTGATCATGAAAAGGTTCACAGATTCTGAGGTTGCCCAGAGATGTGAGTTTGATTATGCATGGTAGTGTGTGTGTGTGTGTGTGTGTGTGTGTGTGTGTGTGTGTGTGTGTTTGCCCTGCAATGGTCTGGCGAGCTCTTCAAGGTACCCTGCCTTTACTCAGTGTTGGTTGAGATAGTCTCTAGCCTCCCCATGACCCTAGTAGGATTAAGCGGTTAGACAAATGACTAAGTGAGAGAAATTAATATATCTACAAGATACATAGTCCTTGGCAACATCACATCCTAGAGGTGTGTCCATGCCATGAGAGCGAATGAACTAGCGTGATACTTGCTGCATTCGATATGAGTATATGTTGGGTTTAAAGTTTTGATTTTGAATATTAAGAGAGAAAGACATGATTGCTTTTCAATTAAAAAAAAAATCCCACATGCTCAGTTTTAGATACCCCGACCCCTTCTGTGACATTACCTTACCTCATTAGAACTAAACAGGAACACAGCACACAGGCTTGTGTGTGTCTAGTTACACTGCACATTCTCCCTACGCAGGCGCAGAGTCTTTGATTTCTACATGTGCTCCTTGGTTTACAGAGATAAAATTGGCTGTTCCAAATTGCCCCTGGGTGTGTGTTGGCCCCGTAGTGGACTGGTGGGCTGTTCAGGGTGTACCCAACCTTTTCCCAGAGTCAGATCCAGCCTCCCTGTGACCCTAGTAGGATTAAGTGGTTCAGCAAATGAATGAATGAATTTTTCATCATGAGATCATGAATGAAAGTCATATTCCTGTGAAAATGTACTCAGTATTTTGATAGATTAAATGGATATTCTTGTTAAAAATTCCTAATTATGACGCTGTAAACTGATGATTTTGTTTTTAAGTAAAATTGTAACTTTTATTTTGGAAGAAAAATAAAGGCGGTGGGATCATAACAGGAAGCGGTTTTGTTCTCTTTTTAGAACGCGCGCTGGGATTGGCTCGTCGTCTTTCACTGTACGCTGATTGGCTAGTTGTCTTTCTCTGCACTCTGATTGGCTAAGCTCAAAGTAATTCCCGCGGTTTTATGTTGTGATGGTGATGTTGTTTCGGCAGTAGGATGAAAGCTGCAAATGTATCAGGTAGTGAAGGAGGGGAGAAGCCGAGAAGGCCTCCGGTGAAAGTTCTGTCCTGCCAGCTGAGAGAGGCGAGAGGGGGCGCTGCAGGGGGCGGGAAGACGGAGCTGAGTATCCGGAGACTGGGCAGCGCTGGCGGTTTGTTGCCGGTGTCGGTGGTGTGGATGCAGGGCACCGTGGTGGAGGCGAACACTAACCAAAACTCTGTCATGCTCCTGGACGAGACGGGCAACTTCCACATCACCGGCGTGAACAACATCCCGAGAGGAAAACCCTGCCTCAGCCCCGGTTAGTACCTGCTGCGCCCATCATTACGAGGTCAAAACTCGTAAATTCCGACTCTAGAGCTCAACAAGTGACGTCACTCCGACATGGTTGCCTACTAGACACAATACTACTTACGAGTTGAACTCCACATACAGAAGGATTTTTTAACTCAGATGTGTTAACTTCGAGGTAATTTCAATATCTTACATATAGACCAGCGGTGTCAAACTCGTTTTCAGTGAAGGCCACATCACAACATTTCTAGTCACCAAAAGGGCTGAATGATCACTGAACATCCGTTTCAATAAGGGCAATCATGAAATCTGCATGGCAACAGGATTAGTTTAGGAATTTGGCAATGATTAGTTAGCTTAGAGTCGTGAATGACCAGCTGTTTATTTGAGATCGGTTGCTGCCACCTAGTGGAAGGATGATGAATTACGTTTCATGGTAATGGTTGATGCAAAGAATGATCTTTGAAAGCTCTCATAAAATGAGCTGGCGGGCCTTGAGTTTGACACCTGTGATCTAGATGATATTTGGCATAGCTACTCCTTAGAAGCTTAAAACATGTATGATTATATATCACATGTATGAATAATATATTTAGATGTATGGTACTTTAAAAAGTGATGACATCATCAGCTGACCTGATGCGCCCCTGTCCTGAGTGGCAACTTCACTGGAATTGAAGAAGCTCCAAACCTGTTCCAGAATAACAATAGGCAGGTTTACAGTTTTTTTTTTTTTTTTTAAATCAACAACACAGGTGTGAATGGTCTTGGTTTCCATTGCTGAGTGATGTTATGTGATTAAAGCTGGGTTTTCTCCTCGCGTGACAGTCATTCCAAATAAACCTGGATACCAGTAAGCATTGGAACGATGATTTATCTATACCAGGGGTCACCAACCTTTTTGAAACTGAGAGCTACTTTATGGGTACTGAGTCATACGAAGAGCTACCAGTTTGATAGGCTCTCCTGAAATTACACATTTGCTGTTTGCCTTTAGTTATACATTATCAATAATGATTAATGATACTCATCTACATGAAGACACTGATCACCTTAATGATTTCTCACAATAATTATTAACAATAAAAATCAAAAATTAATTTTAGATGCAGCTCACTAGTGAGTTGTGCTATTTTTAGAACAGGGCTGCGGGCGACTTATGTGGTCCTTGGGGGCGACCTGGTGCCCGCGGGCACCGTGTTGGTGGCCCCTGATCTATACACTGTAACCCTACTGGGAAAACAACCATGTCAAAATAAAAGCACTTGTTTCCACGACTCCTAACATTATTATAAATTCCTGACAACATGGAAAGGATCCCTACAGAAATACACCTGTGTGTAGCTGTAAAGAAATGGTTTGTTCACTCTGTGCTTTTACTTTTCCTTTCTTTCAGTCTCCAGTGTGGTGTACACGTGCAAGATTGCACCTTTCACACAGGGTCTGTTTTCTGAGGTTTACAAGAAGACAAGTTTTGCAGAATGATGTGTTTAAGATGATGTTTATTTTCAAAGTTACAAAGCAACTTTTTGCATTACTCTGAAAAGAGACTTCTTCACCTATTTTGCTGGAGATCTCAAAAGGAACCAAGGACCCCAAAGACTGACTGACTGACTGACTAACTAACTAAATAACAAACAAACAAACAAACACCCGGGCTCAAAAATCCCAGATTTCTTTGCCCCATTCCCCAAAAAGATCAGTGTCTTTGACCGAATAATTACTACAGTGATTAATATATTTCACCTGGCAACTTATTGCAGTGAGTACCTTCTCCTTTCTTAAACCTATGACGTATCCCGAGGTTGTTATGAAGATGTCCTTGCAATTCAAGCTACTGCGTGTTGTAATCAAAGCTAAGAGTGGAACAACAAAATATTAGCGTGCATGCCTTTTTGGCAGGGAAGCATATATTAACACTGAGTGGCTCAGTGGTTAACACTGTTGCCTCTCAGTAAGAAGCCTCTGGGTTTAAATCTCAGTCAAGATTTTGTGGAGTTTGCATGTTCTTCCCATTCATGCATGGGCTTCCTCTGGGTATTTCAGTTCCTCCCACTGTCCAAAGACAGATCAACTGTCTACTCTGAATTGGTCCCAGGGGCGACTGTGTGTTGAATACTATTACTGTGAATGTAGTACTACAGTGAGGTCAGACACTCAGGTTGTATATTTCCCACCCACAGGAAAATACGTGATGGTTATGGGCATCATCCAGTCGCATAGTCCGGAGCCGGTGCTTCGTGCCGTGAAGATGGCGGACCTTTCAGATAATGCAGTCATGCACAGGAAAATGTGGAAATATGAAGTTGAAGACCTCCAACAAACTCTACCATAATGAACTGTAATCTTTTCTACAACTTACTGTGAGACGGGACTGAATTTCAGAAAAAAAAACAGTACCAATGTTGTTGTTTTCTGATAAACACTTTGTTTATTAATGTTGTGACATTATATTAGATATCGACAATAAAAGTACATATAACATGGAGTGAACAAGAGAAAATAAGGAGTAGAGATGTGCTGCAAGATTCTGATTTATCCCTAAACAGAAGAGGAAAAGTTCTTAAGGCACTTCAGAGAGGGGGGTAACATTATGCTGATTTAAATGGAGTGCACTTTAACATTCAGCCCAGACTACGTGTTCACAGGTAACACCAAAAATAAAATAAAAAGCAACTACACTACATACGCTCAAGTGCATTACATGTCCTTTGGCAGTTTATAAGTGATTAAGATTTCTTTTTAAACAAATATTTTAGTGGCTACAGAGGAAGTAAATCTTTAATATATTTAACACGATTTTCCTAACACGATTCATTCTGTTATATAGCCATGCATATAAACATTTCAATGAGCATATATTGAAATATTTAAATCTGTATTCTTTTTTTTCCTTTTTTTTCTACAATAATACAGAAAGAATCATTCATTCTGTATTATTGTAGAAAAAAAAGAATACAGATTTAAATATTTCATTATATGCTCATTAAAATGTTCATATGCATGGCCTTTTAGCAGAATAGCATCTACATTTGCAATAACAAGTAACAGAAAGAATGCTGAAAGTATAAAAGGTACAGTGGATATGTGTTCAGTTCCCCTTACACCATCAGAGGCACTTCAGAGACGTTTGTATGAGCCAATCACATGGTTGCAGGCGGGGCAGAAGTGCGTCACGTCCTTCATGCCGTCCACACAGAAGGGGATCAGACAACAGCCGTACATGCATCTGAAAAGGTGGATGCATATCAATAAAAAAATTCACATCAACACAAGTTATTTACATTTATATTTACATTTATTTTATCTTACCCAACAATGCACAGGCCTGCACACACCAGCCAGGCCATAGTGCCTGAAGTGTGCTCCAGTCGAGTTACCACAGTCTGAGAACACACGGGGCAACTTGTCTGCACTGGGGCCTCTCCAAACGCGACTGGATGCACGTACACCGTCTGCACTTGAACTAAAGAACCGAGCCAGTGTTAGGATTAGAAAATATCCAGAACTATAAATCAATCAGTGTGTTACATCATCCAGTGTTTATTACAGCAGAACAAATAAGCAACAGCAGGCTGACGTTTAGCAAAGCATCAAAGCTACATGCATAATAGAGTAACCTCTACTGTTCTGAATGCTTCAAGAAATAAGCTCATGAAAGAAGGTTTGAAAAATTTAAAATGCATCATTAGCTCCTAAACTATGGGCAGAATGAAGTGTGGGCTCTTGAAGATAACTTTGATTACATTTTTTTTACTTAAATTATTAAAATGTAAAAATCAAAGGGAGTTGTACAGTACACCAGCACTTTTGTCTAAAATGGCTCCTAATAAAAAGCAAAAACATACTTCTGTATAATGTTTTGGTGAAAATGTACTGAACAATGCTATTGTTTGCATTGAGGACCAAAAAATAATTCCGACAAGTATATTGTGGTAAAAGTATTATGAAGTTTTGCAAAAGTCAAAAAGATAAAATTTGTGACACCTTTCAATTTTTCTGAGAAATTGGTATTTTCAGTGTTTTTGTTTATTGGCTATACTTTTACCTCAATATACTTGTCGGAATGATTTTTTTGGTTCTCGCTGCCTACAATAACATTGTTCAATACATCTTCACCAAAAAATTAAACAAAAGTAATTATTTTTACTTCTTTTTATTAGGAGCCTTTTTAGAGCAGTGGTGGCTTAGTGGTTAAGGCGATGGGTTACTGATCCGAATTTCAGCAGTTCAATCCCCACTATCACCACTGTTGGGCCCTTGAGCAAGACCCTTAACCCTCAATTACTCAGTTGTATAAAAATGATAATTGTAAGTCGCTCTGGATAAGAGCATCAGCCAAATGCTGACAAAAGTGGTGGTGTATTATCACAGTTTAGCACAAAATAAGAGCACAAACAGCTCAGCATAGCACAACAACTACACAACATAGCACTGAACAACAAAGCTTAACACAACACAGGTCAACACAAAACAACCAAACAACACGGCTCAACACGACCCTGAACACAGCTCAACACAACACACCACCGAACAACATAGCTCAACACAATATAGCATGGTACACAGCTCAACAAAACATAGCATGGACCAACACAGCTCAACACCAAACACAGCTCAACACGACACGGCACCGAACAACATGGCTCAACACAACACAGCACAGCACTGAACAAAGCTCAACGCAACCTGCACCAAAAAACACAGCTCAACACAGCACGGCATCAAACAACACAGCCCAACACAATACAGCACCGAACAACAGAGCACGGCACCGAACAACAAGGCTCAACAAAGCACATCACTGAACAACACGGCAGCGAACAACACAGTTCAACACAGCACAGCACTGAAAAACACAGCTCAACACTGCACAGTACCAAACAGCACGGCATGATTCATTTCACGAGGTTTAAAGTAAACAAACAGAACTGATGATATTTACCATCTCCCATTACATCTCAATTCCAACTGCTCTTTACAGTTACAGCTACACATACAGTTAAATGGAAAACAAAATAAATATAAAATGACATGAGAGTTTGTAAGAATTCTGAATCTGAAGGAACGCGGATTAAGATTCTCAGATCTTTTTTTAAATTTTTTTTATATGAGCTCCGCTGTGATATATTTCCTTCTGGATCAGTCGTGTCTGTGTGTGTCCTCCTCTATGGAACTTGCCACTACCATTATCTTTTTAGTCTCGTTAATTTAATTTTATTCATTGTTACGTTTTTGTGTATTTATTATTGTAAATTTCAGATTTTTCTCCCTAATTTTTAATCATGGCCAATTCCCACCCACTGAACATCTCTGCCCTTTTCTCATCACAGCTCCTAACCAAGGAGGGTGAACAGAACAGGGAAGAGATCTGATGCCATCCCTCCCTCCCTGAGATCTCGGATTATTATGCTCTCCTGGGCTTCTGGGAACGCTGTTGCACATTTGTTCACAGTTGCATATTTCTTCCTCAGGTATCCAACACTTCTTGAATCACAAAAACAGATGTATTTTAATATTGTGTTTTAAATTTTTGCTCGACCTCACCCGAACTGAAACCCGAATCAGTTCCTCTTCTCCCCCCACTACAGTGCCTCTTTGTCTGCATGAACACCAGGTTGAGAGGGTAGCCTGATCACATGACCAAAGTAATGCAAAAATATATTTGTATTTCTGTAGAAAACAAAATGCTTGAAATCCAACTCCTGTGGTCATGTTACCACTGAGGAGACAAAATGTATAACAGATGTACTTCTGATAAACAAATCCAATCCAAATAGTGTTTAATACTGATTTGTACAACGGCAGTAATTATGAGTCGTGTAGCTGGTTGTACAGAGCATGTATTACAGTCCATGTGTAGAAAGACATCAGTAAGCAAATATACACAGGACTGCTATCAGGACTATTCCTAACAAAATAAAAACTATTTCCATTCGAAGGGATCTGTATTATTATAAAGCTCTGAAATACCTTTCAGCTAGTTTGAAACTGGGCGGCACGATGCTATTAGCATGTCGGCTTCACAGCAAGAACGTCATGGGTTCGAGTCCCGAGCTTGTCAAGGGTGTTTAGTGGAGTTTGCATGTGCTTGAGTGGGTTTACTCTGGTTTCCTCCCACAGTCCAAAGACATATTAGGATAACTGGCCGTACCAAATTGCCCCTACATATGTGTGTGTGTGAGTGTTGGCCCTGCTATGGACTGGCAAGCTCTTCAGGGTGTACCCAGATTGTACAGGGTGTACATAGAGATGGCTATGATAGGCTCCAGCCTTCCCGTGAACCTAGTAGGATAAAGCAGTTCGGCAAATGAATGAACAAATGATTTGGAACCACAAATCTTTAAGCACACAGGCTCTCAGAAACACCTCAAAAGGTATAAACTAATTATCAAATCCTCAGTGATAGTGGATGACTGGTTGTTTTCATAACAGACTTACACTGTATTGCCAAAAGTATTCACTCACCCAAATAATTAAATTCAGGTGTTCCAATCACGTCTATGGCCACAAGTGTATGAATTCAAGCACCTCGGCAGGGAGACTGCTTCTACAACCATTTGTGAAAGAATGGGTCGCTCTCAGGAGCTCAGTGAATTCCAGCATGGTACCGTGATAGAATGTCACCTGTGCACTCATAAAATTTCCTCGCTACTTAATATTCCACAGTTAACTGTCAGTGGTATTATAACAAAGTGGAAGCGATTGGGAACGACAGCAACTCAGCCATGAAGTGGTAGGCCACGTAAAATGACTGCAATATGCCAGGTTTAATAAAGTTTGGTGGAGGGGTGAATATGGTGTGGGGTTGTTTTTCAGGAGCTGGGCTAGGCCCCTTAGTTCCAGTGAAAGGAGCACTGAATGCTTCAGCATACCAAGAGATTTTGGACAATTTCATGCTCCCAACTTTGTGGGAACAGTTTGGGAATAACGCCTTCCTGTTCCAACATGACTGCGCACCAGTGCACAAAGCAAGGTCCATAAACACATGGATGAGCGAGTTTGGTGTGGAAGAACTTGACTGGCCTGCACAGAGTCCTGACCTCAACCTGACAGAACACCTTTGGAATGAATTAGAGCGGAGACTGTGAGCCAGGTCTTCTCATCCAACATCAGTGTATGACCTCACAAATGCGCTTCTGGAAGAATGTTCAAAACACACTCCCAAACCTTGTGGAAAGCTTGCCCAGAACAGATATAGCTGTTCTAGCTGCAAAGGGTGGGCCAATGTCATATTAAACCCTATGAATTAAGAATGGGATGTGACTTAAGTTTATATGTGTGTGAAGGCAGATGAGTGAATACTTTTGGTAATATAGTGTATATCACATCCTGTGTAACAGGATGTTCAGGACCCTGAAGTCACACCTGCATTTCCTGTATGAAATTCAACTATTTTTCAAACAGTGGAAAAAAAGAATCACTGTATCTGAGGCTCCAAGTGATAATTTGTTTTTGACGCACAAATGGAACCTCATGACCTTTTAAAAAAACAAACATTTTCAAATAAAACATTTTTGTATCTACTCACGAATCACTTTCTCAACTCCAACAATCACTGAACTAGTTTATAAAGAATGCTTTACATGTCACATGTACATTACTGTTTAAATATCAGTATTTTCATCAACACTGATTGTTTTAATGGCTCAAAGAATCAAAGGAGGGAAATGTTTAGTGAATCTGTTATTCAGGTTATTTTAACAGAAATGCCAGGAAAGCAGAAGTGAACCGTGATACACATTTCACTTGCACAGGTGGGAGTATAATGCACAATTATAGCATGGTTTTCTTTTTCAATTCAATACTATCTGAGTGTACAGAATCAATAACAAGGAGTCTGTTCTCATTCTTTCATGAGTTCTCCACTTCAAAAAGGACTACAGCAGCTGGTATTTATCTTTTAGTAAAATGTCTAGCTGTTGTAACAGTCTAATATTTCAAAAGCAACACACACATACATATACGTACATACATATATATATATATATATACACACACACATACACACACACACACACACACACTTTGTTTTATGGCAACAGAAGTATTACAGCTACTAAGAATTATAATAGAAAGTTGGTACAGATCACACTTTCAAATCACATGCTTTAATTGTTCCACAGGCACAAGGAAAAGACACCACATCAGTACCTAGTGCATATTTCCTGGGCAAATTTTCCTTTTATAAATTGCTATTGGATGAATTTTTATGTATGACCAGTTTTTAAATATTGTTGATCGTGTTTGGCTAAGGTTGCTGTGATTGACAGGGGAGAGAGAATATGCCCCACTACTCAATTTTACTTGATCCGTCTCCGTGCCACACAAATCTGTGGAATTGTCGGACTTCAGACTTGCGATCTCTAGATGTTAGCGCGAATGTACGAATGTTTTAAATATTTGTATGTTGGTACATAATTATAAAGAAGATCTCTGGTTTACTTCTGTCATTATTATTAGCAGAGCACCTTAGTCATGGAATATAACTTGGAAGGTTGTACCATGTGTGGCCGTGTCTGCGCGCCACCACAGGAAAAACAATAAAGCCTTCCACCACAGGAAAAAATAAAGTAAAAAATAAAATAAAGGCTTCCATGCTGCTGAGTTGATGCTGATTGGCTGTTATGTATCAATTACTTGCATAATGATGAAAAAAAAAAAAAAGATTCATTATTAATAACGAAAGGGAAACCCAAATAAATGAGGTGCTCAGACTTGCGGAGAATGAAAAACACACAATCTAACCCAGGTAAGCAGACAAACTTGCAGGTAAATAAATGTCTGTGAAGCAAATGCCAAAAAAAAAACAAAAGCTTGACAGAACATGAACTCGTTAAACAGATAATTAAATTAACAAGACAGAAATCAGGTACCCTTTAAAGATTAAGTGTTAAAACGCAAACCCAACCCCTGGAAACCTATCCACAGAGACATCTATCGGGAGCTCTGCTCTTAGTGAAAGAGACAGTGAGTGAGTAAAGAATTGTGTGTTTTGTATTTTTTACCTTAGGCCCTTTGGGTAGTGAGGACATTTTTACTGACTGTTTATGGTTAAGACTTAGTTTTAGCGTTCAGGTTATAATAAGGTTTAGGTGAGGGTAAAGATTGGGGTTAGCCATTCAGTTGTGATGGTTAAGATTAGGATAGGAGCGAGGAAATGTGTTATGTCAATAAACGTCGCAATATGAGAGAGAGAGAGAGACACACACACACACACTCCGTACCCACGGGTTGACCTGTTGCAGGGGGTACAGGTCCGGGTACAGGTCCAGGTCCAGGTCCAGGCTGTGGGGGTGGATACATGTGTGTGTAAGCCTGTGTTGGATAAGGAGCTCCAGTTTTCTGGACCACAGGAGGAGGATTGGGAGAAGCCGCAGGTACTTGTGGGTAATAACTTCCTGTACCCATAGTTTCATCATAAGACGGTGGCTGAGCTGCAAAACCCACCGGTGTGGAGAACTCCATCGGAGGAGCACTGGCCATCGTAGCCGTCTAGAAACACACACACACACACACACCAATATGACATACAGACAGACATAACTATTAGTAACCACTCAGTAATGTGTGTGTTTGTTTTTCATACTTGGCGCTTGAAGTCGCCATGTTTTCTTCCCCAGTGCACAAACGGGGTGAAAATGAAACTTAACCCACTTCTTATATTTAAAACCCGTGTAATAAGCTCGTTATAACAATATCTGTTGTACTTACACTTAGCAAGACCGGCTCGCAGGACGGACTGAAGAGGTTCCTGAGTGATTTGTGATGGTTATTAATCCAGCAGCGCGTTATTGTGACATTTCCCAGGCTTTACTCAAGTTCCGCGTTCAGTCACGTGGTTTCCAGGAACGACATCGACGCTCCTCCCACTAAACAAACAAGACACTGCACACTTCTGCATATAAGTTATTATACTATTATATCTAAACTTACACAAATACATTTCATATTACTGTGCAAATTTAAACAATGCTCGTGAAATGAATTAGCGCAGGGAGTGGACGGGAGGGTTTGGACTACAAAAAGTTTCATATTAAAAAAAGATACAAAAAATATTATATAATCCCATAACAGCCTGCACCGGTGTTCCGGTTTAACTGGTTTTCATGTTAACTGGTGAGTGACAGATGTTTACACTCCGCCCACTCCGCCGACATTTACCTTACTTCTGTTTGGCTTCTGCAGATTCAAGATGACTGCTCTCGTTCAGAGTGAAATCTGGTGCTCCACCTTGCTGTACAATAAAGTGAAACATATGTCATGTCTCAAAAAATATGAACAAAAGAGCAAAAATAAATACACAAAATGAATAAACTTCTAAATAAATACAATAAGCGCAGCGGGATTCGAACCTGTGCATCCACGATAAAACAATTATATATATATATATAATTATTTTATCGTG
>JAQMYF010000001.1:38688960-38716911 GCA_030014195.1 Neosilurus mollespiculum
CTACGCCACTGTGCTGCCCTGTTATTAATATAAATGGTTAAATTGTAAAATAAGCACATCCGCCTCACAGTAGAAGGTCCTGGGTTCGATTCCTGGGCTCAGGTAAGTAAAACTCTGAGTGGAATGTTCTCCCCATGTTTGCATGGGTTTCCTCCAAGTACACCTGTTTCTTCCCACAGTCCAAAGACATGCAGAGAGGCTAACTGGCTGTTCCAAATTGCCTCTAGGTGTAAGTTTGAATGTGAATAATGTGTGTGTGCGTTGGCCCTGTGATGGTCTGGCGAGCTGTTCAGGGTGTTCCCTGCCCTCTCCCAGTGTTGGCTGAGTTCCAGCCTCTTTGCAACCCTGGGGCCAGTGGTGTAGTGGTTAGGGTGCTGGGGTCATGATCAGGAGGTTCGAATCCCTGTTGGACCCTCACCGTGCTAAGACCCCTGGGCAAGGTCTTAACCACAAGTGTGCCTCTGTCCACTCAGCAGTATAAATGGGTACCAATTAATATACTGGGAAGGTAACCTGCAATGGACTAGAGTCCCATCCAGGAGGAGTGGAACGCCTAGTCACTTCACACTACAGAAACCAGGGATAAGCACAGGCCATCATAATATCACTATCTTAAATATCAATATTATAAAATCACTAGGCTCGGGGTGTAAAATCCCAACAGACTTACCTATCTTCGCAACCCTAGTAGGATCAAGCTGTTCGGCAAATGAATGAGAATAATAGTCAGGCATCTGTGGCTCGGTGTTGTAGTGCTAGAAGGTCCTGGGTTCGAGTCCCAGGATTGGCGAGGGTGTTTTTGTGTGGAGTTTGCATGTTCTCCAAATGCGTGTGTGGGTTCCTCTGGTTCCTCCCACAGTTAATTGGCTGTTCCAAATTGTCCGTAGGTGAGAATGTGAATGGTTTGTGTGTGTAGGCCCTGCGATAGACTGGCAAGCTGTTGAGGAGGTACCGCTCCTTCACCCAGTGTCGGCTGAGATAAGCTCCAGCCTCCCCGTGAAATAGTTTTAAGCGGTGTGTGTGTGTGTGTGTGTGTGAGTAGTCAGGTGTCCACATACTTTAACCATATGGTGTAACCATTTCAGTCCCATTTTTAATCAAAATCTCAGAGGAACAATCCACTCGACCCACATGCAATCTCTAATATTGTTCAAAGAGCTCCAGTACATTTGATTGGCTGGGCGCTGATTCGCGGCTGTGACCTCATTTCCTGTCACGTGACAGCTCACTCAATCGGTCACACAGCGCTTTCTTTTCATGTTTTTGGGGAGATGTGTTTGTTGTTGACGGGGTCGGGTTTTCCCACTGTGCACTTTGGTTCACGATGAAGTGAGTGGACGTGGTCATGAGTCGTTCTGGAATTCCCATCTGCTTCCGGTTAAGGATGAAGTGGTGAGTTTCACAAACGCTTCGCCATCAAACCGAGTGATGTGATGTGAGCCTTTAAAGGGACATTTTGCAGTGAAAGTAATTGCAAATCAATCGACTAGTTTCCGTTCTCCTTTTGTCCGGAATGTCCTGTTCACGTGTGCTGTTTATCCTGGATGTGTTTATAAAGGAAGCTGCAGGTCTAAACCACAACCGACTGCTGCATCTTCTCCAGAACGCCTACATAAACAAACCACTGACACGCTTCATAATTAACACTCAGTGACTGGAGTGTGCAGTAATGGCTCTTAAACTGCTGGATGGTTGATGTTTTTATGCTGCATTTATGCCTCTTATTACCTCGAGGCGAACAAAAAGAAAGGAAACAAAAACCCCTCCTCGAGAACTCTGGGTGGGCTCCTCAACTTCCTCTGAGTTAAGCTTGTGACGTCAGACCAACATGGCGGCTCATAGCACGACCCACTGAGATGGAATGCTAAACGATTTTTAGCACTGGGGTAATATGATGATGATATGGGATGTCTGTGCCCTCACTCAACACATTATGGGCTCCATACAGATGTACAGGGCGACACAAAAAACCTCCCACATTTCAAAGGTAAACAAAATAAAAATCAGATCAAGTACTGTGTTAATCTTGCAAGGGAAATTTGACATCTGCATTTAACCCATCCAGAGTGAACACACACACACACACACACACACACACTTGGAGCAGTAGGCTGCTACACCTTGCAGGTATGTGATTCTTGCTCAAGGGCACTTCAGCTATAAAGGTGGCGTAAGGGAAGGTGCAGCTTACTCCCCCCGTCGCCACACATTTTCCCTGCCGGTTCGAGAATCGAGCCAGCGACCTTTTAGTCGGCCGCCCCCATTTACACACATGAAACTTCGTCCAATACAGTTTTTATGCATTTTGTGTGAAAGATGATATCTTCCCATTGGTGGCCATCATCGTGTGTACATGCTTGGAGGTGATTTCTGAAGGCTGCTTCGTGTGGGGTGGAACAGCGTCTATCTCCTGCTCAACAGAAACCTTAAGGGCTTCAAGACTTTGAGACCTTGAGGTCGTGGAGTATACAGTCGTGATTTAGGGCAGCCCCATAGAAAAAAATCACAAAGGGTAAGGTCAGGGGAACGGGCCGGCGACCCAACATCACCACGCAACGAGATCATCCGGAAACATTTCTCTCAGCACTTCATTTTCAAGATGTATGTGCCGTAAATCCATCTTCCTAAACCACAAATCGAATCTTCAAGTTGTGTCCTTAAAAGATTTAGAGCATATCAATGTACGGGTCAGAAGTTACGCTAACAGTTACACTTCATTTAAAGAAATATAAAGTTTCATGTGTGTAAATAATAATTTGATTATCTGTAACCTTTTTTAAACTTACCTTTGAAATGTGCGAGGTTTTTTTGGTTCACCCTGTATTTAGCAAGCATTAACAAGCCATCAAGTTGCCGTCATAAGTTGCAACAGTAAGAGTTGGGAGTCAGAGTCTTCAGGAAGGTTGATCTCCAGGAACAGGGTTTGGCACCCCTGCTGTAAGTCTACATGAGAACATTTCTGGAGTTAATTTTAATCAGAGTTTGATTTGACTTGTTGGCCGCGATATAATCCTGTTGGTTGTTTGGCTTCTGAACTGTGAAGAGCTGGTTCAAGATTAGACACCAGCTCCAAAATGGCCCTGAATCTGCTTTGGTTGAAATATTGTGAAAATGCATGATATGGCCACAAGTATGTGGACATCTGACCATGACACCCAAAGTTGGAGGCAGAAAATTGTATAGAATTTCTTTCTACAATTTCTCGTCACTGGACTTAAACACACCAGACAGTGTTTCATCAAGAAAATGCCCCTGAGCACAAAGTCAGCTCCATGAATACATGGCTCACCAAGGTTGGAGTGGAAAACCTCATGTCCTGCTCAGAACTGTGACCTCAACCCCTTAAATATTACTTTGTTAAATATAATTTAAGAAAAATGTCACACAAAAGGAAATTATTTACTGAATTCTATGATTTTATAATTTAGTGTAACGTTCCGTGGGTGGGATATGGTAAAAATTAAAACAGTCAGAATTTCTGGAACACCAAAATCAATTTATTACTCATTCATAGAAAAACAACTCGAAGCAGGGTGTAAAGATCTTTGGGTAGGATGTCCCAGGGTTGTCGCATGATGTTACAGAGGCAACCGTCCCTTCCTGCGACATAATCATGACTGAGACTCAGAGGGGCATGGAGTACTGCTCCCGTTAGATTCAAGATTTAAGAATTTTATTTGTCACATGCCGTTATACACGTGCAGCCTGCAGTGAAATGCTATTCTAAAATCACTCCTCAGACTAACCAAAAATATATTTAAAAAAAGTATTCTAAAAATATATACTAAAAATACACAAACAACACAAATCTAACCAGTAAGGAATCAATAACAAAAAGCAGCAGAAGCCGAAAGTGCAAGTGGCAGCTGTCATCAGAGCATTGGTAAGTGGTTTATTCTGTTACATGGGACATCCCACAAAAAGGCCTTTCATTTAAGCCCAACCTTAAGTGTCAACCATAAGCAGTTGGGGAGATATTCAAAAAAAGAATGTTTCTCTGGCAACATATGTTTACCTTAGCAACCAGATTCACTCTGCTTGAAAACCTGTCCATCTGCTACTGCAGATTTCATTGCTTCACTCTATAACAGGTTGTCATTTTTGCTTTTTTTTATCAGATCGGTTAAGCTCTGTAGACCAGGAACACCCCCTACCAGGTCCCATCCAAGGAAATCTTAAATATTGGATAAGACTGAACTCTCTGTACACAGAACAATGTCGATAATGGACCACAGCCCCACCACCGGCGTTGTAACCATCATCGTGATCCTGATTGCCATTGCCGCTCTAGGAGCACTGATCTTTGGCTGCTGGTGCTATCTGCGGCTGCAGCACTTTACTCAGTCTGAGGATGAGGAGAGCATCGTCGGTGAGGGTGAAACCAAAGAGCCTTTCCTCCTGGTGCAGTACTCAGCCCGTGTTCCTCGGGCAGATCGCAAACTTGCTCCTGCTGGGACGGAGAGCCTCAGCTAATTGTTTGCTTTGGTGATCCATGGAGGAGAGGGATCAAATTTCTTTGCTTTTTTTTCTATATTATTAAATATATAGCACTTATATTAACATCCTGTTGTAATGAGAAATGGTTTGAGGTCAAATGCAGTCGAACAAAACGTACGCATGTATATGTGTAACTTAGCTTGAATGTTTTTTTTGCACTTTGTCCAGTAGAATCCTGTTATAATGTGAAACTGATACAGTTCTTTTTTTTTTATTATTATTATTTACAACTAGCTGATGTTTGTGTTAAAATATGTCCTTGGGTATAAGTACTTTTATTGTGCAATTTTAGAAGAAATTTAGTTTCAGCCAGAGCTGGCTCTGGGGTAGTCTTTGAGTGCAGTCATCATCATCCTTTGGCCGTGGCCAAGATGTCACGCACCACAGACCGCCACACATCTCGGTCGGCCATTGCGGATGGTAGATCCTGCCAAGGTGCAATAACTGTATATGCTTGATAGAGAATTAGTGTATACATTCAAAATTCCACTCAATAAGCCAGTGAAATCAGTCGTGTGTAGCTGTGTAGTTAGGGACTCAAATTTGTTTGATTACACCCTCAGTCTTGGACATGAAATCAGAAAGCTTTGTGTGCTGTGTCCTTTTTTATTTAGCATGAAATTTAGATTTGTATTTAATTTCTATACTCATGTACTGGAGACATGGCTTGAGATGTTAAGTCTGATCTGCTAAGAAGCCATCATGAATGAAAGCCAGTGACTGGGTCTCAGTGTGCCTCCCGAGATACAGCAGGAAGATCCCAGAGGTGTTCGTTTTGGTGAGCTGAGCACATTTCTGTAT
This sequence comes from Neosilurus mollespiculum, assembly GCA_030014195.1. Taxonomy (NCBI): domain Eukaryota; kingdom Metazoa; phylum Chordata; class Actinopteri; order Siluriformes; family Plotosidae; genus Neosilurus; species Neosilurus mollespiculum. The sequence continues at coordinate 38,694,259 of JAQMYF010000001.1, forward strand.
GGAATACAGTCGATATGGTCACTTGAATAATAGTATGTAAAGGTTTTTTTTATAGTCTTTCTTGTTCTTGTCATGTTCATTAGTTTGCGAAGGAAAAACAAAGTTGTGAATTGTCTGATGTCTTGTGTGAATGAATAAAATGTGATTTGATCTTATAAAACTTCTATTTATAGTTTTGTGTATAAATGTATTCTGATGAATTCAGATGTAAACCCATTCTGGATGCATTGTGACCGGATCACCATCTGATCACTTGAGCCAACCCACGCTCCGAGGTTTTCAGAGAGGTACTTGTATAAAGACCTTTGTAATGAGAACATAGTATCCCAGACAATACTGAAGGATCTCACAAGGCACGATGAAAAAGTTTTACTTTCCTGCTGTTCGACATGAAGCCAGCACGACAAAGAAAGCAGGGTGAGTTGTACAGCACTGTGCAGTCATCCGTTCATCTCCTAAATAAATACTTTCTCCTGGTAATTTATTAATATAAGATTATATAAGTTGATCTAGAAAAAGACAATGGACATCAATTACTGAATGAAGTATGATATGAAGAATTATTCAGTCAAGGTGGTGAGAATATTCTCCAAGACCGAATAATCCTTTACCGTACAGAAGCCGAATTCTATAATTGGTTTATTATTCATTCAAAATTATTTCAAAGTGGTCATGAAATAATCATTCATCTTATCCAATGGCAGCATTGTAATTCACTTATCCCATTCCACTGATGCAATACCAGTAATTATTCGCCTGCTTTCCACCAAGAAAATCCTTATGAATGAATAATATTAGACAATACTGTGAACAGTAAATAGCAATAGCAGGCAGACAAGTCATCTGGTTTTATCATGTAATGTTTCAGGTTTGCAGTTTTCACACATAATCAAACACTAATTGCCACTTAAACAGCCTCACATCTGACTTTTGTCTTACCATCAACATATTTCTTTATGCCTCATATATCTAGGTCATGCCAGCATGGTGGCTCAGTGAATATCACTATCGCAATCAGTGCAGTATTTCCTCCAGGTACAGCAGTTTCCTCTTCCAGTCCAAAGACATGCACATTAGTTCAACTGGTTGCCCTAGACTGCCCACTGGTATAAATACGAATGTGAGTGGTTGTCCGTGTTAGTGTCGCAGCCTTTTCAAGGTATAACCCTACAGTGAAGTCTTTTAAAAGTCTCAAAAATGTACAAAAATACAACTACAATTATGAACATGTTCTGTTTTATTCACACATTAATCTGCATCACTCAAGAGGGTTGGGGGCTCGGGATTAGTCCTCCAGAAAAGACTTCAACTTCCAATATGTGAAGCACATAAAAGTGCAAAATATAAATGAGATCTGAAATATGTCTTATTGAAGGGAAAATATATTTGGATTAGAAAGAGAAACTGATCATGAATTTAAAGGAAAACAGATGGTTTTAGTGCACAGTGGAGAAAAGATATTTCAGCTTCCCTATCAAGATAACCGCGGTTACTGATAGCACGGAGACCGCCGTTAAACAACCTTAATACAATTTCAATCAATCAAAAATCATAAGACATATTGGGCTGTGATGTCGATCGGGCCCGGCCTTATCAAGTGATTCATTTTGAGTAACTGTGGAACATGCCACCTGTGTTCTTTTTCCATCTTCCTCGCGTGGCTATTAGCTGTTCAAACAGGATGGGAATTTCAGACCAACCGAAGGATACTGCTCTTCACAGAGCTCTCATCAAAAGAGTGTATCTAACCCTTTATGGTTGAAGTGGGCAAAAAATTGTGTTGAGCATGCTGGAAATGCCTTAATAGTGAGGAAACATGCTTCCTTTTCAATGACTACCATTAGCCCTTGGTAGAATTAAATAATAGAGCTACTTTACGGCTGGCAGAAAATGCTAAACATGGCAACCTTGTGGGGAGCATCACTCTTCTACTGATTATATACTGGGTTAAAAACCTGGTTTTCTGGTTTAGGAAGCTAAAATATTGATCTTTCTTCCAGTGTGAACTAAACCATGCATTTTCTTTTTGTTTAAAGAACGAAACAGCAGCTTTTTTATACACTACATAATCATCCTATAGAGCTGGGAAAACAGACATCATAAATGCTGCTCAACAGGAGGCCCAAGGGAGGAAAGATAGCCAGCACAATGCTGTAAACATCAATCAAATCTGAAATCAGGATGATACAAGACTCGAGGTCAATCAAGATCATTTTTAATTTCGTAATAAGATCTTTGAGAGTTGTTTTTTTTCTGTTTAAAGTTAATTATTGTGCCGAGGTTTTACATTTTTCAGCCGTAATCTCTGGAAAAATCAGTAGAAGCATTGGAAAACTTTGTTTGGTCACCAAAATACTTGATGCTACTGATTTAAAATGGATTCCTTGATCAGTACTTTTAGTTTCAAGAAGGCAAAGTATGGATTTTTTTCCCTCTGGCAAGAAAAGTTCTTAGTCATTGTTTTGGGAAGAAATAAAAATTTAATCTTAAAATTGAATGATTGAATTGAATTGATTGAATTGAATGATTGTTACTGATGCTGTTGTTACTGCAGTTAATAATATATACAACAATGTTGCATGAAACCTGCTCAGATAATGTTTCTTGTCTTCTCTGGTTTAAAAAAAAAAATTTAGTTTCAACATGCTGTAAAATAAAAATAAAAAAAAGTAGCAGTTTGAACTTTTGGAAACAATTTTAAGGAGACATGCTGAATTTTTAACTGCTCAAAGACTATATTAGTGTGGAATTTACCTAAGTTTTAACAAACGATAACAGGCTACTTTTAGAGTTGTTGGTGAAAACTGGGTTTCAGTGCATTTTATTTACCATAATGATATTTGTGTACACCAAAAAGTTATGGAGCATTGCTTTTGTCTCAAGTAACCGAATCCAATTTAATGCTGCAATTAAATTTTTGTATGCCTTATTCTGACACACTATAAGCAGATGTAGTTATTCAATTGTAATTTAGACCCCATCAGTCCTGTAGCTCTGAAAACACAAAACATTCTAGTCTCATAAGGTGTTACAAAAACTAGTTTCATTTTTGAGCTACTGTGAACCCAAAATGTATACCCTGATTGTGAAACAGTCCATAACCAAATAAAACCTGCTTAAAGATGAAGATTTACCTGAACATGTGAAGCAGAATGAGGTGCTACTGCTTGCTTGGAATGAAAATCCGAACACACCCTGGCACTCTGGGACGTTGACTGAAGTAGTAACACTTTCTTACTGGGTGTAGCTTATTAGTGACATACTAATGTATTGTTCATAAAAAAAAAAAAAAAAAAAAAAAGCATTCTTATATTTTTAGACAATATTAAAACATGCAACAATTATATTTCAGTGTCCCTCGTCCACCACATATCCAAGAGATAAAAGACACAGGAAGGACATCAACTGCATGTCAATATTAAATACTGAGAATTATACAGAAGGGTTATACTTATTCAAACCATTCCAATAAGTGACATCTTTCACTTTATAGCAGGATGAAGCTGTAATGAGTTTTCTCTCATTATATAATCAGTACAGGGCTTGTGGAAGGAATATTGCTTTTGCCCAAACAAAAGGTCAACCAAACAAGGCAATAAAATCCGTTTTCCTACAATATGACACTTGAGGGCGGTTTGCTGAGTGAAACATACACAGCCTGTGTGTTTTCACAGCAATATTAAAGATTAAGGAATGAAGGAAGAAAGTGCAGTATCTTGGTTCACTCTTACCAACCGGCTCTTGTGCATTAATGTTATAAAAAGGTTAACAGAACTGGTGCCTTTCAGAGGACTGTCGCTTGTGATTTAATCAACATAAAATATTTAAAATGGGAACTTTATAAAGCTAGAAAACATCAACATAAAAAAGAAAAAGACTGGAAGTGACAAAAGGTGGCAAACAATGCAGCTAACAGTATTTAAGCACATCTCAGAGCAACGAGACCATTAAACTACAACAAAATGTATCTAGTTATAGTAACCATTACTATAACAGCCTAATTTATTGCCAACACCAGGGAATATGAAATGATGCCGAAGCCAGGAAGCCAACCAAAGTTATAGGACAGAATAAATAAGAGAGTGAGAAATGTAAACAAAAATGTAACTGCAAATTAAAATAAGCGAGGGAAACCATTCCACCATCTCTCATACACCTCTTGTGATCACATGACCAAATATCATTATCTTTTATACTGTATTCTTTCTTCTTTTGTGTTTTTAGCCTGACTACAAGTCAAGGGATCTAAAAGAAGAGGCCCATTTGTGTAACACTTACTGAGCTGGAACTTTTTTTCCTCTCTCTGCGTTGAAAATTAAGCGAAGCCGTAATTGAGCAGAATGCAGCTCAAGCTTCGTTTTCATTGTTTTAACATCAACCAGAGGAGAAAAGAAGGCTATGTGCCCTGTTGAACCGTAGGGAGCTTCAATGGCGCTCATCTACTTCAATACTGTATTCCCGACCCGATGATTTCTTAACATTTGTGGCACATTTTTGTAAATTAATTAAAGTTTACTTAATGTCTTTAAGCAGAAAACTATATTTGCCAAAGTCATTATCATTTGGCGCTATCAAGTGATCGTTCCGGGCTTTGGCAAGTTTCATCAAAAGAAATTCTCGGCGGTCCAACCACTCCTTCAGCTCCTCCTCACCGTGGGCCATAGTACACTTCTCTCCATCGGGGCATGTGCCCTTAAGGAACCTGTAGCCATCAAACATGCGTCAGATAAACATCACTGTTTATAGCAGCACTTAAATACTGTAGGGGTTTGAAAGGGAATCTAACTCACCGCCCACAGACTTTAAAAACTCCTGTAGGGAAGCGATACTGCCAGCCGTTCTGGTCGTCCTCAGAGTTAAACATGCGGTCCTTATGCTTTTCTGATGTGATGTGCTGCTGCCACTGTTTTTCACTGTTGCAGTTTTTCCCACACAGCCAGCAGTGATCACCAGCCTAGCAAAGACAACAATGACTGATCAATGTGTTGTCCCATTTAAAAAAAACAACAAACAACAACAACAACAACAACAACAACAAAAAATTATAAAAAAAAACCCCAAACAAACATTAGTAGCCGTGATCCCACTCTCTAGCCAAAGCTGGGCAAGCTAGCCCAAGTCAAGGCCATTACTGTTTCCAATGTCACTTCAAGGACTTTTTCACATCTCTGCTGGGCTACTTTGAGGCTAGGAACCCAGGAAATTTAGCCAATAGGCCAGACGAGGCCAAGTCAAGGTGGAAGGTGGAGGATCCCTTATTTCCGTTACTGAGTTTTTTGTTTTTTTTTTTTTTTTAAATCAATGTATTGTCTGAACTAAACAGCACAAATGATTCAGCTGAAGCCTAAACTGTATTAGCTGGACCAAGCTTATACTGGACATGTATACTACAAAAAGGAAAAAGAACCCATACATTTATTAAGTCAATGTTCAATAGGGGGGGTGTGCAAACTGTACAAACGTACCCATGCTAGGCACAGAATACTGTTCACATAATGTAGGAAAAGAAAAGAAAGTGCATAAATAAAATGTCTGTATAACGTATTTGCAAGAAATAGCCTAACACCTCTGCTTTAGGTAGGACACAAGTTTTAGACCACAACTCCATAATGCTGCGGTTAGGAAAGACTAGCTTATGTGTTATATGTGGGCTCTACATGTAAATAGTTTCTTTTCATGTAAACAGCACTGTATGTCGCTGCAATCCTCTCTGTCCCCATGCAGCATGTTATGTATAAGGAATCTGCTGGGATACAGTGCAATATTAGACACGCAAACAGTTTTCAGCTCAAGGCTTTAAGCTCCATGCTACAAGCCTCGGGTAGCCTTGAGATAGCTCTAGCTCACATCAGCACAATAGTGGGACAGCAGTTAGTGATGCAATGCTAAAATCATTGCACGCAGGAGGGCAGGAAGTTGACCTTCTTCCACCTTGTTCCTGTGCAGGATTTTGCAGTTTGCTTCAATTGGGGTGCAAAGTAAAGTGGAATAATTGGTGGAATAACAAAAGAAAGTCTATTAAAATATACAGTCTTGAGGATTAGGGGTTGTTCCCTTACCACTTCCTCTGCATAGTCTGTGGGCATGTGAATTTGCTTTCCATTCTCCTTAGCAGTACTGCCTGAACCCTCTTCACCACTGCCTGATCTCTGAGACTGGAGCCAATTCTCATAAAGCTGCTCCATATCTGCAACTACACACACACACACACACACACACAAGATGGACACAATTCACAAGTAAATACAAGCAATCTGGACTTCAGGAATATGTGTGTGTGTGTGTGTGTGTATGAATATATATTATCAGAATTATTAAGACTCAAAAATTCCTGTGGGAATTTTAGCTGGGTTTGGCTAACCTAACCTAATATTATTCATTTACACACCATTAATATGTGCACTACTGGATGAGCATGTGGCAGAATTCATTAAACTATCATGGGGATAACATCACATTTGGGGACTTACTATTGTTATCTTTCATGAATGTCCATAGATCTTTCTCCTCCAGACTGTGGGCAAAAGTGCAGTTCCCAACATACTGACATTTCTTGCCTGCAGCCACATGCAAGCAAATCTGCCAAAGGAAAATGCACACCATGACCAAAAAAAAAAAAAAAAAAAAAAAGACCCCATGAAAAATAAACTCATTCACTTGTAATTGTAGTTTGAGCTCACCTCAAACTGTGAAGGAGGAGGCTTTCTTGTTGGGAGAGGGCGAACTTCTGTCCATTTCCGCCGTTCCAGTGAACTCACCAGGACCACTCGTCTATCTTTGGACCAGCTGGAAAGTTATGAAAACACATGACTTGATCAGAACTATAACATTACCCACTACATAAAGCTATCTGGTATTCAATCAGGCAGTACAGTCAGGCAGCTCACAGGTGTCTGGCTTTAGCGCGGCAGTACTTATTTGCTTTGTCAGGCTCAGTGAGCTGACCATTCCTCCAGCACTGCCCACACACAAACTGCATTTTAAGATTAGAAGGCCCAAACTTCTTTAAGACAGCCTGCAGCTCCTATGGAAAAGCAACATGAATGGAAATCCAGACGTAGCTACAAACATGTTCCATTTAATCATCATGAAGGCAGTGTTCAAAATGGATAAATACCTGTTCTCGAGAGCTGTTCTCGATATTCCAAAACCGCCTTGCCTCCTGGACAATCACTTCAGGCGAAATACCTGAAAAAGTTGCCAACATGAAGAATTAGAGCTAAAATGAGCAGGGTCTTCATTCGCATACATTTTTCTATTTCAGTTGAACTGCAGGCCCACCTTGCTCACGCTCCATTATCCACACTTGGAGTTCGACGAAGCTGTGGGCAAAGAAGCAGAAATCCTCTCGCTGGCATCCATAGCGCACTGCGTGCCTACACAGATCCAGCTGGCACTGTGAATTGTATGGGCGAATTTTGGAGTATTTCAGCGTTGGGTTCTTCACTAAATGGACGAGGCACCTGATGAAAAGGTGAAGGGAGTGTTCTGGGGGTTACAGCTTCACTGGCACTGTGCCTTTTGCTATAAGCCTGGGTAAACTTCACTCAATCACCACCAAAACTAGGAGAAGAGATGCTTACTTATGATCAAGCCCCTGTGGTTTCACCTGATGAGAGCAGACACCGGGTTTGCTGATTTTTCTGGGTTTGTGATCAAAACACACCTACAAATCAGGTCACACACTTATTAGAGGTCTTCAGAACATCGAACACATGCTTAACTTAGGCATTAGAGCACAAACAAACAAACAAACAAAAAAAGTCATTCTGGTTCCAGAATCCAGACATCGTTGCAGTTGGTATGCAAGAACTTCAAAGCGTTAGAACTGCACACGGGATTGAGCTTTGGATGCCCTTTAAAAGCAACCATGCAAGAAATAATTACATTTACATAAATGCTTAACTTAAAAGTGGACTTGGCCCAGTGCACATGCTAATATTACTTGCATATGCATAAATCTGGATACAGGCATGGTTCATTTGTACATGGTACATATGATCGTTAGTAACCACATGGTGGTAATGTTCAAATTGTTTAACTGTACAAAATTCCAAGAAACCCTCCCCCCCCCAATATTTCTCCCGTAATCTAAATGTATGCCTCGCTATCACACACCAAACCACGAGGGACGGGCGAGAGCTAGCATGTGCTTCCGACACACGAGACTGATGCCTCATGCGTCTTTTCGGAATGCTGTGCATGCATAGTTGGCGCAACAAACTCAGAGGTAAAGTGCTATACACCCCCTTGTATGCATGAGCTCACATTATCTTAAGTGAGGGCGATGAGCATGTCATCCCCCAACCACGAGAGCTCGGCCAATCAGCTCCCACACCATATCAATGAGCCACTTGGGAGCCAACATTTTAATTAGAAATGCACTCAGAGTGGAGACCTCCACCAAGGTAGTGAAATTTAATCTTTATATTAAATTTAGGGCTATAGTGGCAGATGCTTGAGAATTACAGTGCCTCCTTGAGATCTGTTCCGTAATTATTTTTGAGCTGTGTATTCTGGATGATTTCTGCCTACTTGCCCTACCACGCAATATTAAAACATTTTTTTAAAACCAATCTGGATCAAGCCCAAAATTTGTTCAGTTCTTTGTTACCCCAAGACACACATTTGGTTAAAAATTTGTATTAATGAATTAACTGCACTCATGCAAGCCATTCTTGTGCCAAAAGTATTACATGGTCTCACCTCACAGAGGAACAGAAATATTCCTTGGTGCTCCTGTAGGATTTTGGCAACGGTCAAATTAAGTCTTGTTCGGCTCCCATTCGGATCACACAGCATGTCTCTTGAAATGAAACCTTTGCGCTCCAGGGTCCACACATCAATTTCTTCTTGGCAGTAAGCAAAAGTGCAGTGACCAGGGTACTTACATTCATCTCCATTAGCAACATCTTTAAATGATTAAAAAAAGGGATGATTAAACATACCACTAGTACAGTAGACAGAAACGAACACGAAGGAAATGTGAACAGTATGTAACCAGATACACTTTTATCCATCCATCTATCTGTCCACCCTCTCAGGATTGCATGGAAGATGGAGGCAGTTCCAGATAAATTAGAATGAGAGGCAGTGTACACTCTGTACAGAGCTAACAGAGAGATGAACAATTGGGGAACTCAAAATACCTAGAGTTAGAGTAGCTGGTCCTAAACTAGACCTAATTTGCATGTGTCTGGTCTGTTGGAGGAAACTAGAAGACTCTAAGCAAACCCAGGCAAGCACAGGGAGAACTTGCAAACTCCACAGAGAGAGGTAGGCCACAAGGTTTGGACCCGAAACGTCTCACTGTGAGGCAACACTGCTAACTACTACACCACTGAACTGTACTGCTTTATCATCCAAATTACAAATTAGTTTCCACATACAGCACAGTCCTGTGGAAAAGTCTGTGGAAAGCTGACCATGACACCCATATGTGGTTGTTACCACAAACTTATAAGCACACAATTATACAGTGACCATATATAAGTATTATGTATATTAAACTTTGATATGGGCCATTTTCAGAAAAATGTACACAGTAATGGTAAGGACATTTTCAAAAGAAAGACAGCCTTTTATGCATTAGGTTGAAAACAATGACCTAACATGGAATGCAGATAGATTATGTTTTCTGTATTTAACTAACCAAAACTCACACATAAAATCACAGTGAGATGACACACCTTCATATTGGTAATTTTTACCATTGGTCACAGTAAGGACATTTTGCACTTTAGTAGATAACATTTCCTATAGAAAGGATCACTTATGTGCTTGGTAATGGAAATAGATTAAAAAAAAAAAGGCTCACTAATGATGAAATTCCTGCTATATTTAGTCACTGTTTCCAATTTAATGCATAAAAGACTGTCTTTAAGAAAATGTCCTAACTGTTACTGTGTACATTTTTCTGAAAATGACCCATATGCATTATGTGATATGCAATGTATCATGTATATCTACATTAATATGTAAATAATTTTACAAAAATCAACTTGTTTGTTGACATCCAAGTAATGTGTAATTGTAACTGTTTGGAAATTTAACTGTAATTGAAAATTACAAATATTTTGTATTAATATATTATAATAATTGAGTCTGTAATTGTAATTGACCCCAACCCTGCCAGCATGACAATGCGCCTGCACACATACTGCAGCTCCCTGAAAACATGGTTTGAGGAGATTTGGGTGAAAGAACTCAGGTTTCCTGCAGAAAACCCTGACCTGAACCCTACCGAACACCTTTGGGATGAAATGAAATGCCAACTGCACACCAGACCTCCTCCAGCAGGTGAGGGTCCAGTTGTATTAAACATGCATTAATCAGACATTAATTTTGTGCATACGTTAAGCTAGACATAAAAACAGTGAAAAACAGAAGAAATTGAGGAAAGAGAACGGTTCATGGAGAAAGAAGATGAGGAAAGATACAAGATGGAGAGATATTAAGACCCTGAAACCTACTCTTTGCTTCTTCTTAAAAAGTATAAATATAAGTAATACTCAGATCATGTCTATACGCATCATGCCTGCCACATGTTCCCAGCTTTTTTTCGACGCATCCTCTCTGCATGTTGTCAAAAACGAATGCCATGCATGTGCTAGTTGCGTACAGGCATAAAGGGGTTGACTGTGTTCACGTTATGTGACGTCAGCAATACACAAATAAGGAAGAAAAAGAAGATGAAGCAGCAGTATTGTTATTTACCACTCCACACTTATAAGCATATCCCTTCGACAAGCAGCTGATGGAGTGGGTTCTACCTTTAGAACAACCACCATAGTGATGAGCATGTGGACGCTGTTTTCTCAGCATAATATCTCGCACTGCCACCTAGTGGTATCCTCCAGATTTCTGTAAAGTATGCGCACAAGTATAGCCGGGTCAAGTCATCCTGGCCCTGACAGGTTCTTGTGTTACTTGATAGGTTATGGTTTGAATGTTTAGTTAATTTTTCAGGAGTTTTAGGTTTAAGTGTGGTTTGCTTATGTGCCCCCAAAATGCATTTTTCTCTGGGTGAAGACTTAACTGAGACTGGCCATGCCAACACTCATTCAACTTGGATAGCTAAGCAAATGCCTTGGTATGGAATCAAGTGTTTAACGGCTTGAACATACATAATTAAGAAGAATGATTAGAATGGAAGACCTGTGACTGTGACAAGTGACTTAAGTGTAAAATTTACATTTACGGAATTCGGCAGACGCCCTTATCCAGAGTGACTTACATTTATCACTGTTATACAATTGAGCAATCGAGGGCTAAGGGCCTTGCTAAAGGGCCTACAGTGGTGACTTGGTGGTACTGGGGCTTGAACCCTTGATCTTCTAATCAGTAACCCAGAGCCTTAACCACTGAGTCACCACTGCCCTAGATAGATTTCAAATTCAGACAGATCCAGAAGATGATTACGTAAGGTTATCAAAGTGTTCAAAACCCTTTAAGAGTTAACTCACCTTTACAAATATAATAGAGGCCATTGTACTGGTTTTTCGTGGGTCTTGGCCGAATCAATTTCCATGTTGGATTATCAACCTGCTTGGTTCTTGCAATCAACAAATCTTTCTTACATTTATGGTCCTCAAGAACATAGGCGTAGTCAAGTACCCCAGGTCCTGCAGGGACAAAACAGCTATGGGTGAGACGTTTTAAGAAACCCGTGCACAACAAAGCAAGGATAAAACCTGTCCTGCCCGGCTGCTTCTTACCTGTTTTAGTGAAGCACATACCACAGGCTTGTTTAAACTCATGGCTTTCAGCCAGTGGATTTTTGGCAAGGTCCACCTGCTGTGGGAGTTCCTGTGTATAACTAGTGTTTTCTGACATGCCCAGCATCAATCCTAGGGGGGGCAAAGTTCTTTCACCGATGCCCATCTAAACACAGGAACATTTGAGGTACATGCTAATGTTGCTAAACAAATTTCATATTGAATTCTGTCAAAATAAAGTCAAGAGAAAGAACTCACCATGAAAGGACGCTGCTCAAAATCTGTTTCCAGTGAAAAAGTTACATGGGGGTAGGGGGTAGATGAGAATTAGAACATGGCAATTAAGATTTGAACACAGACAAAACGATATTAAAGGTACTGGCTCACTCTTCCCAGACTCCTATGCATTGTGTTTGTTTACATACATGCCTCTGTGAGCATGCTGGGAAGGGTGAGCTCGGTCCTTTAAAAATTAGTTGAAAATTGTATACAGAACATTGCTAACTTTATTCCTATAGCAATTCCCCAATCTACAGGGTGTCCAAAAGTCAGAAAGCAAAGGAAATATTTTGAATGAATAAAAAAAAAAAAAATAATAATAATAATAATAATAATAAAAAAGTTATGGAAGAAAACAAAATCTGAACTTCAGGGCAAAGGTTTACAGTTGACTTGGGGCCGGTGGTGTAGAGGTTAGGGTGCTGGGCTTTACCAGGGCAAGGTCTTAATCACAAGTGTACCTCTGTCCACCCAACAGTATAAATGGGTACCAGTAAAAATACTGGGAAGGTAACCTGCGATGGACTAGAGTCCCTACCCAAATAGAGTTGAATTCCTATACGCTTCACACTACGGAAACCGGGGATAAGCTCCGACTCTGATGAGCTGGGTGTAAACAAGCCCACCAGACTCACCCATATAGTTTAGATACATTCTCACTGGTTCCTAAATGATTGGATCCCCTGTACATTTAAATAAACCCTACATGGATGTATGGTAGTGCAATTACACCATAACTCAGCAGTAAATATGAACGGAGGGTGATGCAGGTTTTGACACACAGAACTTGTGGATTAACCCCCAAAACAGATATGAAAATCAAAACCACAGCAGTTGGAAAATATCAAAATAAATATTAGCATTAGCAGACTTGCATAAAGTAATGACATCATCCCGATATTACAGTGCTATGATTTCCATGGCATTTATCTCTACTCTCTAGAGCAGGGGTATTCAACGTTATCCATAAACGGCCAGTATGGGTGCAGGTTTTCATTCCAAACAAGCAGGAGACATACCTGCGTTTACTGAAAGTAAACTGATTTTAACAGGTGGAGGGTGTGAATCCTGCTTGGCGGGAATGATAACCTGCATCCACACTACTGCAGATAAGGCTGAATACCCCTGCTACAAAGTCTGGTATATTATAATTAACCAATGAGGTTAACTATATTGCCCTGCAATGGTCTGGCGAGCTGTTCAGGGTGTACCCCGCTTTCGCCCATTCAGGTGTATTAGGCACCACCCTACAAAAACTGGTTTAAAAAAATACAAATCAACAAAACTGGATAAATTATAAATAACATGGATATTAGATCCTATATGACTAACAATTTTAAGAGACAAAGCAACACACACCCATCGGACATTCAGAAACAGACAAGGTATCCAGTGAATCCAGCGGTGAGGAGAACGAGTCTAGGCCGAAGGGGTAGGCCGCCGTGTCAGGTTTGTGATAAGGTGCAGGCAAGGTCACGGTGCACGGTGAGGTCATAGGCATTGTTTGGTTCATAAAGGGGTGCAGCTGAGGAGGTGCAGCCATGGAACCCGGGGTACCAATACTGCTTGTAATGGGTAGAGGACCAGTTGCCGTAGGAATGCCCTTAAGTGGTAACAGATAGCATAAGATAAATTGAACATTTAAAAATGTATTAACAAAACTGACAAAATGAATACAGGACATGAACTTCCTGTCAGATTTCATGTAAGATTAGTAAAATGTAACTCAAAACACACTGTGCAGATAGAAAAAGAAAAGCATATGGGGGTGGTGTGAGACAGAGGTTTTCCACCAGGAGTTCACAGGTCACTAAATGTTGACATTTAGCTAAGAGAGCAACATCTGGGGTGGGTGGGGGGACTAGGAATGTATAATATATACACTATAACTTTCTCCTGGTGTGAATAACCAAGTAAAGGCTGGTGTGGATGGCACTCTGCAGCCATGGCTCTGGGGAGTCTGGAGCTCTGCTATAACCTGTTTAAATGTGAAGATGGTGGATCCCTGATGGATCAAAACACATTTTATTCTGGTAGCAATCGATTTATATTTTTTTCCACAGTTAACAGTTACACCCTTATCCATCATTGTCACTCCTTGCTTTATTTGAGCTCTCCCTGATTATTTTCTCTGTCTGATTTTGACCACGGCCAATTCCCATCCTTCACCCATCTCACCTCTCAACAGCTACCAACCAGGAAGGGGGGGAAAGAAAAGAAAAAAAATCTCCACATTTCTTTCGAGACACCTGATGCTAGTTGACCCATTTTTTTTTTAACTGCTGCTCAAAACATCAGGGGCGGTGTAACACGCTCGGAAGAAAAAAAGCACTACCCGTTCACCTCTTTCTGTACGAGCTCACAGATACATATGATTGGCTAGTGTTGCTGAGTGACAGGTATGAGAGCACATGCCATCCCTGCCTGAGAGCTCAGCCAACTTGCTCTCTTGGACTCCCAGCCACGGATGGCTGCTGTATCGAACCTGCGTGACTGAGAAGCCGCTTTCTGTTTTTTCATCCCTCGATTTGATCCCAATTCAATTTAAGGTTTCTTGATTTAAAGCTTGAACCAAGAATGTCAGTCAGTTGTTTGACCTTTTGCACAAAAAATATTGCATAACTTGTTCCCTGTTCCACTTTCTATCTCGTCCCCCCATCTTCCCATTAGAAAACAAGTTTAACCTCTCTTACATATTTTTAGATAAGAGTCATGAGACCTGACATATGGATTCATCTACAAAAGAACAGAACTTCACAGCTTTAAAAATTAATGAGACTCAACTCTCTCTTACATCAACCCTCTATTCTTTCATTCATCCCTTCATCCATCCTTCCCTAGAAATCCACTGCCATTACCATCACTTCGAATTGAAACAGACCTGTCATACTATTTACTTAGATTTAACTTCTTAAAAAGCACACCCTTACCGTACCCCCCCACCGTCTGTCCATCTATCCACCCATCCATCATTTGTCCTTTTTGCTTTGTAAACATTTCCTTTAGAAAATGCAAAGCTAGTGAACTCTTGCTGTCTGTAGCAGTAGAACACTACAGCCTCATTATTATTTAAATACATTCAAGCACTCAAATCGTTTAAATAATTAAAATTGAAATAATTAAAAACATCTCTAGCCTACAGTGCTGATTTTCCATACAGAATGTTTGGTATGGCTGGAAGCTTTTGAAATAATAATAATGCCCTAAAGCCTATAGCATTAATATTATGTAAAATTAGATTTTGGGGTGGTACGTTAGTGGTTAGCACATCTGCCTCACAGAAAGAAGGTCCCAAGGTTAGACTCCCGGGCTCAGAGAGGGTGTTTTTGTGTGGAGTTTGCATGTTCTCACCATGCTTGCGTGGGTTTCCTCTGGGTACCCCAGTGTCCTCCCAAAGTCCAAAGAGAAACATTTGGCTAATTGGCTGCGGATAAGAGTGACTGTGTGTGTTAGCCCTGCAATGGACTGCTGAGCTGTTCAGTGGAATTAAGTGGTCTGGCAAATGAATGAATGAGATTTTATTTTGGCATTATCTCATCTTATCGGAAAAAACATGAAACAAGGTGATGGCTGATACTCAAATTGGACATAAAAGTTCTGTTAAACCCTTTACTACAAAATAAGTGTACTACAGCCATTTTAGCTAGCTACAATTTGGCACAAAGTGTTAGTAAAACCCATCTCCCAAAACATTTACCACGGGCAGGCCAGCTGGAGCGACCTCATCCAGCAGTTCATCCAGATCATCTCCTAAAATTTCTTCTTCTAGGTCCAGCTGTGCATAAGAACCACTGGGCTTGGATCCATTGACTGCAGACTTAACCAAGGGAACAGGCTGAGGATTTGGCAGCTCAGGCATGGTTCCACTGGATGTTGCATGGACAGGTGCAGGCAGAGGCTCCGCTTCTGATTTCTGACTCCCAGGAGGACACACTGATACCTTCACTGGCAACAAAGCGCCAGTAACTGGAGTGAACGAACAGTCGTCTGAGAACCAGAGAAAAGGGATCATTTAGTTCTTCACTCTGGGCTGCAGAAGAGAGTTTTTTGCTTAAAAAAAACAAATCAAATGTAAATCAGTCTTACCTATTTCAATGTCTTCCACAGAAGACGAGATCTGAAAAAAATATTTGATATACAAAAATGTAGTGTACAGCATTCCGTATATACACATTTAAACAAAACATAGCCAAACAGAAAATATCCATACCTCTTCATTTGTTGCTCGTGATGCACCGGATCCTGATAAAACATTTAAGGCAGGCTGTGCAAAATAAATAAAATTAGAAGGAAACTCACCACAAAGTGCAACACTGTGACTGGTTGCCTAAAAATACCCAAAGATCCAAGTCCTCAATCTCTCTTATGTCACAATACTGTATGCTTTTCTGACATAGCTCGACATCTTTTTATTAAATTTAAACCAAGAAACCAACGAGGTTATGTTTTCAGTACGGTTTGTCTGTCTGTGTGTAATCAGTATTGTGTAAGACCTACTCACGCGATTTTCATAAAACTTGGTGGAAGGATGAAGCATTGGCCCATGAAGAACCCCTTAGATTTTGAAGTGGATTACAGTCATTGGGCAGAACCACCAATTTAATTTCACTTTCTCTAATACTGCAAGGCAGCATTTGGCATTGGTAGAAGTCAGAGCTTAACATTTTTGGCCATATATCTTAAAGGGGAGATATTATGCTTTTCCCTCTTCTTGAACATCATGCATTCAACTGTTTATAACAAGGTTAAGATGGCTATAAACACAAAGTTTTCAAGAGTTTATTTTTTATAGTAGTGGACACTAGTGCATCACACTATCCTGGGCCTTCCCCCACTGTTCGCCATTCACAGCAGTATCTCCGCCCATCCCTGTCTGTGGTGGATGTCGCTAAATCGTCCCTGAGATGGAACATAAAGCAACATCCACCCCCAGCACAGGCAGGTGCAGTGTAGAAAATGTGGAAAGATAACAAAAAGAAAAAAAGATGATGTTTAAATTTACATATTTTAAACCACAATAGGCTGGTCAGGTAAGCTTGGCACTTTGAGCAGTTAATAAGGGCTGTAGAGTGTTTTGAGCGTACTCCGTACATTCAACACAGACACATGATGCAATTAGTGTTACATGTGGTCTTTCTCATTGTCACAATGTCCTGCTACAGAAGAAAGCTGGGGGACAAAAAAAATTCTGATTATTATAATTGGATTTTAAGCACTCATGAACCTTTATGCACTGCTTCTGGTTCTAAAATTCTCCAAGATCACCAAATGCCATGCCAAAAAATACAAAGAAAGAAATGCAATGTGACCTTAAAAATATTCAAACTCTGAGTTTTAAGACACCAATAGCGTGGGCATGACCACCGCAAATGTAAAAATAAACTATAAAAAAAATTATCTTGTTTTCCTTACTAAAATATTAGTCTCAGGCTCAGTGAATATTAGTGAACAGTCTCCTTGGTGTTCCATCTTGGAGATTCATTAAGCCTGAGGCAAATACTTGTTAAATAACGCCACAGTAGGTCACGTGTTGTCCGTTATACAATATTATTACTTAATATGCAACATACCTTCCCTCTCACATAGGCTTTACGTATTTTCAATCCCAATATTTTGGCAAGCTCCTGAGTCAGTTCAATCACTCTGGCATCCTGGAAATTGCAGTTGAGAAATGCTTAATTATGTATAATTTCAAAAATAAAACAAAGCAAAAAAAAGCATTATAAAATGGCCCAACCTGAGGAACTGCCATGGAGCACTTAGCGATGACGTCATAGGCTTCCTGGTGTCTTCCCAACATTTTTAAGCAAAGCGCTTTTCTATACTGTGCTTTGTAGTTATCCTCGTTTAGCTGAAGTGCCTGTTCACAGTCCTCCAATGCTTGGTCATGGAAACCCTGCAATACAACCAAAAAAGAAAGAAAGAAAAAATAATGATGCCCACATACTGAGCAAAATGAGTTCTATGGCATATTAAACAATTTATTCTCCTGAACAGTGAGGATCTCTACCAGATGCCCCACCAATGAACACCCAGCACTACGACAGACATACAGTATGCACTCACAATGTGTATGTAGGCTGCAGCACAGTTGGCATAAATCCTTTCCTTCAGTTTACAAGGTATGTTAATCTCTTCTGATTCTGCATAGTCCGATACACCTAGGGCCTCGTTGTAGAGCTCGACAGATCGAGCCCAATTGCCTTCGCTGAATACATCATTGGCCTCTCCAAACAGATTCCTCACCAGGTCCTGAATAAACTTCTTTATTAAAAAAAAAAAAAAAGAAAAAAAAAATGTTAGCCTTAACGTTAAGCCAAAACATTTACTTTAATGAACATATTAGCATGCATGAAAAAGGCTACAAACCTCATACTCCTCTTGAGAGCCATTGAACGGCAGGGTTGACCTGCAAACAAACGAAGAGATTTAAATTAAATACAGAAAGAATTATGTTTGAGACTTAAGCTGAAATGACCTACAAGAGTTTGGACTGCAGAACTTAATCAGTATTCATACTGTGAATAAATCTTTGGCTGCAATAATTAAACAACAATCAGGTTTACATCAGCTATACATTATCTCACACAGAGTGTGGCTCAGATCCACTCAAAAATGCTAGACCTTTCCACCAAGTTTCATGGAAATCAGATGAGTAGGTTTTTCACAGTCTTGCAGAGAAACAAACAAAATGCACCAAAACCATAACCTCACTGGCTGAAATAACAATCAAAAATGCAATTATTATTTCTAACAAACTCTTGTTGTTTCCAAGAGAATGCCTGTGAATCACAGTTACCTGCATTACGAAGGTACAGAGTAAAAATAAAGGCTATTTATATCACTTTAATGCTATTAGGATGCCAAGAGTGCAGTGTATCATCTCAAAATTAAAAGACAAACAGCAACTTTAAAGGTCAATGACATCTGACATAGAAAATACAATCTTTTTCACAATAATTTGCAAGTTCCCTAAAGTAGAAAATACGTGAACAAAAGAAATTGAATTTTATTCGCTGGTATTTCTTAGAAAATCAATAATTTATCAACTGATACTGAACATGAATTTCATGTTTGAAGTTTCTGTGACCACTCGGTGCATGACATCATTTTTGCCAAACACCGGCACATCAGATCGTTTCCAGTTAGCTTTGTTTGCACGATTAAGCAGGTTCGTGCTGATCATTAATCATGCCTTATTGTAATGCCAAGGGCTGCAACAATGCGACTGGATCAGGTAAAAGTTATCTGTTTCTAAGTGACGAGAACAGAAGAAAAGAATGGGCCATTCACGTAAAGCAAGCTTTGTTCTGAACATTTCTCGGAGTAATGCTTTGTCCGAAATCCCAGCATTGTGAAAAGTTTGGGGCAGAATGGACTGAGGAAGGATGCTGTGCCTATGGTATTCAAACCTAACCCATAACTACATCACAGCAGTGGAGTTTTGTAGAAAAGGAGAAGGCTGGAAGTAGGTAGGCTCTAATCTTATAAACAGATATCTAGTATAATCTAGCGGATCTCCAAAGCCATGAGCTAGATTCTGTTGTTGCGTCTGTGCTCACAGGCAACCCAACGTGTGCCCGCCGCAGTGCATTTGAACTTCGAGGAAATTGTCTTGTTTAGTCAGTGGTCTTTCAGTCAGTAAGTTAAATTATGGCTGTTTCTTTACCGGAAATGAATGCAAACATTTTCAGAGCTCCACTTTTAGGTATCGCCTAAATATTCATATTATTCTGAGATTAGACAGAAAAGCAGGATGAATTTAGCCAACTGTAAAATCCTGCTCTGAAAAATTGTTCTGAGCAGATGGTGGCTGGGGAGTACAAACTGGATTTTTTTTTTTAGCTTAACTTTTCTTTAACTTGTTGTACACTTTCATTAAGCAGTGAGGCTGGAATAGAAACTCAGAATACTAAATGTTAAATAATGCATGTTCTTACCTTCCTTACCTACCTGAGATCCACACTCCAACACAAACTAACTGTTTGAGGAAATATGTTAAACCTGTTTGAATCATTTTAAATATAACACCACAATTTGGAGAGGGAGTTCTTTAATGCTCTCTATTCTAAAAACCCTTGAAAATAAGTCATTAGAAAATTGTGATGCAAACCTCAGCAACTGCTCTACAAAAAACTATGAACATTCCCTTTGCATTCAGTCTCGCTTGTCGTATTGAGAAGTGCTGAAGCTGTTGTTTGGCCAGAATGATGCTTGAGAAAATTTCACAAGTAAACAACAGATCGTGAGCCGAGTTCTGATAGATGTTTCACTATCTTTTCAGTTATTTTGACTAATTTGATCCAATTTATTACTTGATACAAAAGAAGACTGCAATCTCACTTGGATATTTGCCAAAAACCTTTAAGTGTTTTATGTTTAGTTTTTGTTTTATGCTAAATGCAGCTAGTAACATCTCTAAAATGATTCTGTTGCCAAAAAGAAGTCTTGATAAACATGTTCTATGCGTAATGATTCACTGGAAATACTGGGAGAATAGAAACCGGTCTTGAATTAAATTTTATTGGTGGGAAAACACTGCTTAAAACAGCAGCTAGTTCCAGTTCACTAATATGATGGGATAAGTTGCATTCAAAGAGTCCCGACAGCAATGGGACATTTCGCAGATTGTGTGTCTCTACATTTGTCTGGGTTCACATTATAGTTCATCACCATGAAATTATTATTTTAATTACTACACACAACCCCTTTATCCAGGCTGCAGCTTCTTTAGGGATGAATCTTCTTAACAGCATACGCATGAAAAAAAAATCAATGTCTGAAATGTCAGCTATGAAGTTCTTATTTACAAAACTGATATTGAAGAACATTATTACATTCACAATCATGGTGTCGTATTGAATACAACCAGCACAGCTGAAATTATTACCTGTGGTTAAATCACTGTTGCTGTTCTGAGAGTGTTTTATTATCTGAAGCTTTGCTTCTTTGCGCTTAAATATAATATAAAATATTAAGGCATTGCCTAAAGGCAAAGCCCCCAAAAGATCATTATCAGTAGGTGTCCCAGGCTGGTTTTATAAGAGTAGTGCAGCTGCTTTAAGGGAAAGAACAGTTTGTGGTGAAACAAGAGAGTGATGCTAGCATTGTACTTGGAGCACAGAGAGAGAGTGAGACAGAGAGAGAGAGAGAGAGAGTAAAATTACAGGTTGCTTATTAATAAAGCCTGCAGCTCCTTAGCATTAAGACATCTCTGAGTTCTGTTTCCCCACTGCAGTCTGTGTGTGTGTGTGTGTGTGTGTGTGTGTGTGTGTATGTGAGAGAGAGAGAGAGAAAGAGAGAGCTGGGAGGGGGGTTACTTGGCTACTGCAGCATTAATTGAGTCCAAAATGGTGGATTCTGGCTAATATATCGGATTTTAAACCATATTGTATTATTAGCGTTCATTTCATGTAATTAGAAGTATTTAGACTCAGCACTATCAAAATACATAACATTCTATGTTATAATCTCATTCAAATTCATTTCTCTCATACAAAATCATACACAGTACAAAATGTAGTAAAATTCTTGTTACAACTGTCCTATATTTGAAGAAAAATAAAAACTATCAATATCAAAAAGAAAAAAATAACAAATTCTTGAAGGACACCAGTAGATAAAAGCTGAATATAAATATAAAATATAAATGTAGTGACGCATTTGTAAGCAAGTGTACACGCAAGTGTAGTAGCAATCAAGATGTGCTACAAGCCAATTTGAGGTATTTTGTGTGTAAATGGGGGGTTATCATCAGGGTATGGGGTTATCATTAGGGTATGTACAGGGGGTTACAGGGGACCCAAGTCAAAAAAAAAAAAATCTCTAGTTTTGGAAACATATCTTCATATTTTGAAGGTGTCCACAAAGAAAAGTAAGATTTTAACACTCCCATATTACATACTTGTACAGTGGGTCAAAAAAGTATTTAGTCAGCCACCAATTGTGCAAGTTCTCCCACTTAAAAGATGAGAGAGGACTCCAATTTTCATCATAGGTACACTCCAACTATGAGAGACAAAATGAGAAAAAAAAATCCAGAAAATCACATTGTCTGATTTTTAAAGAATTTATTTGCAAATTATGGTGGAAAATAAGTATTTGGTCAATAACAAAGTTCATCTCAATACTTTGTTATATACTCTTTGTTGGCAATGACAGAGGTCAAATGTGCTGGTGTTTTGTCCCATTCCTCCATGCAGATCTTCTCTAGAGCAGTGATGTTTTGGGGCTGTCGCTGGGCAACACGGACTTTCAACTCCCTTCAAAGATTTTCTATGGGATTGAGATCTGGAGACTGGCTAGGCCACTCCAGGACCTTGAAATGCTTCTTGCGAAGCCACTCATTTGTTCCCCGGGCGGTGTGTTTGGGATCATTGTCATTCTGAAAGACCCAGCCACGTTTAATCTTCAATGCCCTTGCTGATGGAAGGTTTTCACTCAAAATCTCAGGATACATGGCCCCATTCATTCTTTCCTTTACACTGATCAGTCATCCTGGTCCCGTTGCAGAAAAACAGCCCCAAGGCATAATGTTTCCACCCCCATGATTCACAGTAGGTATGGTGTTCTTTGGATGAAACTCAGCATTCTTTCTCCTCCAAACACGACAAGTTGAGTTTTTACCAAAAAGTTCTATTTTGGTTTCATCTGACCA
>JAQMYF010000001.1:38734296-38754361 GCA_030014195.1 Neosilurus mollespiculum
ACTGTGTAAACAGATTTATGTCCCCACACTGTGATGAATAGCTAGACCACACACACACACACACACACACACACAGAGTAGATTTATTTGAAGCCATCTTTGGTCTACAACTTTTCTTTGCTTTTGTACAAAGATGTACATTGTAGATGTAGAATGCATAAAAGTGGTGCAGCTAATAATAATAATAATAATAATAATATTAATAATAATAATAATTATTATTATTATAATAATACTCAGGGCGGCGTTGGTGTAGTGATTGTCATGTTTGCCTCACAGGAAGAACGTCCCGGGTTCGATTCTCTTGCAAGTTCTCCCCGTGCTTGTGTGGGTTTCCTCTGGGCACTCCGGTTTCCTCCCACAGTCCAAAAACAATTAGTTAAAAAAAGCTAATTAGTGTTTCCAAATTGCCCCTAGTTGTGAGTGTAAATGGTTGTATGTGTGTTGGCCCTGCAATGGCCCGGTAAGCTGTAAACCCTAACTGGGATTATCTGGCTCAGAAAATGAATGAATTATACTCACTCACTCACTCATTTGCTAAATGGCTCAATCCTCCTAGGTTTGCATAGAGGCCAACACTGGGCGAAGGCAGTCTACTCACTGAACAGTACACACTAGACCATCGCAGGGCACAACACACACAATCATTCACACTCACACTTAGGGGCAATTTGAAACAGCCAATTAGCCTAATGTGCATGTTTTTAAAGTGTGGGAGGAAACCGGACTGACCAGAGGAAACCCACACAAGCACATGGGGACCACAAATATTATTAAATAGGCAGTTCTACAGTATTAAGGCCAAATGTGACTCACAGGGGTAAAATTAGTATGATTTTCATGCTATTTCTGTCAAAATATGAATAAGAGATACAATACATTCCTCCCAAGAGGCAAAAAGAAGAAAGGCAACTTTCTCAATTTTTTGAATACTTAGTTCTGAAGAACATTTTGGGTTTTCCGTAAAAGTGTCTGGAGCTGTAAAGGACATCGTGTGTAGTTTGAAAAGTTTGCACAGGAGATACATACCTGTAAACTGATTAAATTAATTGAGACATTGGGCAGTACTTTCTAAAATATATCAACAATGTAAATATGGCTGTTTAATGATTTTTTCTTTAATTTGCCCTCAGAATTGTTGACGGAAATATCAAGAACTTTTCAAAGCACCGCAATTTGTATAAGAGCATCAGTAAATAACTTAGACTAAATAAACATTGTAGGATCATGTATACAGAAGAGAAAAAATGGTTTTCATTTACACATTTCATTTATAAGCCCCAAATAATAAAAGTTCAGAGTCTGAAGTAGAATTTTTATTAAAATGAGACAAAAAATTGTGTTCTGTTCATGGCGCTTTGTGCATCACTCTTTCAGACACGCAATATAAAATAACATGAAGTTTTATGTTAAATTTTTGAGAGCTAAAATTATGAAAATTGCAGTTGGCCTTATGACTGTCAAACTGCCCATATAAATGGTTATTTATTTTTACTCTATTATTATTATTATTGTTGTTGTTTTGTTGTTGTTATTGTTATTATTATTGTATTATTATTATTATTATTATTATTATTATTATTGTATTATTATTGTTACAGAGAGGAGTAAAATAAGGTATAGAAATGTGTTAGAGCGTCTCCTCATTATATCTTGAGTATAAGGTTATTATGCTGATATTTAGGTTTCTGTAGCCAAGGAAATGACGTGTGCTCAGTAAATGAGCATTACCATTGATCCATATGTGTATCTATTTTAGTATACAGCGCCTATTGTGGGCTTTTCATTTCAAAAGGCATCTGGTGTGTCTTTCTGATAGATTATAGATAGACTGATCTGTTCTTATCACTAATTCCCTACATGCAGTGTATTTCTCCTCACTGTGCCCTCATGACCCGGCCCTCTTTGGCTTGGCCTTTCACTTTGTACAACCAGGAATAGCCAAGCAACATTTGTCTTCTTATTACATTGACAAGCCTAGAGGCTTTAATTTAATTACTGTGTGGTTAAGGTTGCTAAACAACTGATTAATGCAAGTGATACTACCTAAGAAAAGCTACATTCACATATAGAATTGGCCTTTGTATTCCATGGTCCTCCTTCCTTGCATGAGATGATCATGTGAAGTGCCTCACAGTGTGTTTCCAGGCAGGATGAAGTCGAGTGTCTTCTCAAGCCGAGGCAATGGACATGCCAAGCTGCAACAACACTGACTCAATTATGCACTACCATCAGCAGATAATGAGCAGGGAAAGTTATGGAAGTCATATGCCTCTGCGGTCACATGGCATCAGGACAGAAGAGCCTCTTAATGCTCTTATGGCTGCATGTTCGCCTGTTTACTTCCTTTGAGAGCATGTGGAAATTGCAGAGTGGCGTTTCTTATTGGACTTAATTTAACTCCATGTGTTTGATATTACCTCATTTCATTTTTAGCAGGCGTACACATAAATGGATTCCTGGGAATATTAGAGATGAAACCGAGATCTGAGAATCCCAGTGAAAATGAGACAGGGTGATCAGCAAAATTATTCAGTACAGCATTTTGTGGGAAATTGTTTAAAAATAAGATGTAAGAATGAAACATAAACAACATTGAGGTCTCATGAACAACTGAACAGAAAAATAAAGGTATCGCATAAGTAATTATACCAGTTCAAATAAAGTGATTAATATCTGACTTAAGTAAAAATACATTATATTAAAAAATAAATGCATATTACAGGATCATTTAAAACCAGTTTTATTTCTATTAAAACAGCAGCAAGTAGAAATGAGTACATCATTAATCATTCATATAATTCATCTGAATAATTCTTCGTTCATTAAATGGGCTCTGTCATGGCTGTTGCTCATGCACAAGGTTTTGATTTTGTGTTCACCTAACAAAAACTCAGAAGAAGAATAGCTTAAAAATTCTCAAGAAATTTCTGTTTCTACATTGTTCTCTTTTCAAAAATTCATCTTCAACCGTTTTCTACGGAATATTTCTGGCTGCTTTATTATGCTTATTAATGTGAAATATAAAATCCCAAAAGACAATACCCACAAATGGAAATGTACAAATTGACAATATAATATTTTATCACACGTATGCATCTAATCAATACATGTAAACATTCATATATTCTACTCATTTTTTGAATATACACTCCCAGGCAAAAAAGCCTTGCAGTCTAATATTTTGTTGGACCACCTTGATTACAATGCGTCATCACCATGGAATTATTTTTCAACAAATTTAAGCAATATCATAACATTTATTTCCATCTTGAACTGATGACAAGAAAATCAAACCACTCTATAAAGTCTTCTCCAGCACATCCCAAAAACTTTCAATAGAGTTAAGGTCAGGACTCTGGGGTGCCAATACATATGTGAAAATGGTTTCCTCATGCTCCCTGAACCACTCTTTTATTCTTTGAGTCCCCATTTTATATCTGTACCATCAGGGAAGAAAAAGTCCATTGATATGATAACCGGCTCATTCAGCACATTCAGGTCATCAGCTGACTTCATTTTATTTTATAATGTTACTGAGCCTTGGCCTGACCACCTGAAGCAACAATAACATGCTAATAACACGCTGTAATCAAGGATAAGAGCACTCTGACAACATATTATAGTGCATGATGTCTTTTGGTCAGGTGTGGATTTTTGCATAGCTGTGCCAGAGCACCTTTAGGTAATGCATTCCCATTTTAATTCCTGAAAATCTCTTCATCATGAAGCAATAGGCTGGATCATCTTCTCTTGGTTGTCTTGGCATACATGCACATTAGTGAGAAATACCCAGGGACCACACGAGTTAATTGAAACCTGAAAAGTAAACACAGCTGAATGATAAGAAGTGTACAAAAACCAATGTACAGCTAAATAATTCAACACAGCAACCTTCCTTTACTCTAACCTTAATGTGGTTTCTTTAACATTTTATAATGCTTCTGTGCTATACTTCAATTTTTTTTTATTATTCCATCATGCTTATGTTTGTCATTAAACATTACAAAATGTTGCTTAATATAGTACCATTAAATTGAGGGGTGGGGTATAATTGCGGTGTAAGTAGGCAGTAAGTAGCCAACTGTGTAATTCTGAACCCATGTGTAAACCCTGTAGGCATTTAGCTTCACAACTGCAGAACACATCATTACTCCCATGAAAGCCTGAGGATTTTGGATATAGGAAGATATATCATGGATGAAGAGAAAGAATAAACATGGATATTTAATTATCTTAAAAAAAAAAAAGATTTGCTGGACTAAATAAACAATAAAGTTATTTGAGGCTTTGGGGCTTTCTTTTTCTTCACTGCCCAAATCTGTCTAAATTCCAGCACTCTGTAATAGAATTATAACTACACAACACCGCCAGTCATAGCTTAATTAGTGTAATCTGATCCCATTTTGCTGTGGTTCTTCCATCTTTAGAGACGGAGCTCATGGTGGAGTCTTGAAAGCATATTGCCTGTTTCTTACCTGCCACACATGCCAGGAAAGACCATCTCTCATTGCCAAGGAGTTTGCCTTGTGAGGCAGAGCATTTCCTGGCTGTACATTGTGCTGTGTCACCCCACCTGTGGACTCATGACTGACATTAAGTTATTCTAGGAACAAACTTTCCATTTTGTGCATCCGCGTTATGTTCTCCCATTTCACACTTCCTTGCATTCCATTATCGCTAACACTATGGTATTTATAATTCTAACGCCACAGTGTGTTATGTGTGTTATGCTTGTGAACTTGCTCAAGCATGCACTTTCAGTGTTTACAAGGATAAAACCAGCGTTTGTTAGGAGTACTGAGCTCAACAAGATCATCTTCATCGTCAACATCATCATCATCATCATGGGCATGACATGGATACGAAAATAAATTAGATTCTACTGATGTGGACAAAGTCTGAACTTGTTAAAGGCTGGGAATACTGTCAGAAAGGTTTCTTGCCATATACTATGACTCATGTCTTAACCTGCCTCACCTGTTTCTACGGCGGTGTCTTGCTGCCACTCAGGTAAAAGAAAAGATCATTATCACGTTATCCTGACATACATGTTATCCTGACATACAAAATTACCATATATAGCAACATAATATTTTTATTTGTGATATTTCTAAAATATTCAGGTTATTACATGTTTTCATTTCAGGTTATAGACTGCCTGGGCAAAAAAAAAGTCGCACACACGAATATGTTGTTGTTCTGCCTTTGGCCTTGCTTACAGCAAGTAATTGTCATGCCATTGTTTCAACAAACTTAAACAACATGACATTCATTTCCATCCAGTGTTGGGAGTTTATTCTTCACCATCTTGAATTGATGAGGGAAAAACTGAACCACTCCATAAAGTCTTCTCCAGCACTTACCGAAAACTTTCAATAGGGTTAAGGTCAGGACTCTGGGGTGCCAAAACATATGTGAAAATGATTCCTCATGCTCCCTGAACCACTCTTTCATTCTTTAAGTCTCCATTTTATATCCGTGCCATCAGGGAAGAAATAGTCCCTATGTGATAACCTGCTCATTCAGCACATTCAGCTCATCAGCTGACTTCATTTTATTGCCACAGTAATGTTGCTGAGCCTCGACCTGACCAACTGGAGCAACAATGCCATGGAGATTACATGTTGTGATCAAGGCTAAAAGCACTCCATAAAAATATTAATGTGTGCAAACTTATTTATTTATTTTTTGGCCAGGCAGTGAATATAAAGTCATGTTATTTTGGCATACTATATTGTTACAACAATAAAAGTTTACTGCTTTCAGTTTATATGCCAGAATAACATCAAAATATACTGTTGTAATGTAATAGAATTTCTTTTACTTCAGTGGCAGAAATATGCTGCTGTATGTTTTAAACCAAAGAGCTGAAAAAAATCCCCTCTCTCTATTTTTCGATCATATTAGCAAAATAAAATCCCTTGATCTTTGTATACAAGCTTTCCACAGAGTGGCTCTTTATTCCTTCATCCTTTCAATCTGAATCTATGAACATGTTCAGTGGGATAAAACACTCAATATCTGTATTAGACAAACATTGTCTGGCCTGCTTGGCGTTCCGATTTCTGTTTGATAAAACCCAAGAGGAAACATTCATGAGAGCATAAGATGTTTTTGAGGCTACAAGGGAGGAATAAATCACCCTGAAATTCCGTTACGACCTGCAGAGCTCCCGTGTGTAAATGCACCGTATGGAGAGAAAAAATGGGAGCGACATTTACTAGTGAATATCAGCTTGCTGTTACACATCTTGGTTTTGTTCGGAACAAATGTTCATTCATTTGCTTTGGCCATGGTAGGGCTTGCATGTGGTTCTGGTTAAAAGCCGAGCTGTGTTGGTTTTCACAGTACAGGCATGCTTCGGCTCAGAGTTTTACCTCTTTCTCTCTCTCTTTCTCTCTTTTTCTCCTCCTTGACCTCATGAGTGTTGAAAGCATCACTATACTTCTATCACCCAGAAAGACTACCACAGTGACAAAGAATGCAGACTAATGGCTTGCTTTGGGGTGATCCCATTACAGGAAAAGGGTGCATGCATCATAAAACCGAATTGTTGTGTGACATTCTTGGTCAGTTTTGCTTTTTAAGAATACTCCAACTCCTTTGGTCCTGTGCACTGTTAGAGGGAACACAGAAAAAAATGTTGCATTAAAGCCTTCATGAAAAATCATTTTAATTAAAACAACAATAATTGGAAAAAATTTCTGATTAAGTTAATTATATTGCTGATGTCCTTTGCTCTATTCTGTGTGTGCATTATGTGCTGTTTCTTGGCTTGGGTTAGCATTTGGAGTTGGTTCAACTTGCAAACTTTCTAAGAACCGATTTGCTTTTCCACAGACTAGAGAACCACCACAGAGCCAGTTTCCCAGCAACGCTATGGACAGACAGACTAGCTGCTATACTAGCTCTCTTTTTTGCAGGATGTTCTATGTAATGGGCAAACCATGTAATAATGCTCCACCAGGCATTATGGCCAGACGCCATGTCCCTCTGTCTCTTTGTTTGTCTCTTTGTCAAAATGTCCCACCAGTGTATAACAAGAATTAACACAATATGACATCATCATCTACTGATTTTTTTCCATGCTGGGACATCCCTCCGGTGCAGCTTTACCAACTACTTCTAGTTTAAAATAGTGGAAATAAAGTGTTAGTTGTTCTTGTTGGTGACCCTGCCCCCAGTGCTTGACGTAAGTGGTTCTTGGTTACAGACCAGCAAAGTGTTGTTGAAGTGCTTCACATTTCTTATGATTACAGTACAAATATTTTCAGTCATGTATGTTGTATCTCCCAGGAGTCTCTCTTTAACTTTAAGCCAAAAAAATCTCAGAAAAAAATAGTCATATAAGCAGTTCTCGATCACCTCCAAGTCCATCCATGTATGCTGGATGTAGCATATTTACAGAGGTATTGAATTGAAATTTTCCATAGAAAGACATCATGCATACAATTGGACCATTTTCCTGATCTAGGTTTTGTACAGAGTAACTTCTTTCAAATATATTCATCTGCCTTAAAGGGTACTTGTGGTGAATTAGTGTTATTAGCTATTTAAAATGATCACGTATAACATCAGCAGTTCCTTCCAGCAACATCAGTCCATGTCCTTTTTCAAACTGCGAGTGTTATGACTTTAGGCATGCTCAGAGATTCTAGGCATGCTCATGTTGTCTTTCTGATTGGCTGATTGATATCAATGCGTTGGCTGGGCTACGTCACTGACCCGTGTAGCATAACACATTATCGGCCAGTGCTGAGCAGCACTATTAACAATGCAGAAATCATGGAAAATATTTGAAGAGTTAATAATATAAGTCCAATTGTTTTAATTATGAGAAAAAACTATTTAAGTAGCTTTACAAAAAAGAAAAAAAAAAAGGAAGGGTGGTGTTCCTTATTTTAAAATAAATATGTATGATTAAAGCCTGTAAGACACTTTCCAGTGATTATGTTGTCCAAGAAGCAGCTGAAATACTGAAAGTAACTCCTACAGGGACGCAACAGATAGTGGGAGATAAAAGCCGTTACACATGCTGTGTCTCATATCTCTCAAGAAAATGTCTGATTGATAAATAAATAAATAAATAAATAAAAGGCACTGTCGTTTCACTAGTCATCAAACACACAGGACGTTCATTCATCCACTAATTTTCGAAGCTGTTAATCCTAATTTGAGTCGTGGTGAGGCTGGCGCCCATCTCAGCCGACTCTGGGCGAAGGCGGGGTACACCCTGGACAGCTTGCCAGACCATTGCAGGATCAAAACACACACAACAATTCACACTTATTTGCACACCTAGGGGTGATTTGGAACAGTCAGTTAGTCTACTGTGCATGTTTTTGGACTTGTGCAAGGAAACCGGAGAACTCGGAGGAGAAAGAACATGCAAACTCCACACAGAAACACCCAAGCCTGGAAATCGAACCCAAGGACCTTCTTGCTGTGAGGAGGATGTGAGTAAAAAATAATAATAATAATAATAATAATAATAAGTCCTGTATTGTATGTCACAGTTATAACACTTTCTTGTTCTTTTTGGTTCTCATCCTTTTTTGGTGATTACGGTGATGAATGCTTGGACCAACTATGAACATAAATATTTATATTTTAACTATATACAGTGAAAAGCGGCGGCACGGTGGCGTAGTGATTACTACATCCACCTCACAGCAAGAAGGTCCTGGGTTCAAGTCCCTGGCTCTGCAAGACTGTTTGTGTGGAGGTTGCATGTTCTCCCTGTGCTTGTGTGGGTTTCCTCCAGGTCCTCCAGTTTCCTCCCACCATGCAAAGACATGCACATTAGGCTAATTGGCTATTCCAAATTTCCCCGCCTTCACCCAGTGTTGGCTGAGATCGGCTCCAGCCTCCCTGCACAGTGATTGAGCATACACAGTAACTATATATGAATTAAAAATGAATATAATAAAAATTCATTTCAAATTTAAATGTATTTCATCTTCAAGTCTTCTGATAATTTTATTTATTTAGAATGCTATGATTGTTTTTTCAGCTGTACACAGAAACTAACTCTCTCTCTCTCTCTCTCTCTCTCTCTCTCTCTCTCTCTCTCTCTCTCTCTTAAATATCAAACATAAACAGGAGATTAGTAACAAACTGCTATCTTCATACTTTATTCATGACGTTTCACATTACTGAAAAGTAAAATGACTGTAGTGGTTTAAAGGTACAGAAAATGATACTCAATTTATAAAATGGATAAAATAAAATGGATAAAATAAAAAGGTCTGCAATTACCAGGAAGGTCTATTAAAGTCTATTACTGCTAGATCGACACTCCGGCACTTATCTGTGCTCTTACTAACAAGACTGCATGTGCGAGCAGGCTGAAAAGAAGCCTGTGGCTTTGTGCTGAATCATCAGGTGGCTTGACTCCAGGTTTTGGCAATCACAAGAAAGAATGCTATCCTTGAGTCTACTAAGAAATACAGCAACTACACCGCATGTGACTCAGTGAATAAAGGAGACAGCTACTTGAAGGTAATAGAGGTGAAACGTCATTCTGTTATTCAGAGAAATGACTTTTAGAGAGAAAGTAAAATGGAGACCTTGCCACTTGAGCAGAGTCTGAATCGAATCTGCTGCTCACGTCTATGTAAAGTTACGTCCACACACTTGCTCAGGAAAAAAAATAATAAACAGAAAAACTCTAGGTATTTAATAACGTATTCACTCCGAGAGCATGCTAAGCCTGCACGGGAGGAGTATGTGTGTGTGACAATCCACCTGTGACTTGTGTCAGATAGCAGTGGAAGTAGGTTTACACTTTCCCTCATGTTGAACTCTAAATATAACCAGAGAGGCAGGGGGAAAGGGTAAACATATCCCTCTTGAGTTGCACGAGGGAAACTTGTCTTGCAAGGTTTTTCAGCATGCGCTGGGTTAAGAAGTCTCCTGCAACATCCTAATGTTTTGAATCATAACGAGGAAAGAAAAAGAATCAGGTGTTTGAATCGGTCTAAATGAATAGCAAGCATGGCTAGTTTTTACTTTTTAAACCATATCATGAAACCATAGCTGAAACAATGCTTCTTTTTACATTTAGCAAGCAAGCTTTTATAGGGACATCTCTGCTATTAATTCGGCCCTGATTTTATCACAAATATATCAGGATCAGTGAGTTTTAGCACCAATTTCACAGGTAATGAGGACAAATGAAAATATTGTACCTTCCTGCTCAATCAGCATACTTGAAATTGAATTAATTTATTTTAATGCCCAGCATCGATTATATTTTTCCACTCGTTTTTAAAAAGCTTTCAGGAATATTTAGTATCAAATGGTGAAGATATCTCTCTCTCTTGCTCTCTCTCTCTCTCTCTCTCTCTCTCTCTCTCTCTCTTTCTGAGCTTGTTGCAATTCTAAGTCAAACATGTGGAGGTACTCTCAAGGGCTCAAGGGCCTTATCATGTCCATAACTATGGAGTGTCACATGGTGTGGGTAAGAGTACAACAGCTGTATTTTGTACGTATATATGAGCTACTTGCAGTGGTGAGCACATCCGCTTCACAGCAAGAAGGTCCAGGGTTCGATTCCCAGGCTCGGGCGCTTCTGTGTGGCGTTTGCATGTTCTCCCCGTGTGTTTTCTCCAGGCACTTCGATTTCCTCTGACAGTCCAAAAACATGCACATTAGGCTAATTGGCTGTTCCAAATCGCCCCTAGGTGTGAGTGTGAGTGTGAATGGTTGTGTGTGTGTTGGCCCTGCAATGGCCTGGCGAGCTGTTCAGGGCGTACACCGCCTTTACCCAGAGTTGGCTGAGATAGATGCCAGTCTCCCAGTGACCCTAATAAAGGATAAAGTGGTTCAGAAAATTATTGATTGATTTATTGATATAAGCCGCTCTCACTCACTCATTTGCCGAACTGATTATTTCCAGGGACACGGGGCTTCACTCACTCATTTGCTGATGCACTTAATCCTAATAGGGTGGCGGGAGGCTGGTACTATCTCAACCAACACTGGGCAAAGGCAGGGTACATCCTAAACAGCTCGCCAGACTATCACAAGGCCAACCCACAACCATTCACACACACACACACACACACACACACACACACACACACACACACACACACACACACACACTCACACCTAGGAGCAATCTGAAACAGCCAATTAGCCTAACGTGCATGTCTTTAGACTGTTTGAAGAAACCAGAGTACCTGGAGGGAACCCATGCAAAAACATGCAAACCACACAGAAACGCCCTTGCTGAACCCGGGACTCGAACCCAGGACTTTTTTGCTGTGAGGCAGACATGCTAAACACTACACCACCATGCCGCCCGGTATTAGTAAAATTAGCAAAAATAAATAACTAAATAAATACATGCATATATAAATGAATATACTACATATCACCCCATCATACGCTGTAATATTATTACTAGATATTTTGAGGTAGTAGATTTATAGGTTGAACCCCATTATTTCTGAAGACTATTATACTGTCTGAAAAATCTCGCCGGGTCAAGGAGGGGAAACTTGAAATCAGATACAAACGTTATAATCAGTTATGTTAATGCAAACTTCCTTTTGCTTCTCTTAAGTTTTATTTGTTTAACAGCACCACATTTATGCCAGTGAGATGTATAGATGTATACAGTGAGTACTCCTAAAGTCAGAAAATGAATATGTTGTTCCCAAATGTTTAGGAAGAGTAATAAGTAATAATAAAAATTTGACTCTGCACCACAGTGTTATCTGGAGACAGTTCAGTTTGGCAGGCACCTCTTGGCTGTGTGAGGTGTCAATAATGACTTTCCCATATGAACTTCTCACTAAATCCAGCCTGACCTGAGGCTTATTAAACAAATATATCAGTTCAAAAACCTCTCTATCTCGTCCAGCTCTTCTACTGGCACGTTATAACAAGATAGCAGCTGTTTAATACAAGCTATTATATTCGATTTGTCGATTTGTTAATCAAAACTAAAGGCTGTTTAAAAAAAAAAAAAGTTAATTAACTCATTGTTTGCATAACTGCCCAAGAAATTCATTTCAATAATGTGCCCCAAGGTGTGTACACATTTGCCATCTCTGAGTGTTTAAAACAGGTTCACACACTCATGCAAAAATGTTAAAGTAGCAGTTTGGATAATTGTAAAAAAAATTAAAAGTACAAGGAAGTACAAATACAAGAGTGATATTCACTCATTTGATTTAAAGCACCTTTCACTTTCTTATATGTCATACGTATTTATATATTTATATATTTAATATATTGTATATACATATTATATTTATATGAATTGGTTGAGGTGGATTTGAAAGCTGTGTAGTTGTGTTCACATATAAAATATGTATTATATGTCTGTCGTGGGGAAAATAGGTCAGGATGAATTGTACAATGTTCGTATGAAAATGACAAAAGATTCTTTCTTTACTCCTGTGATACTCAATCGATGTACAGCTGCTTTACATACAGTACACAATATACAGTAGTAAGCAGTGAAGATTATACACCACCACTTTTGTGTAAAAGGGCTCCCAATAAAAAGAAGTAAAAAATTACTTCTCTATTATTTTTTGGTGACAATGCAATTGTATTCAAAGAGAACCAAAATAAATAAATAAAAATTCTGACAAGTATATTGAGGTAAAAGTATGGCTAATAAACAAAAACTTGTTTGAAAAATTTTATTTTGTTGACTTTTTCATAGCATGAATAAACTTCAAACCATATGGAATGGTTTAGAGAGTGAAAAAATAAAAAAAATATGTGAACACTACAATATGTGTACAATGCTTGAAAGGTTAAATGCTGTATTCAAGGTGGGCACACCAAATATAGACTTTTTTTCTCAAAAAAGAGACTGTTGTTTTTGTTATTATTATATGTTGTGGGTAGTTTACTTATTCTCATCAATATGATCCAATATTACATGAATTAAATAATTGAATAGTACTTGTTTTTTGATTTATCTTCATTTTGTTAAGTGTGTAATCATCACTACATCACTGTATTTTTTTATTTCTTCACTCGCTAAACCATTCCATATGCTTGGAAGTTCATTCACGCTATGTAAAAATTAAAAAAATTAAAAAATAAAAATTGAAAAATTTTCTGAAAAATTGGTATTTGCAGTGTTTTTGTTTATTAGCCATACTTTTATTTCTATATACTTGTCTGAATTATTTTTTGGTTCTCATTGCCTACAATAGCATTGTTCAATACATTTTCACCAAAAAATTATACAGAAGTAATTTATTTATTTATTTATTTATTAGGAGCCCTTTTAGACAAAAGTGGTGGTGTATAATCTTCATTACACACTACTGTATATATCCTTAGCCTAAACCTGTTGTAAAAATGTTAAATTGTAAAAACATTTTTTCTGTGCTTAAAACTCCACAACATTTTTCATCACGAAACCTTCACATGACACACCCAAGAACAAACCTTCACATGACACACCCTGTCCTAGAAATTTGCCCATAATTTTGTTGTAGATCTGTTGAGCAACATGTGAAAGCTGCCTAAGTAACTGCTTTAACCTGGTCAAGGTCTTGGTGGACTTGGAGCCTGTACCAGAAACATGAGGTGGAAGTACATCCTGGATGAGATGATGATACCACAGGGCACCATACACACTCATTCACATCAAGGGGCAATTTGTTTCATTCAATCCAGTTAATGACATGTTTTAGGGAGAAAGGACTGGAAGAGCAGACATGAAAATGGGAAGAAACTGGAGTAACTTGGAGGAAGCACACAGGGACAAGGGGAGAATACACAGTAACCTGATCTTAAAGATTGTGAAAACAGAAGCCTTGACATTATAAGGTGATCTGTGATGGTGCCCTATATTTCACATGATCATTAAAATGCACATGATTGCTTAAATTAGAGATTAAAAAAAATGCTGGTGTGTATTAGCAAATTATGATGTAACACATATAAACATGTAAAAAAAAAAAAAGCTTTTACATCATGAATGTCTACAGTGCATAAAAATACTACAAGATTTATTTAAAAATGTATTCACTATACAGTGTCAACCATTTGCCAAAATATTCATTCATTCATTCATTTTCTAAAGCTGTATAATCCTAATTAGGGTTGCGGGGAGGCTGGCGCCCATCTCAGCCGACTCTGGGCGAGGCGGGGTACACCCTGGACAGCTCGCCAGGCCATCGCAGGGCCAACACACATACAACCATTCACACTCACACTCACACCTAGGGGTGATTTGGAAGACAATTAGATAAATGTGCATGTTTTTGGACTGTCAGAGGAAACCGAAGTGCCTTGGAGAAAACCCACGCAAACACGGGGAGAACATGCAAACGCCACACAGAAACACCCGAGCTAGGAATTGACCCCAGGCCTTCTTGCTGTGAGGAGGATGTGCTAACCACTATGCCACTGTGCCACCCCTGGCTTAAATATTAATTTTTATAATATTAATATATAATCATTTAATAATGATTAATCAATGATGACTGATAATGTCTCCCTGTCTCTCTCTCATACTACATCACTAACAGTCTCGACTTTCCTTTATCTCTGTCTCAATTGTTTTACAATGAGAGAGAGAGAGAGAGAGAGAGAGAGAGAGAGAGAGAAATGGCTCACAGTAGTTTAAATGTGACCCTGGAGAAGACCCTTGCTTTTGATGCACAATTTTTCCCCTCACAATAAACAGGCAATTACACCTCCTGTTATTGAGGGAACATAAATGTGCATTATTACCCTGCATCCCTAACTTTACTTCGAGAAGAATGCTGGCAACTTGGGAGATGCATGAGAAGTGCTAGTACACAATAAAAAGCCTTGATATACCACAGACTAAAATGAAGAAGTGATGATACTACCTATCGCTGAGTTCTGACCCACTTTAGGCACGGACACACGTATATGTTTGAATTTTGTTTACAATTGTGCACTGGCTTATAAAGTTGCCATTTATTAAAATTTTCTTCATTTAAATGTAGCATTAGTGCTTTGTATTGACTCTGAGCCAAAATAGTTTCTTGATTATGAGTATGCAGTGCACAGAAGCCCTTTAAAAGGCATTGCATCAACATGAACAGAACAAATCCAGCCACCATACCAGATCCAGCGCTTTCTTTATAAAGTCTCATAAAGATTTACTTCTAAACTTCAGGATGTGGAAAACCCAGTTCAGCTCTCTTACTGGCCTATTATGGTAGTGAACTGGGCCAAAATATAGGTCACTGTTTGGCCTATTACATGTAGTTATTTTCAGTTTTGGGAAATAAAACGTGGATATTGTAATCTCACTACAAAAAAAGGAAATACTTATGCACTGTACATATAACCCATATACATATAATCCTTTCATGGATTACTCAGCAGATGCCATGAATTACCTGTAAATTATTGAATGTGTCAATCAACTGCACAGTATCTGATATTACATGCAAGATCTTCAGTCAATTATTCATTAATCTATCTTCATCTATATCTAAATCTATCATTATCTATTATATATCTTCAGTCAATCATTATTACAATCTTAGCTACAGAAACTGTTTGTCACTGACTGTAATCTAATACACTTTGTGGAAAGTTCAGTGAATAACTAATTGCAGTTCACGAAAAAAACTGGAGTTTGTATATTCCCTGGCTCTGTAGATGAGTGCAAACCACACAACACAATTCTTGCCAATCAGCAACAGGAATGACTGTGCATATGTACAGTACAAAAATCCTGTTGCTTATTGGCTGAAAGGGAGACGGGTTGTTAGTGTTGTATCCTTGGCAAAGTATAGTAACAGTAGAATAACAGTTTTTGAGCTGGTTTGGATGTCTTCTGCAATGTCTGTGGCCTTGGAATGGGGATTTCTCTCCACTGCTCTCTTCAGGGAGCGAAGGCATCTTTCTGATGGTCGTGGACCCGGTCGTGGTCTTACCTTCACTGTTAAAGTTTTTTACAGTTGACAGAGGAGTATTCAAATTGTCAGCTCCCTCTGACTGACCCACAATTTGACTTCTTTGAAAATCTGACAATTTAATGACTTAAATTTAATGAACACTAGTCAGACTGCTGTGTTAAGTTGCACAAAGTTGTGCTAAAGTTATGCAAGCATGTCTCGCACTCCAGGAGCTCAAGTCAGATTTTCAGTCAGATATTCCTCTGTCAACATTAAAAACTTTAACAGTGAAGGTAAGACCACCTCGGATATGCACTATTATGGTGAAGGTAAGACCACCACTGTTATGCGCTATTATGGTCGAGCAGCAGGATGCAAGCCTCTTGTTCAACCAGAAAATATTCATTCTGAAATTATTTACTCATGTCCAGTCTCTGACCATCCACCAAATCAAGTTTTGGTGGACTTCTGAAAGAGCAATGAAGGGGGTGTGTATTTGCTTGGCTGTTAAGTTTGAATATCAGTTATCTTTTTCCAGAAACATTCATTCATAATCCATACAGCTTTATTCTTTATAGTGTTTCGGGAGGCTGGATCCTATCTCATCCAACTCTTAGCAAAGGTGGTCAACACCCTGAACTGTTGCAGGGGCAACACAGACATACATCCATTCACACCTGGGAGCAATTTAGAATAGCCATTACTCATTTTCATTTACACTCACTTGCGGAAGTGCTTAATCCTATTAGGATTGTGGGGAGGCTACAGCCTATCTCATCCAACTCTGGGCAAAGACAGGGTACACCCTGAATAGCTTGCCAGTCCATTGCAGGGCCAACACATACACAATGATTCACGCTCACACCTAGCGGCAATTTGGAACAGCCAATTCTTTTAATGCCCATGTCTTTGGACTGAGAGATAAAACCAGAGCACCTGAAGGAACCCCCTGCAAGCACAGGGAATGCATGCAATCTCTACACAGAAACGCCCTCGGCAACCATGGGGCTCGAACCCAGACACTTCCTGCTGTGAGGCAAGAGTGCTAACCACTACACCACCGTAGTGCCCTTTCCAGAATCAGTGACTCCACATGTCATAGTACCTGAATAAATCCTTGTACATGTACATGCAAAATACTCATGCAATGTTGTGAAACAAACACATGCTTCTCCTCAGTTGCTTGTACAAACTGAGCTGGTTCTTGCCACATCTTATAGAGCAAATTGGCAGAATGGGTAAACACCAAAGGGTAGTTGGCATACCAGGTCAAAGCTTTAAAGTATACAAGCAAAACTACACTAAGTGAAAAATTGTGGCTTAGCTGATGTGAAGTAATTTTATCATTCCTCACCTATACACAGCCAACTAACAGTCTGCTGGAGGCATAGAAGATAATTTATATGTGTATTTGAACATCCTATTACTTCACCCAGAGGGAGGTTCCAAAAGCAACTCGATGGTAAGATACTTTTTCCTCATCAGTGGGGCTCCCCTCACGGGCCACTAAAAAGAACCTACCAGCCAAGGAAGCTACAGAAATTTTTGCTAAAACATTGAGTTTCACCGATAGGGACACTTGCAAAAGCCTTCCTGTGCAGTCATAAAGCAAGCGTCACTGCCTTGAATAGTAAATACTCACTTTGGAATGTCTATCCCTTGCTCAGAGATGGCTGCTATACTCTGATCACTGGGAGGGATGTTACATTTTTAGGACTGGGAGAAAGTGCATGATCACATCCATGTAGCAGAAATGAAGACTTTCTGGAGTGATACCCTTCTATGTAAGCACCAGGAGGAGACAGTCTTTATAGAGTGACATACCACTGCAATAAT
This sequence comes from Neosilurus mollespiculum, assembly GCA_030014195.1. Lineage (NCBI taxonomy): Eukaryota > Metazoa > Chordata > Actinopteri > Siluriformes > Plotosidae > Neosilurus > Neosilurus mollespiculum. Next base: position 38,751,999 of record JAQMYF010000001.1, read on the forward strand.
TGGGCATTCAACTAGATTGGGCCTGGTTGCCAAATAATGTGTAGTGTGAGAACAATCAGCAGTAAAATAGGAAGAGAACTTAACATGTGGTGAAGCCAGCTATGGGCCAAGGATCAAGCTGTGAATCCAGTTGTAGGCCAAAGCTAGTGCAAAGGTCTACTTCACCTCAGCAAACCTCTTCCAATTCTATGATACCACTTCCCCATACCACTTTAGCACCAAGAAGATAAATTAGTCTCAGTGGGGTTGTAAAGCATCCCATATTGTTCAGGTCCATGCTTCCATAACATTATTTATGGGTGTGTGAATGTTATCTACGGCATCCTTCATAGTGTAGACAAGGGTCAACCACTTGCAGGCATTAAGACATGGAGTCAGGATGTGCTGTCCTAAAGCCACCATGTGATGGTTCTATTTGGCCATGTTCGCTTTATGATTCCCAAACCTCCATAAAGGCAGGTTCAAAGAGGGACACCATGGCATAACTCAGATTCCACAGGGCTGACGCCAGGCAGAGTGGATAAACCAGAAGTGGATGAATATTAACAGACAGCTGCCCAATATCCTGTCCCAGAGTAATGGACTCTGTGGAGCCCTGCAGTGTACTATGGAAAATTAAACAAACAGAACAACTTTAAAAAGTACATAGAAAGAAATGAAAGGAGTCTTTGAACGACATGACAGACACCTGTGGTAACAACCAACAACCAAGGACAACATGTGTACTGGAAAGAAGGAGAAAATAAATGAAACATTTTGGCAAAGTGGTTAGCATGTCTGCCTCATAGCAAGAAGGTCTTGGGTTTGGGCCCCGTGCCAGATGTTTCTGTGTAAAATTTGCATGCTCTCCCTGTGCTTGTGTGGGTTTCCTCAGGGCAATCGGGTTTCCTCCCACAGTCCAAAGACATGCACGTTAGGCTAGCTGGATATGTTCGATTGTCCCTCAATCAAAATGTGAGTGTGAATATTTGTGTGTCTTTGTTGGCCCTGTGATGGTCTAGCAAGCTATTCAGGGCATAACCTACCTTTGTACCCAGCCGGAGAAGGCTGGGATGGGCTCCAGCCTCCTCGTGAACCTAATATAGGAAAAAATCTGTTCAGGATATTTTATATATATATATATATATATATATATGTATATATATATATATATATATCCTTAATGACCATCACTTCACCAAAACACATCGATAGGATTTTATATATAATGTTGAAAGAAATGGGCCTGTCTATTTAAAAAAAATCCAGACTTTATTATTGCTACTGGAAACAATGAGGAAATTTAATTTCAAGTCTGTCAGCTGAACATACTTGGCATAGACATAGCCATTGTAATGAGTTACTGGTCTGACTGTTATATGAAGAATATTACAAATATTCATCTGAGCCAAAATCAGTACTATCATATAAATGTGTGAAAGTTAACTGGAAAAGTCTCACAGTGTGATAAGTTAAAACAAAACAGTCCCAACCAACTGTCAGGTGTATGTAAGATTCTTGGAATCGCATCATGTTTACAGCTAGAAGTAGGACACAGCCTCGTGAATGTGCCTGAGAGTAGCTGTAACTTCCATCTTGTCCTTTCTCCAGTTACTCTGGATTGAACATCACAGGGTAAATATATTGGGTGTAATTGATTAGACTTGATTTAAAGGGGCCCATTCACTAGTGAATATTGTGTGTGTGGTTTATCTTCTATTATCAGTTCATTTTCTGATGAATATTAAAGTTTTCTGCCAAAACCCCCCCAGTTCACGGGCTTAGTATCATATTATCATGGGTCATTGTCACTCGTATACAGGAGAAAGCAAATGGATTCAGAAAAACACTGTGGCTGATTCCATTTTATTACCAAGGGATAACACTGTATTTAATCTTTATTTAATAAAATTTTCAATATATAATTGAACGGGTCTCTTTAAAAGCAAAGCACCCTGTTATTGAGTTGCTTAGGGTCTGATTTTCCCCAACAAATATGGCTAAAACTATTTTTCTAATACTCAGTGAATATTACAAGCATTAAAACTCTTGGCAAAATGGGATCTCTCCATGTCATGTAGAAGCTCATTGCATTAATTTGCTTATTTATTCCAAAAGACAATAAACTGGCTAATTGTTCTGTCTTCTTGTCAGTAATAGCTTCAAGCGGTAGCACACTATTATGCATGATGTAAGTGTAAATGACCTGAGCATTCTGTTAAGTCTCTCTTCATTTTTTTTTTCTTTTTTTTTTTTTAACCTGTCCTGTCCAGCATTATAGCAAGCCGAATGGCAGTCTGGTTGCTATGTTGTGCCGAACAAATTTGCTTTTCCAAGTGGAGGTTTATGGGTATAAGGCTCCTCTTGATAATCTGATTCATTTA
>JAQMYF010000001.1:38778668-38790090 GCA_030014195.1 Neosilurus mollespiculum
ATACATATATATGTATTTATGAGTGCAGAGAGAAGGAAAGGTAGCACAGATGGCATGGTCAGATGCACTGCTTATATCTCTGTGTCCTTTAATCTTTTCTTGTTGTGTGTGCGCTCTTTCATGGCAGGCGCGGGCTTCAGTCTTACAGCCTGAAGGGAGGAATAAACAAGCACCTCTGGGAGAGAGGGAGACGGTGAGGAGAGGGAGGGAGAGCTGCAGAATAACAGAATAAAGATGGGGATATGAGTCCAAGAGGAGCTCAGCTCTGGATCGAAATCTGGGCTTGGTGCTAAGGTTTGCTATCTCCAAATAGCAGAACCAGAGAGTAAGTGATGATAAGATTTATAATTTAGGTTTTTTTTTTTTTTGTTTGTTTTTTTTTGAGGAATTTTTTTTTTAAAGTCGGGGTCTTAGTATATGTAGGACACACTATCTTTACACCTTGCAAACAGCTCATATATGCATACACACACACAGATTGTGAGGAGGGGAGGACAAAAAAAACCCAACAACTTGGGACGAGTTCAAATCACAGCAAAGTGGGTATTAAGTCAGAAATTATTAAATACTTTGTTGAACTATAAACATGATTTTCTTCAAGGTTGCATGCTTAAAAGGCTGAAAATTCTTGGCAGGTTTTGGTTAGTTACTCCGAAACTAGCAACATATGTTAGAAAATTTGGCATCATTTTAAAGTTTAGGATAGCAGGTACAAAATAGTGCCAATAACTCAAAAGTGATCATTTCCAAATTAATACCCACTTTTTTACCTTTTTTACTTTTTACCAATTGGGTCAAAAATATCAAAGTAGAAGTCTTGAGAGATAGCAACCAAACTGACTACTTTTATCTACATAGATAAAGACTATATACTCATAACTCAGATTTTTTGAGAAGAGGTGTTCACTATCTTTTTTTGCAACTATTTAATCCTATTAAGGTCGCAGGGAGGCTACAGCCTATCTCAGCCGACCCTGGGTGAAGGCAGGGTCTGCTCTGAACATCTTGTTAGACCATCGCAGCACCAACACACACACAGCCATCCACACTCACACCTAGGGGCAATTTGGAGCAACCAATTATCCTAATGTGCATGTCTTTGGACTGTGGGAGGAAACCAGAGTACCCAGAGGAAATCCCAGGCAAGCACAGGAAGAACATGCAAACTCCACACAGAAACAACCTCGCTGAGCACGGGATTCAAACCCAGGACCTAATTGCTGTAAGGTGTGTGTGCAAACCACTAAACCAAAACAAAATAATATTCAGCAGAAATGAAAATAAGGAGAGAAATGAGCTACCTTGGCAAAGGTTTGCACTCACTGAGTGTTTCCGGTGTTTTATATTTTATAGGAAATGAATCCAGAAGTTGCATCATATGAGAATATTTACAAACAAAGTAACACAGACTGATGATTCTGCTTCTGGAAATACATTTAGAAGTGCTGATCATTCGAAATGAAGAGTTCATCAAAAAATCTTTTCAGAAAAACATGAATTCATACATGAATATGTTTGTTTGTCTGTGAGTTCTTAGTAGTCAAAGATAATCTACAAAACTGTGTTCATCTCCTTCATCCAGCTATAATGGGGGATAGACTAGATGCAAAGGTGCCGCGTTTGTAATGTTATGCAAAATTGATTGGGAGAGCTGAGCAACCTTGTGTCTTCTTGTTTTCAAATCAATGCTGCACCATAACCTTAGATCCATTCCCCAGTCTCGGCTTACCTCTTAATGTGTGGGTTTTATTCACATGATTCTTGTTGTTTGCTTTGAGCAAAGACACAATATAAATGATCTGAAAAGGAGAACAAAGGATCCTACATACTACCTTGTGAACCATGTGCATGCTAACGGTGTTCTCTTAAACAAAGAGAGCAGGGAAACAAACAAGTTTTAAACATTGGATAGTAATTCTTTTAGAAGCTATATAGATCTGTTTTTATTTGATCTTGGAGGCAAAATGATGAGGATATTTCTGAGAAGTAACGTTGCTCGTTATAGGCTGTGAGGTGTCACTGATATTATATGAGAACTGAATGCTTTCTTTGGCACATCCTGGTTCCCTCAGCACAGAGTCAAGCTTTTCCCCCATTTTAAAACACCTTTGGTGTCATATCATATTACAGCCCTTGAACGTGATTTCCAGTTTTCTCTCTAGTGTTAGATTTCGAATGCTGCAGTGTGTTTTTTTTTCTTCCCTTTACAAGAATGGATGAGACATATACAGTATCAGAGATATAATCATCCTGATTTGGCATCTTTGTGATAATGAAAGCAGTACACTGTCTTAGTTAGTTAGAGCTATGAACTAGTGTTTTATGAAAGAAAATATGAATCAGATATAAATCCAGGTGAGTAGTGTCTCACCCAATGCTTTTTATTTCACATTAGTGTTGCAACATGAAACAAAATAGTAATTTAGTTTTCTTTTAGGTGCCTTTTTATGGAGTTGCTTGTTGGTGTATTTGCGCCTTGGGTTTGTATTTAAATGGAATGTGATAAGGAAAAGTGAGAATCACATTCTCCTGCCTGAAAACAAGTGCTAAATTTGTGAATTAGCTTTTAGATTAAGAGTATTATCTCATAATCTCCAGATATATCTCATAAGAAATTCTATATAATGAATGTGTGTGAGTGTGTGTGCAAGTGTGTGTGTGTGTGTGTGTGTGTGTGTGTGTGTGTGTGTGTGTGTGTGTGTGTGTGTGTGTGTGTAAAAAGAGTAATAGCTCCTTCTTTTAATGATGTACAATGTTATTTGGGGAATTATTATTATTATTATTATTATTATTATTATTATTATTATTATTATGATTATTTTTATTATTATTATTATTATTATTATTATTATGCATTTAATATAATTGGCTGATAAAATGTATCTAGTACTCACTCCTTAAATATTTTACTGACACGTGCTGTTGTAGTTGTATGCATTGTAGTTGTATTGTAGTTGTATATACGTTTTCTATCTCCCCTAGTACAGAATGACCCCACCAGCCCCCAAAACCCCAGGATCCTAACAGATGAGCCCTTAACTCCGGTGTGTGTGGTATGGAGCCACTAAGACTCGAGGCCAGCTGCTATTTTATGCAATGATTTTTCTTTTTTCTGGTCTTTTTTCCCCTCTCAATAGTCACTGTTCTGTTTTTGTACATACAGCATGCGGGATCCTAACTGCCTCTCTGGTAACCCTCCAGCGCCAGTCAACGCGATCCTAAATGCAGCAGGACGAGTGGTCCGGAGAACAACACAAAGTGCGTATGGCGAATTTGCTTAAAGTGCGCTGGCGTCTACGCAAATGCGAATGGCAGGCAACACCAAGGATGTTTTGAATGGAAAAAATCAGGCATTGTGGGAAGAGTTTGCTGCCTCTGACCCTGGCTGCTACCAGACAAGCAAGTGTGAAATCTGTATGAAAGGTAAGCAGCTGATAACATTACCCAACAAAGGCAATATCATCTTCCCCCCCTCCACATTTTTCTTTCCACCATTCTCATCTGTCTCTGCCGATCTTTTTTACTGCTTCTTTCCTCTGTATTCTGTCTTCAGTTTCGCTTTACATTTCCAAGTTATTTTCCTTTTTTAAATTGAACTGCACTCTACCAACAAATAACAAATGGAAATTGGCGTTCACTAAACAGAGCCATAGGAAGGGACTGTTATTCTATTGGCAGTGTGCTTGTTTTTTTTTTTTTTTTTTTTTTTTTGTTATCCCGCTTGGGATGGACTGCGCTGGCATCACACAGCTGTCCTTTCATTTTCAAAGCCTGTTTGATTTTTTCCAACCCTTACCCCCCCCATCCCCGAGTCTCATCTCACACTGTGATCACATCCAGCTCTACGTCCTAATGTTTACTGAGCAATTAGGAGCAAAATCATTTGTGCCTGTGGGGTCTGTTGCCATAGTTACAATAGGGTTTTCAAGGTCTATCATCTGGTCCTCAGCGTCCACCAATCAGCTGCAAGCTCCGAAGCTTCAACCTAAAGTAAAGATGCACATCTTTCACCAACACAGTAGTAAGGACCTGAAACAGAATCCATGAGTATTACAAAGTACTCTGGAGTGGCAAGTAGGCGACCGCGTCCAGTCATGGCGGATCTTGGAAATCACGGCGGAGGAGACACCCAGCAGGAGAGGCAGGTGAGAGTATCGTCCATTTTGAGACTTAGCTAAGACTACTCCATGAAACAAGACAGAGACTGAGCTAACAAGATTAGCATTAAGCGGCAAACAATATAACTGGGCATGGGATGATAAATTTGGCTATGGTTGCATGGCAGTGGCCACGCAGCCAAAAGAATGGACGTAAAACAAAACAAAGCTTGGCTGTACTTCAAAAAAAAAAAAATAGGGTTAAAGTCTTCTTAGATCAATTTATTCTTTTTTTTCTCGGAAGCCCGCGATCAAAGAGCTTCAGAGCTCCAGCCGGGCTCTTGTTCAGTCCTGATACATTTTTTCCCTCTTGTAATTTGCGAAAATGGTTGAGAACCCGTTGAGGAAACTTAATTTGATCAGTCAGAGCACATCGCCATCTCCCATCTTTTGTGTGCATAGCTCTGTATGTGAATATAAAATTGGCCTAGATTAATCATAGCACTCTAAATCTCATTACATGGACATCTGAGAAAGATGGCATCTTCAAACACCTCTTTGGACGGGAAGGGGGGGGGGGGGGCCTTTAACTTCCGGCGTTCCCCCCCGTGAAATTCAGGCCTTCATCAGATCAAAGGCCTCAGATCGGTGATGAATTTTTGTTTTTCGCCGAATACGTTTGGAATCCAGCATGCTCAGAAAATAAGCGCCATGGTGAGGCGTAAGCAGCCAGAACTCTATGTTCACGCCGCCCTCCTATCGAGCGGCCCAGGAGCCTGTCAATATGGCAATATGATTTCAGTAAGAAAAGAGGACCTCCCTTCAATAACAGTCTTAAAAGGGGGATAGAGTTGAAAGCAGAAGAAAGAAAGGGATGATGGAGGGAAGAGGCGGATCACCAGCTGAATCCAGCCAATATTAAAGATGGCGGCTGGGCATGCCGCAGACTGCGTAGCGCTGGACTCAATCTGTGGAAAGACAATTGGAATAGTCTTCGCTTCACTATAGGTACCACACACAGTGCTGACCCCATACGAACATGGTAGGTGCTCCGTTTGTGTAATATTTCACCACCATGTGTAATAGCTGCTCTTACTTCTTGATCTGAATTATATTTCCTGCTCTCTCTGTCTCTCTCTCTCTCTCTCTCTCTCTTTTTTTTTTTTTTTTTTTACCTTTTTCTTTATTTTATGGTTTAAATTTTTTGTCAACATGTTGCCATGCTTTTGTTATGACCCTCTTTCTTTTTTTTCCCCCTCTTCTTTTTTATTAAATCTCATACATCAATTGTTTTGACTGCTTGTTTTAAGCAAGCTACCATCTCAAACTAGAAATAACAAAAATCTATTGTGTTTTTCTTTTTTTCTCTCTCTGTCCTCTCTGCGCTCTGGGTGCGTTGTGCAAATTATCAAAGTCTACACAATATGAATCTTTCGTCCGCTTATCTGTTGCTAGATTTATCTCTGTGTCTTAAGCGCTACCTTGAAAACTAGCAGAATGGAGGGAAAATGTATTTATTTTGTTTTTTTCTTTATGAATATGGTAACATTAATCACTGGTTTCAGTATTAAGTAAACTCCAGGCGGCAAATCATTTAATCCTCTGTGCCTAATCCACTTGGTGGATTGTTAGCCACGATATATTCAGCAATGACAAAAGATATCAGCAGGACTCCAAAATACACTCTGACAGGCTTTCGGTACCTCTTCTCCCAAGACGCTCAAATACTTAAAAGAGCAGCTTATCAATACACCAAAGACTCTTTATGATGTCCCAATCATTGAGAATAGCTCAACAATTATTTAACAGACTAGGCTTTTCTCCAAGCTTCAAAGAGTTCCCAAAAATATCATCATTTCCCCCTTTTCTTGTCTGTTTTGTTTATTTTAGTATCAAAAATCCATATTTTCTTCACTATTTAAAGTATTAAGGTGTTTGTTTCTGACATCACACTTCCAATACTGGCATTTTATTTGACTTTGATTTTTTTGGAGAATTTTTTTTTCTTTTTGCATGCATCAAAAGAACTGCACTGAATTTTAACATCTAAATGGGTTTTTGTCAACTGATCATGCCCCTCAAAAGATAAGTCCGTTTTAAGCACAGTCTACAAGGAGGCCTAAATCTGGACTGGCAGCTGTAACAAAAAACCAACACAGAAGGATTCTGAGGGAAGAGAATGTGTTTTCCTGTCAAGAGGACTTTTATCATGACATCAGAATGAATTCTTTAGTAGTTTGCAGATTGGTGATATTAATTATTTATGATTGTAAAAAAAAAAAGAACCTAAAACATAAAAGATGAAGAATGCATCATCTATATTCATTTATATGTATCTGAATTTACACTGAGCTGTGAACGAATAAAAGTAGAAAGAAACAGAAACAAAGAAAGAAACTTGAATCAACTGATCCGTGCACCTAACTGTCCACCTACACAAATACCAAACCAAAACCAAACAAACAACTAGAAGCGTTGCCAGAAGTCTATATATCAACTATTGTTCATCATCATCATCATCATCACCATCATCATCATCATCATCATCATCATGATTTTATGGCTGTTCCTTCTTGTTTTTCTTTTTCTTGTATTGTTCCTGTTAGTTTTCTTGTTATTTTTCTTATTTTGTTATTTTCTTCTTTTCTTTTACTACTACAACTTTTACTACAAAAATTCTTTGTTGCTTCATTCATTCATTTTATGAACCGCTTAATCCTAATTAGGGTCGCGGGGAGGCTGGCGCCCATCTCAGCCGACTCTGCGCGTGGGCAGAGTACACCCTGGACAGCTCGCCAGGCCATCGCAGGGCAGAAACACGCTGACAGCAATGCAGCCTATTCTTGACAAATATCAGAAGTGGTTCTTTTACATGCCTCTCACCACAGACAGTGAGAGACAAGGCTGGCCTTTAATAACCCAGTTAGCTGCACTGGGGGGGACAGTGCAGCTTGCTTGTGGCAGTCGTGGCATCTTCACTTTTCACAAATTTAAACTTTTTTCCAGGCTTTTTATAGCCAGAGGTGCCACTTGACAACAAACAAACATGTTCTGATCTCATGCTCCACTTTGTGGATTAATCAAGGAGTGGCTAAGGTATCAGACTTGTGATCATGCCACGTGCACACGCTAACGTGGGCATTCACTTTTACTCATGAGAAATTAGTAACTACACCACACTTGAGTACTTATTATTATTATTATTATTATTATTATTATTATTATTATTGCTGCTGTTTTTCTTATTTTTCTTGATTTATGCTGTTGTTCCTCTTCTACTTATGGTTGTTGATGTTGCTAGTTTGCTATTTTTCTTCCTCTTTTTCTTCCTTTTTTTACTATTACCATTATGTATTCTTCTTCTTCTACTTATTATTATTATTATTATTATTATTATTATTGTTGTTGTTGTTGTTGTTGTTGTTGCTGTTGCTGTTATTATTATTATTATTATTATTGTTGTTGTTATTATTATTCGTATTATTATTATTATTATTATTATTATTATTATTATTATTATTATTATTATTATTTTGTCACTTCAAACAAATCAACCCAACAAATAACAAGCTGCTTCTGAGTCAGTGTGATGAGAGGCCAGAGGAACACCTACAGACCCCAGTGCTTTTCTTCAGACTCTCATTCTTCTAACATGGCTGTCATCACCTTTTTATTGAACATGTGACACGTGTGTTAGTCTGTCACAGCCCTGAACTGGTTTAGACTGAATCAACACCCACCAAATATAGAGACATGCTGCTGAGAGATGAAAATGTGCTTTGTCTCATTTTTTTCCCTTTACAGATATTCCATTATTTAACTTCATCTCGTCTTACAGGGTCAATGTGGCCATGATGGTGTTGCAAGTGGTAACTTATTAAATGAATTAAATCCATCAGCAGATAATAGGAAGCTGAAAATAGTTTTTTGCAACACAAACGCGCAGCCATTTATATGATTGCATTATTTTTAGGGCCTGCCTTGAATAAGAGGCCTTGCACTCGGATGAGGCAGTATTAATAATTGGATTATTTTTGTGATAATTGGCCTAAAAGTTGTACAGAAAGGTAAAGAAATGAGAAAATCGAACGCAAGCCTGGAATTTACACTTTCGTATGGTCCAGACACTGATGTGGATCACTGCCAAAATTGAATCAATTGTTCCTTGTATCATTTCTGACTCTTCCTGAAAATTTCATCAAAATTCGTTCATAAGTTTTTGAGTAATATTGCTAACAGACAAACAAACACACAAACAAACCAACACTGATGAAAATATAGCCTCCTTGGTGGAGGTAATAAACAGAATTTTACTTTTTACCTTTAAATAAGTTATCTTGTATAGGATAGCATATTCAGTATGAGCAGCGATTACAAAGTACAAAGCAGGAGTGAGCAGTAGTATACCCGTGACATTGCATTGCAAACATTGGATCCTGTGTTATAGACATTTTATGTCTTGTTTATATCACACCTTTGGCACTACAGCAACGAATGGGAAAAGTATTCTGAGTGGCATTTACACTGAAGCATGATGTCCTATTAGGTTTAATACATTAAAGCCACTTTCATTGCTATAGCCTTTCTGAAGCATTTCAAGGGTCTCCACTGCTGATTTCTGAATTTTTACATTAACTTTTACAGCATTTGGCAGATGCTCCTATCCAGAACAGCTTACAATTATCAGTGTGTTATACAACTATGCAATTGAGGGCTGGATCAGGGTTGGATCAGTAGCCCATTGCCTTAACCACTGAGCCACCACTGGCCTCACATTCTAACACATTCTTTGATGTTTCCTCTACTATCCATAACAAAATGTACAATATGAATGTGACACAGATCCTGGCGTTTACAGAGTGAGGCCATGGAGCATGGTGGTACATGAGTGTTACTGATCGCTCCTACTAAGCGCACATGAGAATGACACATTCTGTGCATTCACTACAGGAACAGTTCCAGAACCTTTCGACTGCACCTTGTACTTGCTTTAGATCAAACAATATAAAGACATCATTCATATACAGTTCATTGATCAGAGGAAAATATACATCACTCATCACAGTTTGCTGCTTTGCTTGTTGCTAACAAAAGACACCTATCGAATCATATTTTTTTCTGCCTTTGTAGCTCAAATGCATAAAAGTCCAAAATGATGTAATTCTGAGTTCAGAGTTCTCTTTTTTTTTAAAGTGAGTCAACTGCAGCATAAGTTCTGTCTTCCAAATAGCTTATCACATTCTGTTACGTTTACAGCATTTACAGACACCCTTACAGAGGTAACTTAATGAAATAAAAATTATTTAAAAGTTTGTTAGGGAATTTATTTCGTGCTTATCCAATATGTGATACATGTCATTAATTTTATGGCTTTCATTACTATTACTATAATATGTTGGTACTCCCATATGTATGCAAATATGCGATAAGCAAATATATGTGACCCATCACAGCAAAGTGGGTATTAAGTCACTTTAAGTGCTATTTTCTCCTGCATGCTTAAAAGGCTGAAGATTCCTGGCAGGTTTTGGTTAGGTACTCCAAAACTAGACAAATGTGTTAGAAAATTTGGTATCATTTTAAAGTTACAGAATGGTACCAATAACTAAAAATTAATAATTTCCAACTTAATACCCACTTTGCTGTGATGCATCATATATATCACCTGCAAATCTACTTTGAAAGCTCCATCATGGTAGTGGGGTGAAGCATGTTTCTGTGTGGAGTTTTTATGTTCTCCCTGTGCTTGCTTTGGTTTCATCTGGGTGCTCCGGTGTCTTCCCACAGTCCAAAGACGTGCACGTTAGGATAATTGACTGTTTTAAATTGCCCCTAGGTGTGAATGGGAGTGTGAATCAATGTTTATCCTAGAGAACAGGTTCTGCAGAGGGCTTACAACCCTCTCAGGTAAAACATACACAGCAACAGAAACCATGTAAGAAGCCCAATGCATCATGGGTGCGGAATGGGAAGTGAAGTGAGTCTTATAATTCTTATATAAGTATTCTTATAATGATAACTAATTAGGAGGGCTTCAGGCATTCTCCAGATAGGTAAATCCACAAAACAATCAGAAGGTACTATTTGGTAGTAAAAATAGACATAAACAAAGAAGTTAATCAAAGGCATTCATCTAATATGAAAAACCTTTTTAGTAGATGCTTAGTTCATAATGGAACTTCAGGGATAAATAGTAAATGAAGTTATAACACCCTTTTCTAGCCCAGGTTGTAATTAGCATCATAACACTCAGCTGGAAGAGGAGGAGCATCCTAAAAAAGAGGAGTAAACACTTAAAAAAAAAAAAAAATCTAAAAAAATTAAATAAATACATAAATAAATAAATACATAAAAATGAATAAATAAATCATACAATAAAGACAGCAAATCATAACCATAAACATTTAAAAAAAACTAAACTGCAAAATAGTAATATGTATTAAATAAAGGAAATAGCAATAAATGAATAAATGGATGAATAATTAAGTAAGTAAGTAAGCAAATATTAAATAAATAAACAAACAAACAAACAAACAAACAAATAAATAAATAAAGGAAGGAAGGAAGGAAGAAGGTACTCAAATCCTGGAAGGAACAGAAAAAAATGTAATATATATAAAGTAACTACAGCTGAAAATTTGCCATATCAACAGCATAAATAAGGCCTGGTTTTAATAACACTTTGCGTCTAGACATTGCAGTTTTAATACATTCTATATAACAGCAGGTAAATAGGATTTTTTTTAGAGATTGATAAATAATATCTTAAAATATAACTCTGTGTTTTAAAAATAAGTTTCAGGATTGTTACTGGTTTTTGTTCAATCCCAAATCAGTTTGGTTTCAACATCCTTGACTTTTATTTCAGGATCATGCATATCACAGAACTTTTCTGAATCAAGGAATGGAGACATAATGTAAACATTCAGTTAAGAGAAGTAGTTTTATGTTAACAGCATTGGTTAATGTGTACACTTAAAAGTCAGAAATTTTATTTCACTCTCTTTGAATCACATGACTACCTTCAAAACCTAAAACGACTTATTTACACTTGTCCCTAACTGGGGCAAAGTCCAGCACAAGGTCAGTTTCTTAGAAAACTTTCACCAGAATTTTTATTTTCAGTTTTGCTTGTGCAAGCAAAATACATCACATGATAATGTAATAAAGGTTATTGTAATGTGCTGAATCACTGTGTAATCCATCAGATGACATCATAAGGTGACTGTATTTAATGGCCAGCAGTCATATTCTGGGTCATGTACCACAGCATTCCTGTTTTATTGAGCAGGCTGTCTTTGTAATAGAAACTCCTGCTGATAAAG
>JAQMYF010000001.1:38804175-38815357 GCA_030014195.1 Neosilurus mollespiculum
ATATATATATAGATATATATATATATATATATATATATATATATATAATTTTTCCCCCTCCCTACGTTTATAGCTTTAACTCGTGGTTTTTAAACAGCTTTCGCGTTCATACCAGACCAGACCGGACCGGTGCACGCGAAAACACAATCCAAAAAAAAAAAAAATCCTATCAAGTTAACGAGCCTAGCTTGCTAGCAAGCTTAGCCAGCCGCGTTAGCTTTGCTTAGATTAGCCACATTAGCAACGTCCTCGGCTTAGAGCTTGTCGCTCTAGTTTGACAGAAAGAGGTAGCAAACATAAATCCTTTCGTTTTTTATAACATTTACTCCGCGTTATCAAAGCTATTAACAACAGAAATGATGATAATTCGATTAAAGTGACGTGAAATGAAGCTTTGTTTGTGGCTAACTTAGCTAGCAGGCAGGCTACTAGTTTAGCACCTGAAATTCACTCATTGTTGGGTAGTTATAATGTTACCTGGAGCACAAAAGTGTTTAAGTAAGTGTTTACGTTTGTTTATCTAGCCACCTTGAATTTATTAATGTTTATAAATACTGTGCAGTTGAAATAACACACCTTTAGCTTTGAATGTAAAGAAGCTAGTTCATTTCAGGCTTATTGTTGTTTTTTTTCCCTTTCTCCTAGTCCCAGGAAGTTTTATGTTATTGTCTTACTCTACATGATGACACCGAGTGTTATTTTGGGACTGATCAGGGTGATGAGAAGGTCTTCTCAGTTTGCAGGTTGTTTGAGAAGAAAGTATAGAGTCTATAGTAGACTAGTGGATGGATATCAGATACAGATTTGAGCTCTTTGAACCTTCAGAGATCAGATACTGATATAACCATCATGAGGTGTTTTAAGACGGTTTAAACCTTCAGATGATAATTTCTGCAAAGCAAGGAGCAACTTCAGGAGCAGTTTATGATAAGGAGCTGAAGGAAGTGTATGGTTTCTCTGTATCTAATCTTCCCCAGGAGTAGTTTAATCAGTTTAAAAAAAAAATAAAAAAAATAAGAACACCACTTAAAAGCGTGTTTCATAAATAGCTGCATTTGTAAACCAAATCCGGCTCACTGCTCGCTCGTTTTTGCATCCTGATCAGTCTGGATGTTGTCACATTACATAAGAAGAGGTAATCCCTGTGGACGGGCGACTGGAGACACGAAACAGGACTCAAGGTGAATAAGTCCAGATAAGAAACCGTGTTTTGTTCTTGCACACAATTGTTAGAAAGTCTTGCGTGTTTCACTGTGACTGCCAGTGTCTGTTGATTAACTGTCTTTTGTTGAAACGGTTAAATATAGGTTTTCTGATCATTGTCTTCCCTCGGAGGTGCGGTCTCATCTCTTATCGTTCGGAACGTTTATTACGCACAGCTCACCTTGTGCTTGATTGAGATACCAAGTTGCACGCACTAAGTCGTTTCATCCTATGGCTCGTCATTTATCTAAACAGTTTGAAGAGCTTTCTCTAAAAGCACCTCTATGTTGGCTCTGTGGCTGTTTTTATTATTCATGCTGAGATTTTATGTTTTTATTTTTAGGAGGAATTATTTCTCAGTGTCATTAGAGGAAATCTGGACCTGATTGTACTGGAACAGTGGTTGACCTGGGAACGGGTGAATGGACGTAATAAGGATGAGTGTGAAAGAGAAGACTTACCTGGCAGACCTTGGCGGGAGCTTCACTGAAGATGCGCCCCGTCCCCCGGTCCCAGGTGAGGAGGGTGAGCTGGTGTCCAGTGATGTGCGCCCGTACAGCTTGGGCTTCTACTCCATCAAAAGCGAGAGCATCAGGTGCGAGGCCTCCATAGCCACGCCGAGACGGCCTGACCTGGACCTGGGCTACGAGCCCGAGGGCAGTGCTTCACCCACGCCACCCTATTTGAAATGGGCAGAGTCCCTGCATTCGTTGCTGGATGACCAGGATGGCATTCACTTGTTTCGCACCTTCCTGAAGCAGGAGGACTGCGCAGACGTGCTGGATTTCTGGTTTGCCTGTAGTGGCTTCCGTAAGCAGGACACCGGTGAGGGGAACGAGGAGAAGAAGCTGAAGCTGGCCAAAGCCATCTACAAGAAGTACATCCTGGACAGCAATGGCATTGTGTCACGCCAGATCAAGCCAGCCACCAAGAGCTTCATCAAGGACTGTGTGACGAAGCTGCACATTGACCCGGCCATGTTCGACCAGGCCCAGACGGAGATTCAGGCTGTGATGGAGGAGAACACGTATCCTTTGTTCCTCAAATCTGACATTTACTTGGAATACACCAGGACAGGTGGCGAGAGCCCCAAGCTGTACAGTGATCAGAGCTCGGGGTCAGGGAACGGCAAGGTGCTGCCCGGCTACCTGCCGACGCTCAACGAGGACGAAGAGTGGAGGTGCGAGCAAGAGGCTGAGGAGCACAGCAAGAGTGACCCGACTCCCAGCAAGCGGCTGACCCAGAAGCTTCTGTTGGAGACGGCGTCGCAACGGGCATCGAACAGCAAGAAGTATCAGGACAGCCGTGAGTACAGGTGAGCACACAAGGTTTTTCAACTCTGGGTCTTTTTCAAGTCAAGTCTATTTCTACTGGCTTCTTTTTTTATCTGTGTGTACAGTGAGGGGAATGTCTTACCTCCATCATCAAGAGTTTAGTACAGTGTAGAACAGTTCATAAGAGCAGTCTTATTGTCAGGGGCACTGGCTTAGTAGTTTTATCAGTTATTTGATACGTGCTAGAACCAGCGGCAAGAGTTCATGCAGTTCTTCAGCTGAGTGGCAAAGAGTCTTAAGAAATGTACTGCCTTGGCTTAATACAACTCGACACAGGTAAGCGCTGCTTTGAGACCCTTCCTTCTCTTTCGCCCCTCCTGCCTTATCCCAAGTGAAAACACTGCCCGAGGAAGCACATGAAACAAGAGGCGGAGTTTAGTACAGCCCTCCTGAGGAGATGTGAGGAATTCAGCAAGGCTAGAAAACGACAGCTTTTTTTTTTTAATCCACTGTAAGAGTGAGTGGATATCATGGTTCTGTGCTGATGTAGAATTAGGATAAGGAAAAAACTCACAAAGTACGGATTCAACAAAAGCATATGGTGTATGGCATGTTTGTGAGGAGTTGTGTTCATGCTACATTTGATTGGCATTATGTGTTTAACAGTCAGTGTTTCATCTCCTGATCATGACGACATCTCCGGGTTTCTTTTTTCTTTTTTTCTTTTTTAAGTGTAAAATAGGCTGAAAACGTACACTGATAGATCAGAAAAAAGGTCCATAGCAGAAATGACGGCAGAGTAAAACTCCTCCAGAACCTTAACAGATCTGGAACGCTAAGTGGTCACCCCAGTCATCATGATCGTCGTTGTTCCTCTTCATGCTCAGACCAATTGGGTGTTCGGTGGGCTACCTGTCAGTGAGGGCGTCCACGCAGTAACTGGGTTGCATTGATATTGCTGCGTGCTGCGAGCGGATGCAGATGGGCGCTCTTTGTGTTCTCTCTGCCCAGGTGTCTGATGAATGGCAGCTTGTTATTCCAGAATAAAGCTTTTCTTGTAGAATAGCTTGACGTGTATTCCCTTTCAGCAGCTTGAGCCAGGTTTTAACGCTGCAGGAGAAAAGGAAAACGTGACAAGGAGTGAAGTTAAGGCATGTTAAGTTTTACCAGTGCTCGGGTGTGTATCTCCTTCCCAATGTTCTTCAGTCCATTTACAGTTTATAAGCTTTAGTGAGGAGAAAATGCACAGAATGGCCACGTCTCATCATGTTTTTATTCGTTCTGTGTTTTTGTATCCATACAAAAACACCCAGTTGTCTTACCAAACCAAATTTTAACTCAAGTTGAGTTTTGGGTTAATATAGCGTCAAATCATTTGCTGTGCCACAGACAGTAAAATGGAAGCTACAGCTGAAAGTTCTGCGACAGATTTTATGTCCACTATTAAAATAATTTTTTAGACAAATAACCTGGGGCATGTCCACAACATGGCACTGTAGGCTGGAGGACTAAAATAATAAATAATTAAAATGTACGTCCCCTGACATGTCTGTTGAAGATCGAATCAGGATTAAAAATAGATTAATTTTACTCCCACACACCCTTTAAAAGCAAATATCCTCCAACATGCTGCTCAAAGCCCACGTTTCTCATTTTAAAATTTGATTTGTTACTTGCTTTCTGAGATGTGAATATTTTTCAGATAAAGAGTTAATTATCCAGCTATTTGAATAGTTGTTTTCTAGCTAACTATAATGACAGCGGAAGATAAAATAGTTCTCATCGCCCAGCATGTGTTTCTCTTGGCTGTAGTTTCCTGATTTCTAGTCACAGAGGAATACAACTCCCCCACAGTTTGCTAATTTCACCGCTCCAGGACGCTTGACTGAACTCGCCGCTTAATTCCCAGGCTTAGGATGTGTTTAGGAGCAAGAAACGTCAGGTGGAGTTCAGTTCCTCGCACAGTCAGTGCGCTCAGTGTCCATGAAAACAAAAGAATAACACCAGACTGTCGTAAAACGCTCTCAGGCGCATCGGAACATTTGTTACTCTCTTGTTTTCTAGTTTTCTGTGAAGAAACTTGAACCTGTTTTTGTTTTGTACGACAAGAAGGTCCTGGGTTCAAGTCCCTTGCTCGGCGAGGACGTTTCTGTGTGAAGTTTGCATATGTTTTCTGTGCTTGTGTGGGTTTCTTCCAGGTGCCCCGGTTTTCTCCCGCAATCTTAAAACATGCACATTAGGCCAGCTGATTGTTCCAAATTGCCCCTAGGTTTAACTGTGAATGATTGGGTGTGTGTTGGCCCTGCAATGGTCTGGCGAGCTGTTCAGGGTGTATCAAGCCTTCGCCAGAATTGGCTGAGAAGCTTAAGCCTCATTTGACCCGAGTAGGGTTAAGCGGTTTGGCAAATGAATAAAACTATGCTGTTGGGACGCTACTCGTGTGCTGAGTTGTAGATGTTAGACTGCAGATATTGCTGTCGAGAAAACTGTGACTACTGCCTTCAACCTGAAAGACAATTTTCTCCAAGTTCATATTTATTATTTTTAATTTTTTTTAAATAAACACAGTTTCACAGTTTCGATGTTCTCATGCTAATAAATATCTGGGGTGGATGTGTCAAAAGATTAGATATTAATTTATAATTGAGGAAAATATCTTTATTTCTCTCGTATGCATCATCATACTGTTACAGCTTTATTCCTTCTGTATGTGTATATGTGTATATGTATGTATACATTTAATTTTTCCCTTGTAGTGTGGTGACTCTATTCTGCAAATACTATGGCTTTATTATTAAAAAGATGGTGACTATAATTATTTTGCACTTATCATATATTTTTCGGAATATTCTCTCCTCAATTTTGTGAATCTTAAAGTATTCAAAATTTATTCATTGAAAACCTGTATTTTCATCATTATTTTTAAATTAGTGGCTTGAAAATGCAGCTGTCATATGAAACACTTATAAAGTAAGAATTGAGAATGCAGCTTTTTTCTTCAAAACAATTTTGTTCATCTTTTTTCCTTAAAAAAAAAACCTGGGAGTTTCTGATGTTGCATGTGTAAAACGCTTAAGAACCTTGGACACTGACGTAAAGTAATTGAATCTGAATGTTTTTATCTTTTTTTGAATTTTGAGGATAAAATCTGAGATTAAAAAACAAAAGTCTGAGTCTGAAGAAACAAATTTAAATCTCAAGTCTGTGGATTTTATGTAAATTAGCTGAATTGTGAAGTTTCCAGGATTCCCAGCGGTAGAGAAACTATTGAAACTTTTTCTAATTCAGAAGTTTGTGGGGTTTTTTTCTCCACCCAGAAAGCTGCCTTCCTACACTGATAAACACTTCTAGTGTTTGTCCAGCGTTAGTATTAGCATCAGGCATGTTTATGCTAGTTAGGCTATGCTAATGTTAATTTCCTAAGAATCCTTAGAGGCTTACAGGTACACCTCAACACTGAATAAGAATTTGGGTGTTTTAGCAGAGCTTAAATACACAACATCTAAAGATCTATTCTAACACATTTATATTCAGATATTATTCAACTTTCAAGCTGCATAAGGAACTTTTTTTCTTTTTTTGCTTTGACTTGGTGTTCTCGGTGTAGAAGTTGACCCAATTTTGTTTCAGCTATTTGAGAATGTACCTTTACATGGATTGAGAGGATGTGGTAACCCTGTTGTACCCAAAAGCTCTCAGCCCTATAGATCTTTAGCTTTAGAGGTAGAATGTCACGAATTGCCCCAAGGCTTCCAGCAACAAAAGCTCTCTCGCGTTCTCTCTCTCGCTCTCTCTCACTTTCTTTTGCTTGCTCACTCGCTCTTGCTCACTCTCTTACACTCTCTTGCTCTCACTTGCTCAGTCACTTGCTTACTCTTTCTCTGTCTCTTGCTCTTTCTCTTATTTGATCTCATTCTTTCTTTTGGTCTCTCTCTCTCTCTCTTTCTCTCTCATTTTCTCTGTTCTCCCCATAAAACATTCCTCAACAGCATTTTTCTTTATCATCTCTAAGTTGTTTGTTGCAGGTAGTTTTTCTTAGACAGTAATTTAGATAAGCTGTAGTGTAGCATAAAAAGTCACTCTAATAAGCAACACAAATATGCTTTGCGAACTTCTATGGCCTAGACCTCATACGTTTTTAATTGGTGCGTAATGTTCGTTTGAGGTTGTTTTTCAGATGATTCTTTTATTTTGTAGACCTGTTTGGCTTGAATTACAAAAAGACACCACTTTAATCTTTAAACTGCTTTTTAGGGTCATCCATCAGGCATTCTTATACATCTGAATGTTCCAGCATTCACTTACTGAATAAATAGTAATACAAGCCTTAAGAAACCGCGGTGAAGGTGAACTGGTGCTGGGGCTTCCAAACATTTGATCATGAGACAAACTCACACTCTCCTTTATTTTGTTTTATGAATGAATGTTGGTGATATCCAGGATGGATTCTGTATGCTGGTATGTTCAAATAGAGAGCCACACTGAGTGCTGTAGTTAAAGTTTAGTGCATGCTATTTTAGTCTTTCAGCTAGCAATTTAGCAATAAAAATGGACAAATTTCCCACCCATCTCCTTCCTCTGAACAAACTCGTCTTTAAATTATGTCTCAAATTGCATATTTGTGTACTATTGTAGACCTAACCTCTAACAACTATTTAAAAACCTTGTCACCTTCAGACACCTATCAAAACATCTGGTTTATGTAGCAGGATTCTGGATTTTCTAGATTAGCAAATACTTTTCAATTTTAGATCAGGTTAGGAGGTTTTTTATTATTTGAGATGCAGTCCATGACGAGAATAATGACGATGACCTCTCTCTCTCTCTCTCTCTCTCTCTCTCTCTCTCTCTCTCTCTATCTATCTATCTATCTATCTATCAAATTCAAATTTATTTGTCACATACTAATTATACACAGTACAATATGTAGTGAAATGCTTAGTACGACTGTCCAGAATGTAAAGAATAAACTATCAAAGCAGCAAGAAGAAAAAAACAAAAGGTCAGATAAATATAAAACGCAAAAGGATAGAAATAAGAAAATACGTAGAATAAAATAAAATATACATATGAGATAAAATATAGGATACTATATATATAAATGCAAATGTAATATAAAATGCAAATGTACAGGCAATATAATGAAATATAATTTATTGCAGTGGCGATTTTTCCAGTAAAAGTAAAAGTCTGTAAAGTGGCTGTGTCTGTAAAGTCTAAAGTGGCAAAGTGTCTCTGTGCAACAATCAGCTGAGGTGGATGTTATGTTTGGGGTAGAGTCTACAGTGACTGTGTGTGAAATATATATATATATTCACACACACACACACACACACACACACACACACACACACACCTGGGCAGAATTTTGGAAATTTTTTGCTGGTCCAAACAAAAAAAACGCTTGTGGTTCCGGTTTTTGCCCTACCTTGCTAGCAAAGCTGAATTTCGTGTATTTATCAGGGCTTTCAAATCAAGCTGAAGGCTGTCGGGATTCCTGTCTGCTCATTTTGTTTTCAAAAGAAAAGAAATTGCTTATTTTCCACATGCAACGTGCCTCCCGCCATCTCACACATATCAAAATATATTTGATTACTTGGTCTTTCCAGTGTCAGTGTGCTTATTGCTCAGGCTGCTTTTCACAGCAAACAGAGAAAAGTAAGGCAGCTAAAAGAAACATGAAACTTTCACAGTTAAGGAAGGAAGGAAGGAAGGAGAAAAACAAAGAACATGGAGCTAAAAGAAAGTTGTCAGATCCCACAGATGAAAAAAAGGTTGGAATGTTTGGCAGCTAAAGGAAAAAGTG
Organism: Neosilurus mollespiculum; assembly: GCA_030014195.1. Classification (NCBI taxonomy): domain Eukaryota; kingdom Metazoa; phylum Chordata; class Actinopteri; order Siluriformes; family Plotosidae; genus Neosilurus; species Neosilurus mollespiculum. Next base: position 38,812,459 of record JAQMYF010000001.1, read on the forward strand.
GAGATTTAAAGTTTAAAGGGGAAAGGAAAAAGAAAGAGAGGTGCATGTGATGAGTTTTAAAATGTCGTTAAATGCACACAAATAAATATATAAGTGCCTTTTCACTCGTCTGATGGCAAACAGTATATATCTTGACACTGGGACCCTAAAAACCTCTTCCAGGTAATTATGCTCCAATATGACAAGGAATGAACGCATCGCGGAGGAAGGCGCAGATTTTTACGTGCATCTCTGTGCTCTACTATCTCAAACACATGTCAACGTTTTATATGTCAAACCAATGGTGCAGGCTGAAATAGCGGCTGTCCAACAAACCAAAGTTGAGGTCAGACCAGACGTGAGTAGCTCATGCTGGAATAAACAACTAATACAAAAGGACCCTCTGGACCCGACACAATAAAATGTAGGTTACATGTTAAAAAAGAAAAGCATAAAAAAGTGATCATAAAAAAAAAAAAAAAAAAAAAAAAAGAACTTTCAGGTTCAATACAAATACATTCTTCTCATGATGGATCCTCAACTCAGCGTGTTTTTTTTTTTTTTTTAAGTCAACGGTAATGATGACATCATGAGGACAAAGCTCCCTGCTACTTTTAGTGGGTCTCCTGCTACTCAAATATAATTTTCTTTCAAGATTTTTGCGTTTTTGACCACCTCCGTTGGCGTGGCCATCTCAGATCATAATTTCTCTCCTTTTAGACGAGATTTTACTGACACCTGCTGTTATTTTCCCCTGTCTCCATGACCCCGGCAACAACCCTTTGCATGTGAGTGAAGCAGATCCTGCATCATGGGTCTCTTCAAGCGTGAAAGTGCAGAAATAAAATGGTTTCTAACACAAATTAAAAAAAAACAGTTAATCTGATCAATAAAAAAAATCTTCTTGCTAACATTAGTATTTACAAATATGACAGATTTGAGCAACAAAAATTACAAATAAAAAACTATTTTTAAAAATTCCCAGTTTCTCATCAGCGCCCGCATCCACTGGCACCACATCTATTTCCTTTTTTTTTTTTTTGGAAAAACCACACTCAAAACGCCTCAAACGTAAAAACGTCACAGAAGGCGATTCCATATTTGTGATGGCGAGACTGGTTTGGATCTGTTTGAAATGGTTTTATACTTTAACGATTTTTGGAGCCTCAAGCCTGCTTTCCTACAGACAGTAGTTCAGAGTTGAAAGCTTGTTAAACACATGTGCATGTAGAAGACTGGACATCCAGGGAGACTTCTGTAAGGTTCCTGTTATTTATTTAAAAATCCCAACAAATTGCTGGATGTCACCTCAAGCTCCTGGATCAGTCACTTTACCTACCTTTACCACTTCACCTCATTTATCAATTAAAAACCCCTCGTGCCTTATTTAGGTTTATCAAAAGGTTGTGATGAGAAACCGGGAATTTTTCCTCCGCCCTTACATGCAAACAGGTCGCAGGTGAGGATGGTTCTGCCTTTATTAGCCTGATAAAGCCGCGTGTGTCTGATACCAGACCAAAACCTCCGGGGTGATCCGGTTAGTTTCTGTTGACATTATGATTTAAAAAGAGCAAACACGTTTGTTTGATAGTAAATGGCTTCACGCAGCCACTAACCACGAGTGAAAGAAAAGTTTTTAGATCATTCATATTTTCTGAAAAACGGCCAAAACACACAAACTCTGCCAGGGTGTGTAAACTTTTGAACACACATACACAAAACAAAACTAAACTAATCATAAAAGGAGAATCTTTACTTCCCTGACGGTAACTTTAGCATTAGCCAAGAGTTTGTAGTGTTTTAAAGAGAAAGGAATATTTAATATTACCCGACATACTGCAGCCGGAGCTTCATAACAAACCACAGAACCCCATGAGAATGTTACCTAACGACAAATAAACTCTAAAAACCTAAAACAGAAGAATAAACACACAGCAGCTTCATGATGACACCATAACAGGACCATTTCCAATATGGCCGACAACTTAGCACCCTTTCAAAAAAAAAGTCCCATTAAACTTTTACACGGAATTAATTACATTACATAACATAACAATCTAAAACTGCTCAAAATTTCATGTCATACCGAAGTTCTAAAGTACCTGATGCTGTGCCGGATCAACTGAAGCTTCGACGGAAACTTTAAAACTACAATCACCCTGAAAAGTTTTAACCGTGGACGCCAGTGACGTGCGTATAGAGCAAGCGGAAAGAGTAGATTTCTAAATACCATAGACCGGTCGTGCATCGCTCTCACGGTGTCATCATGACGCCATCTTGGAGAGGGCTCCTCGTGGGTTTTTGCAGTAGAAACAGTGGGGGAAGTTAGCATTAAGAAAATGTTTTAATGCCACTTGAAAGCGATCTGTGGGTTTATTTGGCGCATAACATGATCTCATATCAATGTGTTTATTTTTGCTGTAATGGAATGCATAGTACATAATAAATACGTTATTTATTAATTAAAATAATGTAATTAATCCACATCAAGTCATGCTATTATGCAACATGCAAACATTTTATTCCAATAGTGCTGTGTATTTTAATGTTGTTTATTGTAGAAAACTTATTGCAACATATTTTTGTAAAGTTATTCTTTAAATAGAACAGTTAAATATATAGAAAACCAATACATTTGCCAGTAATTAGAGTATGCGCTACATCTATTAGATATTATTAAACTGTTTATATATATATATATATATACACATATATATATATATATATTTTATAACAGTATTACGTGTACATACTTGAACATTTGTCATTTGTATAGATCTGTTATTTGATCATGCTTCCATATATTATATAGATGTAAACGTGTGGGCAACATCCTTTTTAAAAAAGATAGAAAGAAAGATGTTGCACATACATGTACATCCATATAATATTTGGGACATAATATCAAATAGCATATATA
>JAQMYF010000001.1:38815457-38826750 GCA_030014195.1 Neosilurus mollespiculum
CAAGGAGAAAAACAAAAGAGCAAAGGTCAGATAAATATGAAATCTATATAAAAAGCAAAAGGATAGAAATAGGAAAAACAATAAAATGTGTGTGTGTATATTTATGTATATATAAACAGTATTTAAACAATCACTCAATCTTTTAAAGTTGGACATGGAAACCTGATGGACAGGGATGTTTGGGCTCTGACATGTTCTCAAGTGAATCTTCCGAATGCACATAGAAAAGTTTGTGAACAATGCCACTTGCATTACCAATGATTGAACATGCAGATGTAAAGCAATGCTTTCGCTATAAAGGATTATGTTCCAGTAACAATACTAGACTGGTATTTGGAATATGAATTTAGTTTTTATTTGTTTGTGATATCTCCATTTTTAATGGAATAGTGTTTTAAAGTAAATAGTTCTAACTTGCAGGGTGGTCAAAGCTTACAGATTTATAATGTCCATTTGGGGTTGTTTTGTCCAGATATTTCGGCAGCCTTTGCTATTAAGGTCATTTGTTCCCCAAAATTTCGGGACTTCTGCTCTTGACGTCATTTGCCCCCTAAATAATGGGAACCCTTGCTCTTGATGTTCTTTGCCAGAGAAAATTTTGGGAACTCCTGCTTTTGAGGACCAACCACCACCACCACCACCAAAAAAAAAATTAAAAACCTGCCCTGCTCTTTGTCATTTCCAAGAAAGTGCTGGGAATCCCTGCTATTGGTCAGTTGCCTTTATAAACTTTGGGAGCCCCTACCTGTGAGGTAATTTGCTCTGGAAACCACTGGAACCCCTGCTCTTAGTCATTTGCCATAATAAATATGGGAAACCCCTGTTCTTGGTCATTTGTCCAAAAAAATATTTCTTGAGTGAAGTTTTGCATACCATACTTACAAGATGAGTGAATCAAGGCACCAGAATGAACGCTTCATAAATAAAATTAACAATTCAGTGCCAAGTATGAAAAGAAAAGGGTTGCGCAGTTAGCTTGACTTGCCGTGCATGTAATATCAATCTTGTTGTGAAGTTCCACAAACCTGCAGTTTTTGAATTTCTTTTGAGTTTAATGGAGTTATACTGAACATTATTGTTTACAGATCTCTGCATTAGAATATTGCCAGACATGGCTTTACTAGTTTCATGGTGTCTTTAAATCATAAGTTAAACTCCTCACTGAATAGTGATTTCATTATTCAAATCCTACCACCTCAGATGGTTGCGTAATCATCCTTATAGCGTTTAATCATTATGGTTTGATACTATTATTTTTAGTGGTGAAGAGAAAACAAAGCTAGTCGAAGGTTTTTTTTTTTTTTTTTTTCAATTTATGTGAATCCAAAGTCTGAATTAGAGGGAAATTAATATTTTGATATCTGAACATTGGATCCAGAGGGTCTAGGGTTGTAAACTCAAATAAATGTTGATGACATGGACCCGCATTCTATGCATAGTTCTAGAAATTACTATGTTACAAATATATTTTAGCCATTTTGGTTTTCTCATTTTGTTCATCAGTCTGAGTCTCCAGAGCACATCACATTTCTGTAGCGAGAAACTGACCTTTTGGCTCAGTATAGCAGCTTATTTCTACAGATAAATGTCATCTATAACCCTAACACACAGTATGTTTGGTTCACTTCCTGTATTTGGGCCAATTCAGGGTTAGGTCCTTCTTTCATTAAATTTGAGCCTTCTAGGCCTAGGGCTGGGTGATACAGCTGAAAAATTTGCCAAATTAGTTTATCAATATTGATGGTTTTTCAATATTGATTCATAATGACTTTTTAAAAAAGAATTACTGGGGAAAATGTTAAATTTACTCTCTGTCTAAAACTATAATGTGGTTTACTTTGATTTAGCAAATGAAGTACGAACAATTATAATTTAAAATATAATAGTAATAAATATAATGTACTGTTTCTCTTAAAATAACTGTTGTGGTGGAATGACTACCAATCATCTACCACGTGAACAGAGATGCACTTTATTTACCTTGCCTTGACTATAAGGGTTGTGAGAGCACAGCACAGTTTTAGACAACTTCTCTGATATTAAAATAATATTCACACTGTGTACATTTAGTCGTTCTATTTGTGTTTCATTTGCATTGTGAGTCAAAAATTACTGCAAATGAAAGCAAAGCAGATTTCAGTTTGACCCAATATCATTCAGCAAACAACTTTTGTGCCTGTTTGTAATGCAGACCCTTTCCACCCACCACAAGTATATTTCAAGCTTGTTTGTGTCTAATGCCTTTAAGTGAAACTACTAAATATTCTGTAAAACAGTTCTCCTACTGCATTGTACACATCAGTACGTACATACGCCCAAGACTATGAGTTGCCATGTTCTCACCTTAACCACCATAAATAAACCGCACCAAAGAGGAGAACACATCAGACTTTGATTCAAACAGACCATACACTGCATATGTGAAAGAATTATAAATATGTATGTAAACTTGTTAAAATCTTTAAAGGCTGTTTAAACTAGAAAAACTGAAGCTGCATTGTATCTGTGCCACGTAAAATGAAGGCGGTGTTGTCATGGCGTGCAAGTTTGAGGAGCTGGAAAAGTCTTGCGAGTGGGTGGCTTTTACTTTGATGCTGCACTGGGAAGCAGATATGCAGCTTTCAAAATATTCAGTATAACCATATTACAACTCTTCATCCAAAGACTTAAAGTACAATAAATGTAAAAAATAAATAAATAAATAAAAATTTGGTCAGCTTGTTATGGTGTGTTATATGCCACCAGTATATCGCATTGTGCCCCCTAATGCACTTATTATCTTGGTGTTGTGTATTGTGGACGAAAATCCAAGAACTACATTAGTGTGAAATACAAGTAGGTTTTTACAAAAGGTAAGAGGCTAATAATTAGCTAAATGGTTATAGTGCATTTTGTTGACCATAATGATCTTAATGTGCACCAGAAAAGTATAACAACTATAACAGATTGCTTTTGTCTCTGTAGTAACCAAATCCCATTTAAAGCTGCAAGTTCCTTTTTTATGCCTTATTCTAATGTACTACATGCACAAGATACTTATTCTTGAGATACTGTATCTATTCTTCTTTTATCCTGTGTAATGTGCTCATCGTTTGGCCTGTAGCTCTGATACTTTGCACAAATTATGCCAGTCTCATAAAGGGCTGTTTAGCAACACTTTTTTAGCAAAGTTTATTTTTGAGTTACTGTGGACCCAAAAAGTATACTGTGTTTGTGAAAGAGCACATGTAATATAATGAGTAACCTGGATGTTGGTCTCCTTCCTCGACCTATGCTTTGCAGTTACACCTTTGATAAACCGATCATTGGGAGCTCCAGAGGTATTAAGAAATACCACGATGAAGAGAGTGTAAACATCCTCATAGTATAAAGAGGTGTTTAAAACAAAAGGTTAGAAAGATGAAGTTTGGGTAATGGCATTTTCAAATGCACTTCCAACTTTTATGATCGGGGCTGATGCTTTGAGGATTTTTAATGCACTGCCAAGGGAGTCTCCCTTAAATAATTGTTAAAGAAATCCTAATTGATTTTTATGTGGAATCAGAATGATACGGATGCTCTTGTCTGTGGATTCACGCGCCGCTGTCTGGTGAGGAATCGAACGGAGCGGCGAGCGGCTTGATGTTTCTGAAGGCTGGGGAGCATCTCTCCATAGGCTCTGTCAATATTGACATGCCTACTCCTCAAATCATTAGAAGAATGAGGCTGAGAGCTGGGAATAATCACTGGAGGCTGCAGTGAACTCAGCTCTGTTCCCCTCCCCATCGCTCCCTCTCACCAGTCTCTCAAGTCCTAACACAAGGCTCATAATAAATTCCCTCAATATAATATCTCCTGTTCATGCGGCATGCGGCTATACCCTCTGTACCATGCTGGAATGGAGACAAGGTTTTATATCATTGATCAATAAAACACAAGCGGCTAGAAAACACGGGACATTCCATGGCAGGTCACATCAAAAGACGCCTTGTAAGCTCATTGCAATTATAGACATCTTTGGCCAAGCATCATGGGTATCCTGTTAATATTTTATAAGAATAGCTTTATTATTTGAGTCATGTTCAGCCATAATCAGTAACCACTGGAATTATATCATAACTAGGCAACATCTAACATAATTATAACCCCATCATATGATTTAGGAAAAAATCAATGAATGATCCGTATCTCTCCAAGTCACACTCCTGGCCCCACCCCATATGTGTGTGTCTGTATATCTGTTTACAGCAGGGTCTTTATGGAAATCTGTTTTATTATTGCTCACTCCAACATTCAGTATTGCTCTTGTCCTGCCTTAAACACATTTCGTGTGTGTATATTTAAGTAGAGGGATATATAGAGGTACAAATTTACATTTACAGAATTTGGCAGATGCTCTTATACAGAGCGACTTACAATTATCATTTTTATACAACTGAGCAATTAAGTGTTAAGGGCCTTGCTCAAGGCCCAACAGTGGTGATAATGGGGATTGAACCGCTGACCTTCGGATCAGTAACCCATCACATTTACCACTAAGCTGCCACTGCCCTGGATATATAGAGGTACACATAGAGGAAAAAGAAAGTACATCCTTGCCAACATTTGGGGGTGTGTGTGGGGTGGGGGCGGGGGGGTGGGGGTACACCATATAATTCAGTAAAAAGAGTTTCATTTTGTTACTGTAGTTTGAAGAGTATATTTCTCTAAACTGGTGTCATTGGGATTATGGTCTTGCCGCATGACCCAATTTTGTCCCAGCTCAAGTTTATCTCAAGAATGTGTGAGAAAGAAATTAGTGGAGTTCATCATATTTATCCAAAAGAAAGTCTCCCAGTTTGTGTGTCTGCACAACAAGCCCAAATCATTATTCCTCCACCACAGTTGGTATGAAATGAATATTGTCATGCCTTGTGTTTCACATAGTCATGTTAAAAAAATAAGTATATCCCCCCCCCCTCCCCCAACTTCATTGTAGTAAAACAGTTTGTACCCTCTGTTCAGACAAAGGTGACATACTTGAACAAAGCCACAAGGAAAATTAGCTTTTTCAATCATTTATTCAGCTTTATCTGTTGGCACTGTATCAAAGGGGATGAAACATTTTTCCATTTTATTTTTTCACATGACTAAATTATGCTGCTGTATTCTTTTTGGAGACAGGGGCTTTTTTTTTTTTATAACCACCTTACGGTGAAAGCTATACTTGTTCAGCCTTTTTCTGCCTGTGTTGTCTTGAATGTAAACTTTTAATGTGCTTGCTGAGGCACGTAAGTCACATGCTGTAGCTCTCTGGATTTTATTTGAGGAATAAACGATCTGACCTTGGCCTGAATTTGCTGAGATGCCCACTCCTTGGAATATTTGCAAACATTCCTTCTTGCTCTACTGTAAAATTGTGAATTTCAACTAGCTTAGAGGCAGCCTTAGAACCCTTTCCAGATTGATGGGCAGCAGCAGTTGCTTCTTAGAAGTCAAGAATGATGTAGCATTGTGCTCTAGAACACCACACTACCAAAGGTTTGGTACAAAAGATTCCAAAGGTTCTGTTTTTTGTTAAGGTAACCACACTTCATACTTCACATGACTGTAAAGGAATTAACGGTGTATTTGTTAGTAAACCCTGTAATGATCGTGGAAGTAGGAAGGGTGTACTTATTTAAGTTTCCAACATATTAAATTTTTTTAATCATCAGTAGGTAATAGTTTATAAAATGTGAGAACCACCTAACTGTTCCACCTAACGGCTCTAATAAATAAAAACATATAACTAAAGGATTTTGTACTTTCTTTTTCACATGATTGTTGATTTTGTGCTCTGAGCTGTCTGTGTACTTGACTTTTTGTGGAGTTATGTGCAAATGAGCTGTGTGTTGAATGGGGACGATCAACATATTATACAAGTAGAAAGAAAATAGGCGCCACAACTTGAATAAAGGTTAATAAATGAGGTGATAGTAAGCAAAGTGAATTGTGCAATGAAGTGTTTCAGTTGGTGAGAATTTTTATTATTGGTGTCATTCAAATTTAACAAATAAGTTTAAAATACTCTAATTTTCAAAATATGAAGATGGTGAAACCGAGGTGATGGCCTCATGGCGTTTTAGTTGTTTTAAAGGAATAATTTGACCCAAACAAAGATAGACGTGACGTCTTGGTTTGAAACATGCATATTTACCACATCATATTCTGTGTCATATTCATATTTACCACATCATATCCAGGTTCCTTTTTCCCACTCTTGTCAGAAAACAGTATATCGTGCTATTTGTAATGATGACACTGTGATAAAAATAGTAGCTTGTACCTGATAAAATTCTGAATTGCACTCCTAATTACTAACTTTTACTTTTGGAGGGGTATTTTCATACAATCTAGAAAGATGTTCTGCTGCTTGTAAGCTCTATAATCTAAGTGGGTTTGTCTGGATCCTTTGTCCATCAAAAATGTCTTTTCCAGAAAGTAGGCATTATATGTGGAGGGCAGAAGTGCTTTTTTCAGATATTAATTGCTTCTTCTATAGCAGCATAGTACTGTATAGCTTGCTGAAAATGTCTTTTCTGGAAAACCACAATGATTGTTACTGCAGTTAATAATATACAACTAATGTTGAATAAAACCTGCAAATGTGTTTAGTGAGCCTTTATTCTTAATTCTGCAATTTAATTTTTGTTTTGATACCTTATTCTGATACACTACAAGCAGATGTAGTTATTCTAGGGACCCTCTACCTGTTATACTTTCACCCAGTGTAATTCGGACCCCATTAGACTTGTAGCTCTGATACTATACACAAAATATTCTAGTCTCTTAAGGTGTTGACTGGTAACAAGAAACCACAAAAACTAGGAGTTTTATTTTTGAACTACTGTGAACCCTAAAAGTATACCCTGATTAGTGGAAACAGCCCCTGTACCAATTTTTGAATAATTTTATTGAGAAAAGTGCCTCCTATGATAAAACTGCATTATATTTTGACTCGCTCTTGTAGCGTCTGATGTCGGCATGCATTTATATTGATTTAGAATGTGCTTAATGTTTTGCTAGGAAATAAGGAAACCACTTCAGCTGTGTAAAGCTGCTTTCCAACAATGTCAATTGTAAAAAGCGCTATACAAATAAAATTTAATTAAATTGAACTTCAAAACTGTTAGCCTGTAAGCTATTTTTTGGACTTAGCAACATTTAAGAACAGCTAAATGATAAAGTAATATTTTTACAGTGATTTGTGTGAGTAGCTATTTTGCCTTTTGTTCTCAGCAAAGGTGAGTGGAGACGATCCCAGAAAAAAATAGATGACTTTGCGTGAACTCCAGCTTTAGAGTCGATTCCACACATCGATAGCAATTCATCATTGTGCAAGCATGGGAAGCACCATGTATTTAGTCTAATTATTTGACTTAGTGAGACAGTCAGTGAATATTGACATTGATGTTGAATTAAAGTGGTCGGAATTGAACATACAAGGGCATAAGGACTCTCATGTAAAATCTCTCCAAATGATTGATTTTTATTGTGTCTCATGAACATGAAGTGTGTGCATTTACTTTAAACATCAACCTTATATTCTTCTACCTGGATCCATGTTTAATTAGTAAGCAGTGTGCACAGTAAATGTGAAAATCACTTACCCTTCTGCAGAAGGGATTCTGTTTCGGTGTTGAGATATTGATCTGCTTGTTGCAGTGCTTATTAGCCAGAAAAATCAAAACAAGCTTTCTGGCTCTGGAATCACACACATTCAACTCCACCTAACTACAGATAATGACTTTGGAATGCTTCATTTTTATGTGTTCTGTGCTTATTGCTGTGGCAAATTGTTTGTGGTGTTAAAATGAAAGACTTCCTAGTCCTGTAAAGGTTCCCAGAAATTCTAGTTGTGTGCATGCTGGTATGCCGTCTATGACTATATTGTCTTTACAGCCAGCCAAGTATAATTTATACATAAATATTTACACGTTTTAGGTGACTCAGCTCCGGTTTGGGTTCCAAATAGAGGGTCACCAATAGGAAAATTAATTCTTAACATAGCTTGAATTTTACTTTAAAGAATGACATCTTGGGCATCAGATCCTGAAATTTCATGAACAAATCTGAATTTTTGTTTTGCCTCTTTGAATAATAATAGCACTGTATAAAATAATACCTTTTATATTAAGAAGTTTATGAGCCGGCCCCAAGGTATAGGCCTCGGGGAAGAAGCTGTCATAAGCAGAGGTCAAGGGGTCAAACTCCCTTCTATCCTAACTGCAGAAATATAAAACAGGTGTCAAATTCTTGCCAGAATGAGGTGGACTAAAATTATGTTTCACACTAATGTTTATTAGAAGATGGCAACTTGATTCTTAAAAAGTTATAAAAAAATGTATGAGGTTATCACATTGCCATGGTATCTCCCATCTGTAGATTCCGTGAGAATACAATCTACCAGTATCAGCGAGGAGTTGTAAAAGAGTCATTTATTTGCTATCTATAGTTAGGGGGTAGGTATTATGAAAGCTCATAAATAAATATCTTTAGAGTGCTTTCATACACAGCGAGACATCATAAACATGTCCCAGAACCCACAGGATCTTTTGGTAGTTATGGTAGTGAGAACATTTGGCTTCGGTCAGAAGCGAGTGACACCCAGGTGCCAAATCCATCCTGTTTTTAACATCTAACAAAACAAGGCTTTCATAGACACACTTTGGCATGAGAAAAAAGTGAACAAGGTAATAGGTTAAAAAAAAATAAAAGAGTTAATAATTCCATAATGAGCTAATTGGCCATTTTGACGGTTCACTCTGTGCTTTCCATTTGGTAAATCTGTACGAAATCTGCCATAAGAAGACTTGACATTACATGCGAGCAAAGTTATGTAGCCAAAGAGATTTTCATTTTCTTGTAAATAATTAATTAAAAATGGTAAAAAAGTAAATGAACCTCTGTAACAAAGGAAAAGGTTCATTTTGGCCCTGTTATTTCCTCCACCAAGAAGGTTAAGATTTACCCTTGTTTTTTGTGTTTGCAGTATTACACAAAACGTGTGTGGCTTTTCAGGAATTTTTTTACCTGAGGTGGGGCTTTGGACAAGGAAGACTCCATTACATTTTGTAGATTATCCGGATAAAGTTTTATATCCAGGATATTTCAATGATTTTTTTAACATTGTGAGAGGTGATTTTTGACATTTTGGCTCATATGGGGGGTTGCTGGGCTCAACAGAGGTTTGCGCTCTCTGAGTGATTTTGTTTAGTTAGCTGTGATGTTTTTCCGTGTATCTGAGCGGTGAAAACATTTGGCATCCTGATCAGAGCTGACCTGCAGATTAAATGTTAAATGTTTAGTGACACCTATCTCAGTTCTTTAATCATTTTACATATAATAATTTCAAGACCATCTATCTTAATGGAAGGTTAAATCTGAAGCTGAACTGGCTATGTTCTGACTATGGCTGCTACACTCAGAATGTGTAAGTGACTTTCACATCATGGAACCTAATTTCGGGGAAAGAATATTATAGATATTTAGGCACTGGCTAAAAGCGGAGCTTCGACAAATTGCATTCATTTTCAGTAAAGAAACAGCCATAATATAAACTCATTTCAAGGGTATTCGAAAACTTGTTTCCCTTCACAAAATTATGGTTGCCTTTGTGGGCATGTGAGCACAGATGCAACAACAAAATCGAGCTCATGGCTGTGGGACTCTGCTATGAACAGTAGGCGTTGGTGAGGCACAGGTAATTTTTTTTTTTTTTTATCCTGTTTGAATTGAAAGCAAAGAGTGAACTACATCTTATCTCACACAATCTACATCACCACCAGCTAACGTTCATTGCTTGCTATTAGCTCAGTAACTTTCCTATCCTCTATGCACAAATTTATCCTACCCTGATGTGTTTGCATCCGGATACTAAACACACGAATCATATTAATGTCAGCATCTGTAGAGAGAAAAATCATGTCACTTTCTAATCGTATAGTTTCACACTGAGACTCTTTTGACCTAAAAATGTTACTTTTAACTGACAATCTGTTTAATGCCACTCTGTGTGAAAATTGCTAAACATTTTCCAATTAGATTTGATCACCACACTGACTGATGTTTAGGCTCTGTAGTGCTATCTACTGGACACCATTTTTAATCCCCCAACTGTACATACTTTACGCAAGCACGTATGTGAATGCTGCTTATGGAACCGGTATGTGCCTGTGTGTGTGCGCGCACGCATTGGTGGTGCCCTTTGCTTGTATTTATTTGCAGGTAATTTTTAACTTGTTAGCTGCCCAGAGAAGTAGGAAATTCTGGTTCATTCAGGTGGTGTAGATTTTACTGGTCTAAAGTTTACTTTAGTACTAATTTAAGGATTTAAAGATGTTCGATGGGTGGGAATTGGGTTAGAAAAAAAAACTTAAATGAATTCTTTCCTTTTTGAAGGTGATGTTTAGTTGAATAAATGAATAAACTTAATCACATGTTTAAAACATATTCTGTCCTGTTGTTGCTTTGTGTGCATGAGTGTAAGTCTGTAATAAAGGATTTTTTCAGACACTAAGCATCTTATTTCTGTTCTTTCATGTAGACATGGACCACGGAGGGAGCCGTTCAACCCTTACTACGTCAACACCGGCTATGCGCTGGCACCCGCCACCAGTGCCAATGACAGTGAGCAGCAGAGCATGTCCAGTGATGCAGATACCCTCTCCCTAACAGACAGTAGTGTGTACGTACACATAAATATCCACACACATTCGTCCTTATAAGTATCGTGAGTGTAACTAGAGATGCACTGAACACATGCCAGAAAACAGGCTGATTCCTTCTTTGGTTGGGAACATGGAAAATAGACCGATTCCAGGTTCCAATTATCACACATTTCCAATTCTGAGCTGGTCCCTATCATATATCGTGTATGTATATCTGTAGTTCTGGTGCAGGTAGTGTCACAGCCACTCGCACACACATAATGGCACAGCTTAAAACCATCGTTAACTGGAACAAGTAAAGAGACAACACAATTGGTAATGCATATAAACTGCCGCAAAAACATTCAAAACAACAAACCTAATAACACACTTAAAACACCATCACCCATTTGAACATGTCCAGTTTGAAGAAGTGAAGTAGGGAAAACTGCAGAACTAGCGTTTTCACTGAAACAGAACCATATATACACTGTGTGCACAATTATTAGGCAAGTGATTATTTTGACTATATCATCATTTTTATCCATAATTTTCAATTCCAAGCTCTATAAACTTGAATGCTTATTGGATTTAATGCATACCAGGTGATGTGTATTTGTGTAACGAGGGAGGGTGTGGCCTAA
>JAQMYF010000001.1:38834397-38846869 GCA_030014195.1 Neosilurus mollespiculum
CTAAACAGGCCCAGGTTTCACACTGAGTGAGTTTAATCTATATTGTGATTACACAAACTGTATTAAGCTACAGAGTGTCGTTTTGTAACATTTTTGGTTTGTGGTGTGCCGCAAGATTTGTTCAATGTAAAAAAATGTACCGTGGCTCAGAAAAGGTTGAAAAACACTGACCTAGTTTATATAAAAATAAAAGGTTTAGCTTTCATTCCCAGCAATACGACGGTGAAGTATGTAAAATCAAAAAATTCAGATGACCTGAACTATAATTTAGTGTCCGAGGCTCCATAGATAATGATGTAGGGTCACATGATATCCTTTCAACATCGTCAGCCCAAAAAATAGGTGTGCCGCCAAACACAATGTGCGCTTATTCCTACTGAGCATGGTTCGTTTAGCCTAAGACTAGTAGTGCAGCCAGTTTTCATTGGTTGTATCCTAGACATTAAACATGGACAAGAAACTTCAGAACCGACAGATTGATGATGTTTATCAGACCTCATCAGCAGTCCAAATGAGAGAGAAAGAACAGGGCTGATACAACTTTTGTTTTTGTCATCCAAATCAGTTGAACGTTTTATACAATCTTTATAGTATCAGAGTCCTGGGAGCTCCATATATAAATTATGTTATGATATAAACCATTTTGCAGTGTAGCTTGCCCTCAGTGATGATGACTCCACCATTGTTGATTGATCTTAAAGTCAGTCGTGCAGGGCTGTTGAATCCCTCTGTGCTATTTGAACAAGCCAAAGTCTGCAGCTAAAAATGAACCGAAACATTATGTACATTATACACCTGACCATCTTATTCCTCAGTGCTTGGAGAGAGTGAGAATTTTGGTTTAGAAGATTTTGTTTGCAATACTTTAATGATCTGTGCCAATATTTTAATCAAGAATGCTACAATGTCTGTCACTTGTGTATCGGTGAGATGAGTAAATTCTGTTCTTCAGTGGATTTATCATAGTTTGTCTCACAAAAGAGCGAGGCAAAAAAAATCTATCTTTTATTCTTGAAAGGAGGTCTGCAGCAGTGAAGCTCAGTCTGTAGCCACAGCATCTTGTCAAGGCTTGACAGGTACTGCTGCTTCACTGGGCATGTAGCCATATGGGTTGGGAATGAGACGAGTGCTTCTAAAATGAGTCAAGTCTTGGAACAAAGAGACCTAAACCAGATGATCCAAATCAGATTTGACCTTGTAATCAAAATTTTATGGGCTCCTGTAAGGTTTTGCAGGATGCTGGCCAGAACCTGCCTGAGTCTTTTTAATTAATGCATTTCTGGACTTGTATCGTTTAAAGTTCCACATAAAGACAACATGCTGAAAAGAAGGAAATAATACCATATAGTAGATCTTTTGATTTAAATGCATCACTACCTTAGAGCTGTTTGCTAGTTGGATTGAAATGAGTGTGTTCATCTTGAGATTTACCAGTCTGGTTCTAGGAACACACACATGAGCTTGATTTGAGTACCAGGATAGTTTTTTGAGGTAACTACACACATGTATGTCAGTAGCTCTATTTCCTCTTAAAGTTATGGTTAGCTTGACATTAAGCTAATGAGAACAGTTTGGAGAGACTGGTAAATTTTATTCCTTCCTCCCATCCCTGTACCTGTCTTGCTCACAAATTGTATTGGTGTCACTATGAGCTACTAAATATAGGTGATATTATACTTGGTATTTATTGTATTTCCTTGAATCCCAACAGTGAAATACAGTATTTGAACTATGTTCTTTGTGTAATATAAAATTGTACCCCTGCATGTGATCTATGGACAAAAATTTGTGGGCACCTGAGCATTTTCTATATGTTCAAAGCACACAGGAACAGTGTTCCAGAATGACAAGTGCCCCTGTGCACAACGCAAGCTTCATGAAGATGTTGTTTGCAAAGGTTGCAGCGGAAGAAGTCAAGCGTCATCCTTGGGATGTGCTGGAGCAGCGCCGATGACCCAACAGGCCCTCTCAACCAACATCGGGGCCTGATCTGACTAACGCACTTGTAGCTAAATGATCATAAATCCTCAAAGCCATTCTCCAGAAATGTAGTGGAAAGCCTTTAGACTTTGAAGAGTTGAGTTTATTATGACATCAAAGAGGGAATAAATCTGGAATTGGATGTTTAACAGACACACGCTTTATGAGTAGTAATGCGGTGCCCACAAAAGTTTGGTTGCATAGTGTATTTATTAAGGTACATGCCAATCACATCACTTTTGTGATGACCTTGCAAGCTAACCAAGGTTATTTAAATTGGATGCTATAATTACCTGCTCATGCAACCTTAACTGTCATGTAATCGTCATCTGCTTCTGCCCCTGTCTGTCGTTTGTAAATGTTCTATTTGTGCACTATTAGTGTACAGCCAGTAAACTCTGCTTGGTCATGTTTTTGTGCAGCGTACAAACCGGATACCAAAGGATATCCATGTGGACCCAGAGAAGTTTGCAGCAGAGCTGATTAGCCGGCTAGAG
Source organism: Neosilurus mollespiculum (assembly GCA_030014195.1). Classification (NCBI taxonomy): domain Eukaryota; kingdom Metazoa; phylum Chordata; class Actinopteri; order Siluriformes; family Plotosidae; genus Neosilurus; species Neosilurus mollespiculum. Next base: position 38,836,875 of record JAQMYF010000001.1, read on the forward strand.
GCGGTCCTGAGGGAGCGAGAGGCCCAGGAGAAACTAGAAGAGCGCCTCAAAAGAGTGCGGTTGGTGAGTCTGCTTCCAAAATGGGAGGAAATATCTCATTTTCTCCATTGTGAGCCAATTTTTTATGTGTAAACCTATGCTCAAGGAGCAAAGCATGCAGCAGGATTTATCATGCGTAAGCTTATCGGACATTCCTTTCATTTCTGTAGTCTCTTTGTCTTCAGTGTCAGGTGAAACACCTGTGCTGGCTGAGACATTTGTAGTCTGGCTGTGAGTAATGACCTTGTTTGAGGTGAGCTGAGGCATTTAAAAAAAAAAAAAATCCAGCACTCTCCGGCATCTTTTTCTTAGTGCAGCCATGTGTTAAGTCTCAAGATCATTTCTGTGGTTAATTCGCACATATGACACACTATCACGGACCAAGAGCTCGAAGAAAAAAATTTTTTTAGTCTGTTTGTTGATATTTCTACCACTCGTCACCTTTCTTTGCATTTTGAGGAAAGACGAGTTGGGCTGCAACACGTGTACATTTAAAAACGTACTGAACTTACCAGGTCTTTTGTATTAGGAATTATTAAACTGCTGCACAAGTAAAATTCTCTAAAGAGTTCAGGTGCTGCCAAATGATTAAATTTTTTTTTTTTTTTTTTTTTTGCATGCTGACCAGTCACTGATTTGATTAAAAATCCAATTGTTCTGAATACCCTCACTCATATGCATTCCCAGTATGAGGCCCCAGACTGCCTCTGTTTAGCAGATCAGAGGTTGGAATGCATTAAGAATGAGGCTGAGTTAGACCTAATGACATAAGAATGAATTGATTTTGTGTTGGAGAATGTGCTGAGCCTCTGATTCTAAACTGTGTGGCATGTTCTGTGGCTACTGTTCAGTATGACTGCACCATTTGGGGTGTAATGTTGGACTTCTTGACTCTAATTTACCTCTGAATGTCAAGATGCTCATTAATCTTGATACCAAATGTCTGGACGTCGTCAGTAAAGTAGGTGTATTCGTTGTCTGTGCAGGAGGAAGAAGGCGACGACGCAGATGTGTCCACAGCGCCATCCATGGCTAGCCACAGGCTGCCCCCTGCTGTGCATGTACAGCACTATACTGCACGCTACTCAGACACTACCTACAGTGGGTTAGGGCTGCGTGATGCGCATGAGGAGAACCCAGAGAGCATCCTGGATGAACACGTACAGCGCGTCATGAAGACTCCTGGTTCTCGGTCACCTGATGGCCTTCCCGCGTCCAAGATGCCTGGGCATATTGCCCCACTAGTCAGTGGCCAAGGAAAACACCAAGCAAGGCTGGGACCCAAGGCCGAGCTGGGATATGTTTACCACCACAAACACACACATCACACACACCATGCAGAGGGAGAAGGCATGAGGCCGTGGAACATGGAGCAGCACCATTATGGCTCCAAGATGAGGAACTACTCTGATGCCACCAACGCAGTGGAACCGAGTGGATATAGGTAAGATCCCTCTAAAGTTTAAGTGCGTGACTATACAAGGCTAATACAAGACAAACCACATCAAAGCAGAATGTGTGGTTAACTTTATTTCAGCAGTAAAAGTGCCACGCTTTCAAAGCGGCCATACAAGAAAACTGAGGACATGCGGAACTTTGAGATGCGAGAAACAGCTCCAGATGATCGGGACAGAAACCAGAAGATCCTGCAGTGGATGATGGAGGGAGAGAAAGAGACGGGGCGCCACAAGAAGAGTCCATATGGGTGAGTAGGTCACGTAGGAGTTGTACGATGCTAGGGCTTAGCTAATGATTAGAGATAATTAACTATTTTGCTTTCATGATATGAGGTTTGCACAGTATTTATATTCCACCATACTGTAACCAGTGGGTGCTGGTGGTGTAGTGGTTAGGGTGCTCGGCTCATGATTGATTCAAGGTCGTGGGCTTGAATCCCCGTTAGACCCACACCGTGCTGACTCTTGGGCAAGTGTGCCTCTGTCCACCCAGTAGTATAAATGGGTACCAGTAAAAAAATAAAATAAAATACTGGGAAGGTAACCTGTGATGGACTAGCATCCCATCCAGGAAAGTTTGAACTCCTAGTCGCTTTATGCTACGGAAACAGGGTATAACCTCAGGCCTGATGAGCCAGTAGGCTCGGGTGTAAAAAGCCCAACAGACTTACCTACATTGTAGCCAGTGACACTGACTGTAATGGTGCAGTGTGTTCGCACAGTTTAATCTTTTACCTGAAGATAATTTGAAAGATGAACACTGATGCACATGTCAGGCTCTGGAGGTGTTCAGTATTTGAATGTGGTTGGCAACAGTAATGAATAAATGATGGCATTTTCCTTGAAATCATGACAGACTGCAGGTCACTGTGCTTTTCTGCACTAAAACCAAAAATCTATGCACTTTTACACATTATATTTGAGTTTATCTGTTTCAGAAATGCCCAGACAAGAGCTGTGTGTATACTGTAGCTTTGGTGTAAACAGTGATGATTAATCAAAGCTTGTAGTTTTATGTAACCAAGTTTGAAAGCCAAGGTGATGTAAAAGTGAGCTAGAAAAGGATCGCTTCAGAAAGTACCTTCAAAGCTTTCTGGCATTAAGAGGCTTTTCTGATTCTCTGATGTGTTCCTCAGGAGTCTCCCTGGCTCTAAGAAGGCGCAGGGTCACGAGTCGGGCCGGCCAAGCTCGGTAGAGAGGCTGGGGGCTGTGCACCCGTGGGTGAACGCTCAGCTCAGCAACAACGTGCTGCCTTCACACCCCTTCATCCAGGATCCAACCATGCCCCCAAACCCAGCACCCAACCCCCTTACACAGCTGGAAGAGGCCCGCAGACGACTAGAAGAGGAAAAGAAAAAGTCGGGAACCCCGCAGCCCAAGCAGAGGTCAGTTACGCTTTTCTCTCTCTCCGAAGATGAGAATACCAGTGTTTACTTCAAAGCTGTGTCAGCTTTCTTCCTTCAAGCAGACTTATTGTTTTTCTTATTCTTCCTTTGGGAATAGACATATTATATACTGTCCAACAGGCCTGCTTAAAAAAAAAAAAATACTTTTTTTGAATTATACTGTGAGTAGAAATGTGGCAAATGTCTCTGGGTTGTGACATAGTGTGGTTTGTACACAGTGGCTAGGTTCTTCCTGTTTTATTATTTCCTTGCACCCCATGTAGTTGAGGCTGAATGTGCGTGGCGTGTCTAATATAGGAGTTGTTTCTCAGGTATGTGATGGAGGTGATCCAGAGGGGACGCAGTGTGGTCCGGCCCGCCGTTTTCCCCACACTCAACATGGTGCCTGCCGTGTCCGACACGGAGCTCTCCGAGGCCCAGTATGTCCCTCTGGCCCAGTTTCCCATCATGCCTTTCTTATTGTGTCATCAGTCCTGTCATTGAGTCTGTGAGAGTGTACATCATCCTGCATCCACTGCTGCAAGCATATTGACTCTATTCCCTGCCTGGACTGCATGTGTCCTATTAACATATTCCAGCTTGTCCGAGTTCATGCCCCCACCCTTTCCCTTCTCATGTTGCTTTATAGCCCTGTGGTGTAGTTAGCAAGTAGACACCATCCATCATCGTAATAGTGTGTTCTTACCTGTTGCTGGAAACCTCAACAGCGGCACTCAGTTATATGTATTTTGTCTCTCTTAAGATGTGGATGTCTTTTGATAAACTGAGATTGAGATTGAAATCATGCTGAATGTTAAATGAGTTGCTGCCATGTTCACGCCATCAAAGCCTGACTACTGCAAATAGTAACAACCTGAGATCTTTTGTCTGGTTGTTTTGTTCCTTCAAAAAAAATGCCAGATTTAATCTTTTTGATTCTTTAAATGCTTTAATCAGACTGTTTTTTACTCACCACTGAATTCTCTTCTGTTTTGCTTTGTTCAACAGACACAAAGGTATGAAAAAGCAGCAGTGCGAGAACATTACTGTGGCGTATTATTTCTGTGGCGAGCCCATCCCATACAGGACCTCAGTCAAAGGAAGGATTGTCACACTAGGACAGTTCAAGGAGCTGCTTACAAAGAAAGGGAGTTATAGGTAAAAATTACACCCAAATGTATTTTTCCTTTTTTTTTTTTGTTAAATATGTACTTAAAAAAATTGTGCTTACAAATCAGCCGAAATGTAATCCTCAGGCAGTTTTCCAGGAATGCCACAATCTGATTGGTTCACTATCTCAGGGTAATTAATTTGTTATGCATTGAAGGTGTGGTGAATGTTGCTAAATAGAACAATTCAATTTAGTGACATTAATAGAGTGTGCATACTTGTTTTAGTATATTTTACACAGGAACGTCAGCAAAACAGCACACTAAAACCACATTTATAGTTTATTATATGTTATATTTTATTGTCATTTTTGGTGTGTGATGGATTGAGGTAAGATCCGTGATGTGTTGTCTTTAATACCCTAAGAGATTAAGTATATATTTATGCAGAAAGATAAAGAAGGGCGAACTAAAACAAGACTTTTATAGTTTATATTTACATATTTTAACCATAAAATGCAGGTCAGGTGAGCTCTTGACCCAAGTATAAGTACTGTGTAGCTAAAGTTTCCTGTTTAGCACATACTATACCAAAGTAAAGCATGCTCTATAATATATAGCTGTATTTAACACAGTGAAACAAGAAAAACAAACTAACATTAGATTTTTACAGCTCATTTTTACATTATCATTCTTTTTAAGAATGATAATGATTCCACTTGGAACAATTTTTTAAAATCTCAAAATAGCAGACCAGTCAGATTATGACTATGAGACTATGGCTATGAGAGTGTAGCATATGCTAATGGACATTATCCACTTTTCAAATTGGGGTAATGATTCGGGATAATTTTCTGATAACTTTTCACAAAGTTTAAGGATTAGAAATCATAAATAAAAGTACGGATGATGTTTTATCAGGAATTCATACAATTATTTTATAATGTTTTATATTTAATTTTGCCTTCAAATAACTTCCTGTTACTGTCATGCACTATTATGGCCAAAAGTCTGTGGACACCTAACAATCACACTCGTATGTGGGCCTTCAGAAAACTTTAATAACATATGTTTGGAAGCTCCAGGTTGTCCAGAGGTGACCTTATTGCTGTGCTCAGAGCAACCTCCATGAGGACATGGTATATATGACCCATCACAGTGAAGTGGGTATTAAGTCGGAAATTTTTTAATTTGAGTTATTGGTAGCAATATATTTTGTAGCTGATATCCGAAGCTTTAAAATGATACCAGATTTTCTGACATATATGTTGCTAGTTTTGAAGTAACTAACCAAAACCTGCCAGGAAATTTCAGCCTTTTAAGCATGCAACTGGAGAAAATCGGGTTTAAAATTCAACAAAATATATAATAATTTCTGATAATCCCCCCATTTGGTCTATTGTGCAAGTGTTTATGTTGTTAAAAGGTGAGCTGACCTTTCATTGTTTCTCGACAGGTATTATTTCAAGAAGGTGAGTGATGAATTCGACTGTGGTGTGGTGTTTGAGGAGATACGCGAGGACGATGCTATTCTACCCATCTTTGAGGAGAAGATCATCGGCAAAGTGGAGAAGATCGACTGAAGATCAGGAGTGAAGAGTAGGGAGCACAGAGACCTAGCATGGCCTTTTAGGGGGAGTTGCTTAGTGGCCAGTAAGGAAGGATTCTAAGAGGAGGTGCTAATAGATGGTACTGAGTATGTGTGTGGGAGGAAAGGTGTGTATTGGGCAAGTGAAAGAGTGTGAGAGAGATATAGATAAAGTGTGGGAGCACTGTGGAATGCGTGTTATGGACTTCAAGGCTTCTACCTCTGCATTAGAGCCTTTTCTGGTTCCCCACAGGTGCCCTGGTCACCGTGGTATGCAGCCTTTGGACTTTAGGATAAGGCAGCACAGTCTCACCGTTTTGGTGTATTTCTAACTTTGAAATGTAATGTAGCAGTGTAAAGTTTGGCTAGAAAAAAAAAAACATGACTTGCTAAGAAATATGTTTACTAAAGCTGCATATTTTTGATATGACATATCAGAAGGAAGGTATCCTTTCTAATGTAACATCTCTTCTAATTTTATATGTACTGGTACCACATGTACAGTCTGTTTAAAACGGGGGGGGAGAAAAAAAAGTTTTATAAGTATTTAAATATTTAAAAGGAATAAACCTATTGGTATGATCTTAACGTTTTGGCAGATCCAGTTTGAGAAAGTTCATGAGGACCTTTTAGTGCAGGTGGCTGAATGAAAACCACGAGCCACAGTCCATGCTCTGTTAAGTGCTTTTAACTTATAAACCTGATCATAAACGTTTTCCACTCAGTGGTACCAGGTCGCGCTGCACTTTGCCATGTGAGACAGGAGTGGACGGTAGCTTATACGATCATGCCTTTATGTTTTTGGGGTCAGTAGGCACGAGGCAGTGCCAGATCCAGACTTTGTATGTGAGTAATTCATTGGTTTTACCTCCAGCTGCTTTCAATAATAATTAAAAAAATACTGTATGCACCAATACGCCCATCATCATCTGGCCTGAAGTGTGTGGACTGGCCCCAAGAAGACGTCTCAGCATCAGATGTATCAAGAGTATAATGAATCTTATGGAAACTAGCGCATCTGCAATTTTTACAAGAGCTATTTTTATACGTACTATATATCCATGAATCAGAACAGGAGGAATGATGTAGTTGCTGTCCAAGTGCTTGCATATTTTCATATTCAGAGTGCAGTGGATCACTGGGGGCATCTGTAAGTGAATGTGTGTGGCTATGTGGAGCGCTGCTGTGTACCACGTACCACTAGCCTATATAACGATCATGTTTACACTTACCTTAATGTATTACAAAAGGATAATAAAGTAATTAATTGTAGCCTTTTAGCTTTGTGGCTGAATTTGGTGCCTGTCAGGAATTATCATTATTGTTATTATTATTGTTATAAAATTCCATACTTGGTCACATGACACCAAAGAACAGTGAACAGTATACTGTAGGAATTACAAACATGTCCATTTCCATCCATGTTTTTTTTTTTCTTTTCTTTTTTTTTCCAATTTCCATCCACTTGTTTTCACTGATTTACCCAAATGCTTTGTGTCACCAGCTCAAGCTCTTGCACAGTCTGCATATCATTAGGGAATTCTTATAGGGATGACACGTGGAATGACGCTTGTTTTAGTGTTTGCCGCTGGGAAGAGGTGAACGCTGAATGGTGCTGTAAGTCAATATGCGTCCTGGTGTCCCATAAGAGGATCTCGTCTTCCTGTGTTAAACGTTCTCTTCAACATTTTAAGGTCCCTGTCTGTGGCAGTTTGTCCCTTCTTCCTCCCATCAAAACGCTATTATTCCTTAATTAGCTTGAACTAAATGGGTACTTCGCTACTATGGAACCTTTTCTTCTTTGATTTTTTTTATTATTTTTTTTTTTAATGTATCTGACTCCTTGTAATTACAGTGTAATTGTCATCATGCTTGGGCTTTTTCAGTGGGCATGTAAAAAGGTTCATAATTACTGTGAAAAGCCTGAAAGTGAGCGCCTCTCACTTAAGATGGATTAACTGTATATAGTACATTACCGAGTGCCTTGATGAGCATGCTCACGCTCTGCAGTCTCATCCCTTCTGCTCTATTTGATTCATACCAGCAACTAGAATCATTACTTTTATTCCTAGCATTATGTTTTTATTTTTGCTTCTGTACATGAATCTGTTTTATTTTTCCATGTGAAGTTTCGTCACACATTGAATAAGCCTTTTCTGTGTAAATATGTACATTTTTCTGTGTTTTCAGCCAGCAACCTGATTTGGATATTTAGTGCTCTGGTTCTGCTTAAGTGTGCCGAGTTGTACAGTTATCATTTTATGGTACTTTGGACAATAAAGACATAATAAAACATTCTACTCATTGCTTCCTTCTGCCTCATACTCCTTACATGTCTGTCTGTCCAAATCTGCTGAATATAAGATGTATTGATGTCATGTAGTGTAGGCTTTAAGGCATTTCTTTTTTATCATGCATATTATTTTCACACATTCAAGAAATAGGAACAATACCAATGCTGTTGTATTTAGTATAGTTGTGTGCTGTACGAGATGCTGCCAGTAATTTGTGAATAATGAAATGCTCTTGAGTATTATAGAAACATTCACCCACTCATGGCACAGTAGATGAACAACTGTTTATTTGCTTGGGTGTAATTCCTAAGTGCACAGGCTGTTTAAGTTTGTGTCTGTGTGCGTACTTTACAGATGGTCATACACCACTTAAACATGCTAAATGCTATGACGTATGCTATCGGAAATATATCTTGTCACATTTGATTTTTGATTTTTTAAAAAATTTTTTGCTCTGTGTGTCCTTAAAGCTGAGCTGAATATTTTGTTCTCTAAAGCTAAGGTCACAGAGCAAGAAATACTGCATTCTGATAATGAGCAGAAACCTTCACTCAGCTTCACACCATGGAGCAATTCTGAGTAGCGGCATGACCTAATCTGCATGTCTTTAGACTGTGGGAAGAAACTGTAGTGCCCAGAGGAAACCCATGCAAACATGAGGAAAACATGCAAACTCCACACAGAAATGTCCTCACAGAGCTCGAACCCAGATCCTTCTTTCTGGATAGAGGTGGAAGTTGCAGAAATTTAATGTAAACGTGGTCATGTGTGTGGCTCTCCCTTTGCCACTGTTCTTTCTGCTTTTTTTTTTTCTCTGAAGCAATACTAAAAACTTAATAAACAATCTTTCAGTAGGAAGACAAAAGTCAGTAAAACACAGGGTTCATTTATATGGATGACAACAACACCTGGAAAGTGATGCTGTCAGGTTCTCCTCTCTTTATGAGCACATCCCAAAGTATGCCTTAGGGCTGTGATAGAAGAGTGATTAGATTTCAGAGTGGCACTGATTAAAGTGAAGTGCAGGGTAACGGGTAATTACGTTCACTTCTGGCACAAAGTCAGTGTTTAATTCTTAAACAACCAATTAGCCTTGCTGACTGTTTTCCACTGAAGAGATGTACAACAATGCAATAAAAGTTTTGGGTTTTAATAGTGTATAAAGTTTTTTGTATGTCAATAATAATAATAATCAATGTAGTTTGAGTCACTGGAATGATCGGTCTTTAGTCTTAAACAGAACTGTGCTTGCTCCTAATTTTTGAGGGTTACGAGCCTTGCTTAGTAGCCAAAAACAGGTGGCATGATAGATAGGACTTGAACTCATAACCTTATGAAACATAGCCCAGAGCCTTAATCACTGAGCCACCACTGAGCCTCATTACATTGCCCAAGGAGGTTTTCATTGGCATGAATTTGTTTGTGTTTTTTGCAACTTCCTGTCCACAGTTTTTAACAGATCAATCTGAAATTTTTGTGATGAGTAGGTGACCACCAAAGGATGATCCCAGTAAATTTTGGTAAGAATCCATGCACTGATGGTGTCATAAATCATAAGAATATAAAATGAGAAGAATATAAAACATTTTGAGAAAGAAAGAAAGAAATAATATATTATATTATATATTATATATTATATTATATTATATTATATTACAGTAAAAACAAATCCAATTTAAATAAAATTTGCTAAGTATATTCAGGATTAGAATCTGATGCAGATTGGGGCAATTGAAATTTAACATGGAAAGTCTCCTTTTTTTTTGGAAGTGTGGTAGTACAGCAGATCCAGTATTTTTTATGGCTTTTTGGAGGTTTGTGCTTTCTTAGTGTTTTTGTGTTCTTATTTAAATAGCAGTTACATACTGTTCGGAACGTGAGCTACAATATCAAAGTCTGGTACATGGATATATGCATTGAGTTTTTGTGACAGAATGCTGATATGGATCATATATATGGATCTTCACATAGGTTGTATGTTAGCATTGTGGAGATTAATAATTAGTGTTATTGGTCCATAATCACAGCATCTCAGAAACCTTTTATTTGATTACACAAGTCAAATACTGTTACATGATACCCATACATTTTTTTCTGTTATGGCAGTAATATGCTGCTGTGTA
>JAQMYF010000001.1:38862221-38874094 GCA_030014195.1 Neosilurus mollespiculum
TATATTATTACCTTTTAAAATAATAGAGTAGTCAACTTAAAGTTCCAGTGCAAATTGCCTTGCGAGCTGAATTCTCAATTGAATTCTGAGTGTAGGGTTTATAAAGAAATGTTTAAATTCTTTATCAAATTTGTTTTTATTATGTAAAGCTTCTTTGTGACAATGTCAATTGGAAAAAGCACCATACAAATAAATGTAATTAAATTTAATTAAATTCACACAGAAATTCTAAACATCAGGCACAAACACAGGATATTTTTGCTCTGAGGCAAGAGTGCTTATCACCACACCACCATGCTAAACACATAGTTAAATGAGTTCAACATATTCTATGCAAATTTTGGGGTGAATAATACCAACCCCTCTGTAAGAAGTTCTGAGGACCACAACAGCTGCACACTAGTTCTATCTATACCTGAAATTTTTTTGGAAGGCACCAAGACAAGTTGGCATACCTGGATGGGTCTCATGAATAAGTGCCTTCCTGATGGACAGACCTTAAGTGTTGAGAATTGGAAACTTGACCTCCTCCACAATGCCAGGTACCTCAGGGATTTGAACTTTGCCCCTCCTGTCCTTCCTGTTCATGCATGACTGCTTCAAACACAGCTTCAAAATAATTTTCAAGTTCACTGAAGACACAACTATCCTAGACTTCATCATAACTGATGAGACATGTGACCGAGAGCAGATTAAAGGTGGGTCCCTATAGTACCATGATAATTACGTTTTTTTATTCACTTATGAATATTTCATAGTTTTAGTATGGTCATGGAGAGACTAGAGCCCATCCCAGCCAAGTCTAGGTAAAGGCAGGGTACACCCTGAACACACACACACACACACACACACACACACACACACCTAATGGCAATCGAGGCAATCGGAAATGAATGATAACCACTACACCACTGTGCTGCCCACGACTGTTTTTTTAACATCATCATAATGAAGGAAATGATGGTTGGCTACAGGAGGTCCCAGAATGCAGTACATGCTTTCCTACACATCAGTGACGCAGTTGTGTGGGAAAAAAAAAAATCAAGTTTCCGCTCAATAATGGTCTTACCTGGTTCTTCCACACAGAGACAATCATAAGGTCTTCCTGTCAGAGATTCTGCCTCCTCTGGAAGCTTAAGCAGTTTGGAGTGAACTCAAAACCCCTCATCAGTTTCTACATCTCTACCATAGAAAGCATTATTTGCTTGGTGGACTTGTGTAACGTTATAGCAAATGCTCTGCACATGACCATAAGGCTCTTGTGAGAACAGCAAAACTTCAGCCATGTTGTACTGCCTGAGGAAAGCACTGGAGATCATGTCACACCTCACTCACAACAGCACTCAAAATTACCATCTGGAAAAAGTTTTTGGAGCATTCAGTCATGGTGAAATTGACTAAAGAACACTTCTTTTTCTGCAGATTATGCTTCGCAACAGCCTGCAGACAGGTCATACTTCATTTGCTTTCCTCCTCAGGTGCTCTGGGAAGTTGACACTTTTAAAGTTTTGAACAATAAAACATGCATGTTCTCCCTGTGTCGGGTACTCCGGTTTCTTTTTACAGTGCAAAGACATTCACATTAGGCTAGCTGGCTGTTCCAAATTGCCCCTAGGTGGGATTGTCAATAGTTGTGTGTGTTGGCCCTGCAATGGATTGGTGTGTTGTTCAGAGTGTACCCTGCCTTTACTCAGGGTAAGCAGAGCTAGGCTCCATCCTCCCTGCGATTCTAGTTGTTTTAATTTGTCCAGCAAATGAATAACTTTTGTCTAAAAGGGCTCGCGATAAAGAAGTAAAAATTTCTCTATAATTTTTGGGTGAAAATGTATTGAACAATGCTATTGTAGGCAGTGAGAACCAAAAAAATAATTCCGACTAGTATATTGAGGTAAAAGTATGGCTAATAAACAAAACCACTGAAAATACCAAATTTTCAGAAAAACTGAAAGGTGTCGCAAATTAATTTTTTTTTTACTTTTGCATTGCTCGAATGAACTTCAAACCATATGCAATGGTTTAGCGAGTGAAGAAATGAAAAATATATGAACACTATGCCTGAAAGGTTAGATGCTGTAATTGAAGTAAAGGGTGGCCACACTAAATATAGACTTTTTTGTTCTCAAAAAAGAGACCGTTATTTTTGTTATTACTATATATTGTTGTTTGTTTACTTATTCTCATCAATATGATCTAATATTATATGAAATAAATACTTGAATAGTACTTGGTTTCTGATTATTTTGTTAAGTTGTATAAGTGTACTGTATTTTTTCATTTCTTCACTCGCTAAATCCTTCAATATGATTTGAAGTTCATTCATGCTATGCAAAAGTCAAAAAATAAAACTGCTAAAATACAATACACATACGTTATTGCTTTTTATTACAGGTCACAATTTACACTGAAAAACAAAACCCTCGTCGCATTGCTGTGGCACGCTTCCTCTTTAAGGAAAACTAATTTTCAGGAAATTGCTTTATAAGGAGTGAATTCTGTATGTGAATGTTATCTAACATTAGGAGCAATCCGAGCCCAGTTCTATTTAAGACTATAAAGACCGACCATTCCATTGACTCAAACTACACTGATTATTATTAGTGACATACAGAAAACTTTACACACTATAAAAACCCAAAACTTTTATTACATTGTCATACATCTCTTCAGTGACCACCCTTTACTTTGATTACAGCATTTAACCTTTTTTTTGTGATGGGAAAGTGAGACAGGTAATGGGCCAGGACAGTCCTGAGTTTGCATGTATCTATTGAGTGGTACTCAGAGGAGAACAAAGAGTTACACCTATGTTTTCTTACAGTCTACATTTGTAGATCTGCCATGTCAGCGAAATTACATCCTTCTATTAAATATATACTTAGTGACAAAAGAAACCAGACACATTAGCAAAGCTAGACTTGCAAGGCTGCATGGTTCTGTATTTTTCATCAGCAGTGATGACTACCCTACTTTTCACAGACATTCATTTCTCACACCAGCTGCAGTGACGAGTAGACAGCTGGGCCCTGCGGAGGTTGATGATTACTTTCTATGACAGCTTGTTCGGGGGTATAAGTTGACTCAGGGTCACCAAGAAAATCAGACATGGATGTGAACTGTACTGTATTTTTGTTTTCTTTTTATACATTTTAATCATACAAATCATACCACATTAAATTATTTTATTTACAATGTTTTGTTTTTTCATTTTATTATTTATTCTTTATTAGGATGTCCTTTAAAGTTTTCTGGCAAATTTTCTATTTTGAATTAATGTAACTGAATAAATAAGCAAACTATCAATGATATCTTCCCAAAATTGAGAGCTGGTACTTACTGTAGGTACCCAATATAAATTTTATTCCAACCCGCTTTATCCTTTATTAGGGCCATGAGGAGGCTAGAGCTTATCTGAGCCAACTCTGGGCAAAGGCGGGATGCACCCTGAACAGCTTGCCAGTCCACCACAGGGCCAACACACACACACACACACACACACACACACACACACAAGCATTCACCCAGAACTCGAACCCAGAACCTTATTGCAGTGAGTTGGACATGCTAACCACTACACCAGCATCACCCAATAATATTTGATCTGTATTCTGACTTCTGGAATTTTGCCTTCTGTTTCATTCAGCATTGTTTTATTATAATGCATGTATTATTTTCCAGGAAATTAAAGATGGAGAACACTCATTTAAGATGATAAAGACATTTAAGGTGTTAAAAAATGTGCAATAAATGTGAAAATTATTCAGAGAGTTAATTACACACCGACAATTCAGGGTCAAATTTTTCACCAGGGCATGACAGGAAAACACTGAAACTGACAGAACATCCTGCATAATCATCTTTATATCCTAATTTTTTTTGGCACCAAATAAGTACCTGATATGTCCTCTCTTCTTGCTTCTTTTGACTCTGTGAATAAATTCTAATCTGAGTTGAGTAAAGGATCATACATTTGAACTAATATAATTCATCAGCCTTCTGCACACATGGATTTTAATATTGTTTAATTACCTAGTCAGATAAAACTCATAAATTCTTGAGTGAAAACAAAGGGGTGATTATTATACAAGCTACTATCAAAAAGGCAAAACACTACCTAAACCACTACAGGCACACAAAAACTATCAAAATGAAGCATGTAATTTTATAGTGATATCAGTATATGTTGCTACAATGATTAATCCTCCACTGTCTGACTGCTCATGACTAAGCATTTGTGTAAGGTAAATAAATGACATTTTTTATGTTAGCTAAATATATGATAATGAAATGCCAAGCCAACACTGGAAATGAAAAAACATGCTATCAGCTAGCTAACATTAGATACTTAATATTAGGTAACGTGAATGTTAGCTCCAACTAGCTAAAGTTATTTAGCTAAACTGTAAATTAAAAAGGGAAGCACAGTGGAGTAATGGTTAGCACATCTGCTCACAGCAAGAAGGTCCTAGGCTTGAGTCCCAGGCTTGATGAGGGTCCAAATACATGCACGTAAGGCTAAGTGACTGTTCCAAATTGCTCCTAAGTGTGTGTGTTGGCATTGCGATAGACTGGTGAGAAATTCACGGTGTGCTCCTTTCCTTGTAATATGATACATGGGAGACTTTACTTAGGATGCGGCACCGCAATGATGGCATTGAGGTAGGCAGGGAATTGATATCAAGCTTGAGAACTTGTTTGGTGCACTTAAGGGGTGTCTGAAATCATATTACAATAATGAATATAAATATGATTGAATATAGGAAATATATTGCAGTGTTTACAAATATTTCCCTCCCTTCCTCAAATGCCCTATTACCTCTTTTGTGGGGTTCAAATATTAATCAAACAAACATTCTCTCATTATGGTGTTTGGATAAGATGATGCAGATGCAAGAGACATACAGAACTGAGATGTGTTAATAAGGAACAAAAATACGTGGTAAACATAAATGTTTCATGAACCTCCACACAGAATCGCCCTAAACAAACATAAACAGCAGGCAGACCTACAGATAATGTTCATGAAGCAAACACAGAAAACAGAAACTTTGAAGAAAGCTAGGGAGCTCCAGTCTAAGTGCACGAGTCCGGCATCATGATGATTCACTGTAGACACAAACAGAGAGACAGGTAAACTTAATGCTGAACAGATAGGGTTATCTAGATCATGCTGAGACGAGATACTCAATGAGAACTGGAGAGTGATGGAACAAGTACTTAATAAGACAGGTGATACAGGTGAAAGCAGGAGGAGAGGAAGTAAAAATCCAGTACAGTTGGAAGTGCAGAAGAGGCAGAAAAGACCCGACAGTGCCCTCATTATTACTGGCTCCAAGGCCCTTGGGGTCAAGGACACACCTGGGGTGGAGGTGGGTGGTGGTAGCTGGCCATGCCATGGGAACCTCCGGACATGCCTGATGGAATTTGGCAATGAGCACTTGGCTCAGGATGTCCTAGGCCATACCCCAGCTCCTCTCCATGGAATCATAACCCTACCAGTCCACTACGTACTGGATATAAGATACTGGAGTTGAGCAGCTGACAAACCTTGTAAGTAGGAGCGCCCTCAATGTCCATCGCTGCAGGAAAACCTGGCATGCCTGACTGAGCAAGGAAACATGAAAGACAGGGTGAGTATGCAAGTAAGAAGGTAAAAGAAGTTTTGGATGGAGCATTTAGCTTGGTTATTGAGGATAAGCTTAATTGCTTGGTTGCCTGAGAGTTATTAGCTTATCCAACTTTGAGAAAAATGCCCTTTAAACCCATAAAGCAATACAGGGCCCACAGTCTGACAGAATATCCTCTGGGAGAGCTTAATGACACAAGGCAAACTGAGATAGAATCTCAGTAGCAATAGAGTCTAGGCCACCTGGAGAGCAGATGGGAGAGAAAAGAAAGGGGCAATTTGTCAGCTCTTTGAAAAGCAATCTACCCCAACCACTATTATAGTGTATGCCTTCGACTTCAAGACTGGCAGTGACAAAGTCCACTGCAATGTGGAACCATGGTATGTTGGGGCTGGGGGTGGGGAGGGAGTATGGAGTAGGAGTGGATAGCATGTTGTAATGTGTAATGTTGTCCACCAATGTTTTCACTTAATTATCTTTAAGGTATGGTTAATACCTGAGTATTCTGTGGAAGATGTAATGTGGGCCACCAGACTCCTGAAAGAAGGGGCTCTGGCACAAAGACCTGGTCAAGGGAGCAACCCCAATGCATGGGGTTAAACTGATCCTTTTGAGATATTTTCTCAACCTGATTTGATGTAGGGTCACAGTCTGCCATCTTTCTTCTCCACAAAGAAGGATTTGCAACCGAGGAGGTATTTTACCAGGTGGTAGATCAATAGCACTGTAGGGCAGTGGTGGTTTAGTGGTTAAGGCGATGGGTTACTGATCCGAAGGTCAGCGGTTCAATCCCCACTACTTGGGCCCTTGAGCAAGGTCTTAACCCAGTTGAGTCCTTAACCCTCAATTGCTCAGTTGTATAAAAAAATGATGATTGTAAGGTGCACTGGTGCCCAAGGCAAGTGAGGAAGACAGATAGTGACACCGAATACTTCTGCCAGTGACACATATTGTGGGGGTATGGTGAGCAGAATATGAGCCAGCAAGCTTGTAACAGAGGTGGTGGACTTATTGGTTTTTGGGTGCAGACATGAGGTGGAACACTGGGGTACCAGGAACAAATTTTTTTTACCACCTCGCCAATCGATGGGTGGCTTATTAAGTGGAGCCTTAGGAGACCAACCATGAACAAGTGTTGGGATTGGGGCAGAAATCCGGCGAGGATTTAAAGCATAGCAGAGTTGACGAGGACATGACAAATTTTGTCCAGGGTGTACCCCACCTTCACCCAGTGTCTGCTGAGATAGGTGCCAGCCTCCTAGTGACCTTTAACGGATTAAGTGGTTCGCAAAATGAGTGAATGAGGGAATGAGCTCTGTGCACTGTGGGTGATTTTCATGTACTTTTTAAAGTAGTGGCTACATAAGTAAATATGTTTCTACTGCATGTACAGAAAAATAACCTGCAGTGATCTATGAACTACAAGGCTCAGAAGCACTAATATGAATTTTTTAAACGTTTAATAAAACACTATGTAAATAATGATTTAAGTAATTAGATGTACAGTAGGTCCTCTTGCTGTGTTAACCCTTTTTAACTGCAAAAAGGAGAACAGAACATAATAATAATAATAATAATAATAATAATAATAATAATAATAATAATAATAATTTTTAAATGATTTGGAAGTGCATAACTTGATTTGGAAGTGCATAACTTCACTTGATGAAGTCACACTACCAATACCTACAATGGCTTTGTGGAAATTGACCAAGCTCCTAATTTAGTTTTTTTCCAATCAATATTGGACTCTAGACAATTGCTGTTTCCATATAATTTTATTCAGCTATAAGAAACTATGATCCTCACACACAATGTCTTACAACACCTGATGGAACCGAGTCTCCATTATCTGGAGCTAGGATCTGACCGATGAGGAATGCAGCATATCACATCCAAAATTGTAGTATTTCCATACAACATTGGGGGATATGAACAACAACAACAACAACAACAAACAAAACCCAACAGCAGCACAATATGAAACCAGGGATATTCAATCCCAGTATGCCTGTGGGTAGCTGATAAGGTATTTGGGCTGGAGATACACAGAATATGATTAAGCATTTCTGTCAAAATCAGCATGTAATGAGGGCGGGCAATATTTAGGATTGAGTCACTGAGTGCTCCTGGTGTAATCAAGACTGTAATGGTGAGTGTAGACCATAAACAAAAGACAGGCATCCACCAGCTTTTGACCTCACTCTTTAAACTGATGGAAAATTGATGCTGTGGAAAAGTGCTGTTTGGGAAGATATGCTAGTTTGCTGAGTGAAAAATTGAAATGAGAAATAAATCCTCACACAGGCAGGGTGCCACTGTACTGCAAAAAGTGGGACACAACAGACATAGAAGAAACAGCAAATGCTGTAGTGCTGCACTGAGGTACATACAATAGGTTATTAAATAAGAGCAGATGCCTGTCTGATGTATGTAAATGTAATGTAGCATAATGTGCCTAACTTTAGTTTTTTCAGAAGTTTATTAGTTTATATCTGAGTTGTTAGTTTAATATCTGTGTGCTGTTATTTTTTTCTGTTATCTCGCCTTATTTGAAAGTGACGTTTTCATGTCCTATTTTCACGATTTTGCACCCTCACGGGACTAAAATTAACTAAAAATGAACAACAAACTTTTCAAAAACAGGCTACAGCAAATTTCAACTTATAAGATACAAGTAAAAAAACACCAGATGATGAAAATATACACTACTGTTTAAAAGTATGGGATCACAAAGAAATATTTTTGTGAATGCATAAAGGGGGCCTTTTAGGCCCACACTGTGATTAGTTTTTGTATATCTCTTCAATAAAAGCATTTCTGTTTTTAATATTCCATTAATTCCTCAACAATGTTCTCCTGGATCATCATCATTCATAACTGAATAATTATATCAGTTAATAAAAAAAACCAAAAAAAAAACAAACAAACAAAAAAAACCCATAAAACAAATAAACAAAACAAAAAAAAAGGTTTTACTATTTTTACCCCAAGTTTTCATAATGGGGGCCTAAAAAGCCCTCCATTCATTTTCTCTGGGAAATCTATCAGAAGCTTTGATTTTTGTCATTGTCAGAAACCTTTTAACTTTATATCAAATACACAAACTCTACACTTCACCACTCTGCACTCTACACTCTTAACCTTGAGCTTCACTACTTCAGGTAAGTTTAACTTTTTTTTCATATTATATTTGTTAGCATAAGAGTTTAGTACAGAAAATGGGCTGGAGGTGTGAAGTGTAAGTAGCTATTTAGCCACTGTGGTTTTAGGTTGCTACCTATCTAGCACATAGAGATATGAGCTTGCACATTACATGAAAAAAAAATGTTTCTCCACCATAAAGAACAAACACAAACTTGTGCCATAACAACATGTAGATAAATTGTGAGATTCTGTATTTTAGGCTTACTACATTAGTAGCTAAGAGAAACATCCGTATAGGTGGCTAGCTAGCTTTCAACCAATCAGTGCAATTGCATTAGTAAATAGGTAATGGGGCAGTGGTGGCTTAGTGGTTAAGGCGATGGGTTACTGAGCAAGGCCCTTAACCCTCAATTGCTGAGTTGTATAAAAAAAAGAAAAAAAGAAAAAAAGAAAAAGATAAGTTATTGTAAGTCGCTCTGGGTAAGAGTGTCTGACAAATGCTGTAAATGTAAATGTAAATGTACTGTAACAACTAGCTATTATAGCAAAGGTATGCTCAACACTACCCTAAAACTATATCCCACTATTACAGGTGTAATTACACAGTAATGTAATGTGGTACATATACATTTATAAAGAAGTTGCATCAATTTGAACATATTTTTTCTATATTTGAATAAAAATGACAGATAGCAGATGTGCTGCGAGATACTCTGCAGAGATGGTGTTGCAGCTACTGGATGAGGAAGGGATTTTCAATGTTGATGAAGAGTCTGAGTGCTCAGAGGATGGTGATCCAGATTATGTACCCCAGGGTGAGCAACAGAATGGTGCACCAGCTATAGACAGCGAGGACAGTTATAAGACATCTGAAGTCTCAGCAGGATAATAGAAGGAGCAAAAATGGAAAGTATTGGAGCGAGTTGCCTTGTGTTCAGGGCAGAGCTCAGTGCCATAATATCTTGAGCTGTTCAGGGATTGCTCCAGGATTGGCAATAACATTGCCAAAAGAAGCTTTCTGTCTGTTTATCATGGACCAAATAATTGAGGAGTTCCTGATGTGCACTAATTTGGAAGGAAGAAGATCAGAAGCTGCTAAGAGGTAAAAGTGGAAGGGGATCACCAGACAAGAGTTGATGGCCTTCTTTGGCAGAGAGTGAAAAAAGTCGGGATGTGTCCAGCCAAGAGTTGTTCTCAGACCCCCTCTCTAATCCAATTTATAAGGCCACCATGGGCCTCAGCAGATTTGAAGATATTCGGCACTTGCTGAGGTTTTGATGACAAAAGGGCACGAGACTACCGCCTGCAAACTGACCACATGGCTGCCTTCAGGTAGATAATGTCTATTGGTTGACTGTTTTTTATTTTCATTCTTACATGATTTACAATGTTGTTGCAATGGTGTATATATGAAAGGTACTATTACTACTAAATAAACACTTTTATTGCATAACAGTAGATGATAAGCCAAGACTGTGCAATAAGTAATTTATTTCATTCATCCTCTATCAAATTCTCAGGTATATATGGGACCTGCTCATTGTAAACTGGAAACAGCGGTTTATCCCCAATGACCTGGTGCCATTTTGGGGTAGATGCAAGTTCCTACAGTACATGCCAAACAAATTAGCCAAGTATGGCATTAAAAACTTCTGGGTATGTGATGTGTGGGTGCCTTATGCATTTGATGATGTACACAGGAAGGCAGCCAGGGAAATAAGTACAAAAAAATCTTGGGGAGAACATTGTTAAAAAGTTATGTGGTGACCTTACAAATTTTGGCCGCAATGTGACAATGGACAATTTTTTCACAAGTTGTTTGTTTGAATTTGAGTTTGCTGAGCGCCTTATGGAAAAGAGTCTGATGATTGTGGGCACTTTAAGACAAAACAAGCCAGACATTCCCTCTGTCATGAAGCCTGAGCCAGATATGTCCACAGCTCAGAGTTTGGCTTTAGTAGCAACACAACCATGGTTAGCTACTGTATGTGCCCAAGAAAGGAAAGGCTGTTGTCTTGCTTAGTACCATGCATCACGACAAAACAATCAGTGAGCCAAAGTGAGTAAGAAGAAACCAAAAATTGTGGTTTTCTACAACCAGACAAAGGTAGGAGTAGACTTGATGGACCAGATGGATCGGAGTTACAGCTGCAAAAGGCAAACCCAGTGGTGACCAATGGCTCTATGGGGTAATCTTCTGGACATTGTCTGTCTGAATGCCTCTACTGTGTTCCAAGCACAGCAACCAGGCTATGGATCGCGACGAGTGTTCCTGAAGGAGCCTGCCAAAGGCATGCTGATGCCACATATGAATCGAATTGAAACCTGCTCCGATCTTCAGAGAGGGATCATTGCTGCAATGGAGAGATGCGGTTTTGAAAAGGTGATGCACCAGCCACCCACTGAAAGTGGGGGCCCCGCCAAGAGGAGAAGGTGCCAGAGCTGCCCATATAGCAAGGACAGGAAGAGTGAACGTCAGTGTGCAAAATGCACAGGCTCTGTGTGCAAGAATCATAGCAAGGTTGTGTGTGAAAAATGGCTGTAAAAGTTAAACCACAATAAAAAATTCACGTTTCAGTACAATGGAGTATAGTGTCATCATGAATTCATGTTTTTCAATCAGTTTTATAACAATAACAAATAATATATTGACTTTACCCACATCCTGAACAGATACATGTATTTTTTGTAGGTATGACTGAAATAATTAATTTAAAATGCTAAGATGAGATGTTAATGTAATAAACTGCTAAAGTAATGTGTTTTTGCATGAAAGTAAAGATCTCATACAAAGTTATGTACTATTCCCTTCACAGAACAGAGCAAACTGACTCTACCCAGAATAGAAGGAGAAGCCTGAGGCCTGAGCCTCTAGTTTGAGAGACAGATGCCTGACAGGTCCTCAACCGGCAGCTTCAATAAACAGTACCTGCAAAACTCCAGTCTCAACTTCGAAGTGAAGAAGCAACTACTAGATATGCAAAGAAAAAGCCATATCTGAGACTGGTCAGTAAAAAAAAGTAAAGATTAATATGGGCAACAGTACACAGTCAACACAGACATTGGACAGAGGAAGACTGGGGGGGGGGGGGGGGGGGGGTG
>JAQMYF010000001.1:38876652-38894016 GCA_030014195.1 Neosilurus mollespiculum
GCAGTGAGAACCCGTCGATAGTGGGGCTTGAACCCCCGACCTTGGGATCAGTAATCCAGCACCTTACCACCAGGCCATCACTGCCCCCCCCCCAATTTTATAATATGTTCATCAAATGTTCATCAGTCGCCCACTAGGGGGAGACATTTCATTATAATGGCTAATGTACCCTGCACTCTATGAGTGCTCTTTATAATAATAATAATAATAATAATGATGATAATAATGATAATGATAATAATAATAATAATAATAATAATAATAATAATAATAATGATAATAATAATGATGATGATGATAATAATAATAATTTCCTCCCACTGTCCACATTCACACAATTTAGGTTACATTTCATGTCAACAATAGGTGCCCACAGGAGTGAATGTGTGAGCGATTGTCTGTCTTCTATATTAGACCTGCTATAGATTGGTGACCTGTACAGCGTACAGCTGACATTGGCTCACCCACAAAACAGCAAGAGAGAGACAAGATAAAAATACTTTTAACATATAATCACATTTTATGCTCAGTCAACCAATCTCTCTGGGTAGCACTGCAATGTGTGTGTGTGTGTGTGTGTGTGTGTATGTGTGTGAATCAAGTAAATATTGGTTTTTCTGCCAAGAGAAAACAAAAGCACAGGAACTGAATATCTTGAAGAACGCATAATACCGCCCTTGGCTATGAGACGGGGCAGTGGTGGCCTGTGGTAGGGTGCTGGATTACTGATACGAAAGGTCAGGGGTTCAAACCCCACTATCAGCGGGTTGTAACTGCTGTCCCCCCAGTGCAGCTAACTGGGTTATCAAAGGCCAGCCGTGTCTCTCAATGTTTATGGTGAGAGGCATGTAAAGGAACCATTGCTGTCATTTGTAAAGAGTAGGCCATTGGGTTGCTGATGGCCTGGTGAGCTGTCCAGGGTGTACTCTGCCCTTGCTCAGAGTTGGCTGAGATGGGCCCCAGCCTCCCCGCAACCCTAATTATGATTAAGCAGTTCAGAAAATGAATGAATAAATGATTATTATCCCACAAAAGTGGCCTGGTGTTAAATGGGATAATAATTATTTTGGATTTGAAATTTCCAATTAAGTCTTTGGACTGTTGGAGGAAACCAGACCACCCAAAAGAAACCCATGCACCCCCATGCAAAACCAAAACAGAAATGCACAGGGCTTGAACCCAACACCACTGTGCCCTGCAGGTCAGTACAGATGAGGTCTCATAGCATATAAAGTGCAACTGCTTTGTATGCTGTTGAATGGTATGTAACCGATTCATGATTGGGTAAAATTTTGCGTCTTATCTTTTTAGACTACACTCTCTAGCTTGGAAAGCGACCTCCACCAACGAGATATTATTTAGTTTGTGGCCAGTCCAGTTTGAGAAACAACACACAGTCAGACCGACTACAATTAAAACACATGTCTCCAACCAGGTGGTATGATGCAGCATGACGTGATGTAAAGCTACTTTTACCACCCAAAAGTTTATTGTTTTTTCAGTTAGATTATGTCCTGAAGTATTTAATCCCTCTTACCTCACAACAATTTGTCAATGACAACATCAAAAATAAATTAATAAATGACATGGCATGCTTTTTAATCCTTTATAGATATATATATATTTTTTTTGCAAAACATTCATTCATTTGTTTGCTGAACTGCATTATTCTATAGGCTGGAATCTCAGCCGACTCTGCGAAGGTAGGGTACTCCCTGAACAACTAATCCATCACAGGGCAACACACATAACCATTCACTCTTATGCTCACACCTAGGGGAAATTTGCTTTAGGTGCATGTCTTTTGACTGTGGGACTCTACACAGAAACAGTCTTAAGCCCAGGGCTTTGAACTCAGGATATTTTTGCTGTGAGGTGGATGTGCTAACCACTACACCACCTTCCCTCCATACTGCAAAACATCCACCAGAAAAATTACATCTTGTGGGAAACTTTAGGGAATCAACCCATCACACTTTTTAATGCATTTTTTTCAATTGGAAAAAGTCTAAAAGCTTGCTAAGGTCTGCAAGCACTCTATTTAAGTGCAGAATAATTTTCAGGCTTGTGCGTGTATTTGTTTTATAAATGCAAATTAAAAGGTGATTTTTCTCCTCGGCATTGAATGATTCCATAATAGTACTCTATTAATCTGGAAAAAATATGTCAATAATTAAAATAAGGTAAATCTGTTGGGCTCTTTACACCTGAGGCATAGTGGCTCATCACGACCAGAGCTTATCCTGGTTTCTGCATCATGCAGCAACCACAAGTTCAACTCCTCCTGGATGGGATGCTAGTCCTTCCCAGGTTACCTTCCCAGTAATTTTACTGCTACCCTTTTATACTGCTGGATGAACAGCTGCAGTGGGGGGAGAGGGGGGGGGGTGTCCTAGCACGTGGGGGTCAAGCAGGGATTTGAACCCATGACCTTCAGCTATTAAAAGTGTTTTGTGTCATATCTATGATTTGTTTTTGATGCAAAGTTAAAAAAAAATGTAATTAAAAAACCGGGATGATGGTGATGAAATATTGTTTGTCTGGGGTTGATGGAATCCATGAAGTAATTTCTTAGAAGTGTATTAATATATAAACCTGTGATTTGAATTATAGCCTATAAGAGTTTAATTAATACCTTCCGACCAATCAGAATCAAGAACTCAACAGCGTAGCAGTATGAATAAACAAAAATTTGCTAATCAGCTAATTTCCATAAACCCTCCCAGCGCCGAGAAAAATGCCCGTATTCATTGGGCTGTGTTTTTGATTGACAGGTGCTTTAACTAATCGTTTTTCAAGGAGGTGTCGGTGGAATTTCAAACCTCAGGAAAACGGAAAGAAGGGAATTTTTTTCCAGAGCGCCGGTAACAATGTGTCAGTCACTGGCAGGTTCCGTCCTCGAGAGGCGGCCGGTGGTTGTTATGTGTCGGGGAGAGTTTCTACAGTGTTCCTTGGATTTAGTTTCAGTTAGTTGTTTTATTTAAGCAGGACTAAGTCAGACAGCAGGACACCTCCTCATCAAGCTAAGGAACTTGTTTGGGTTCAACAAACAAACGAAAACACCTGGTTTGCTTGACGCTTGTTTCTTCCTCACACACACACAGGAGGGAGAGATGGCGGGGGTGACACTTCAGGTAAGAATAATGGACTTTATTTGGGTGTTAGTGTGTGGGGAGAAAAGATTACCAGTTGTACAAATAAGTTTACTAACTGACTAGGAAAGGTTAGCTCACCTAGCGTCGAAACTCTGTTCTCTCACCTACTAACATCATATACACACACACACACACATATATATACACACACACACACACACACATATATATATACACATACACACACACAGACACACACATATATACATAAACACACACACACACACACACACACACACACACACACACAGTCTGGCTTCCATAACTTCAGGGGATGTACCCTAAACCTAACCATAACTGCTTGTTTAAACATAACCGACTTTAACCTCAACCTAACCCTTACCCTAACCTTAAATGATTTACGTTATGGAGAAAATATGTCCCCATAAGAAAGTCCCCTCAATATGATGAATACTTAGAAAACACACCCACCCACACACACACAAACACACACACACACACACACACACACACACACACGCACACACACAAAAGGCAAAAACAATAGAAATCAGAGTAACTGTGAAAGATGTTGGTTGGTGAGATAATTGGCATCATATAGCAAAAAGATAATTATATATAAATATATACTGTAAAAGCATTTACAAAAGCATTATTGCTGTTCGTATAGTTTGTTCTCAACCTCCCAAACAAACAAATGCAGTGTATAAGAGCAGATAAGTCTAATGCCCATACTCTCATTAACTATTGCCCATCCCTGTACTTGCCAAGCCCAATAATTAGTAGGCTATTTTGTGCAGCGTGCATTAAGTTAAAGCTTCAATAATACCCTCCATTCTGACCATTCTGTTACAGACACTCTGTCTCTTTCTCTGCCAAGGCTGAACATATCTTTAAGGCAGAGATATTACGTCAATGCAATATAACACAATCAAAAGTACTCAGATGAATATACAGAAAAACTCTGTGAGCAAAATTGATTTCAGATTTCAGCAAATGATTGAGTGAATGAATGAGTATGACTGAATAGTTCTACATATAGTACTAACTGTACCAAGTGCTTGTTCTAACTATATGTTTTAGACCACTATGGAAATGCATAATGATCCAGAAGAAAATGTTCTGAGACACGTCTTCCTACAGCCCTTTTTTTCCCCCTCTGGGATTGATGCAGCACACTAAATAAAGTGTCCAGTTATGGGTAGAAAATCTGAATGACTCCATAGATGGGAAATCCACTTTTTCAAAAAGCCTTGACAAGTACTTGACAGTGATGAGCTCAGATAATGAACCATGAAAAAAGTAATAACTTTGATCATAAGCATCATCCACATCAGTGTCTCACCTAAGGTAAAAATCACTCACATAAAAACCAAGCCATATCACTGCTCTTCACTTTAGCCATATCACTGATTGCTTATTGGTCCTTTATTGGCAATGTAATAGTTGGCTAAATTTCACATATTTGTAATTAGTATTCAAACATTGTTCAATTTATTTAGCTGCTTTATTCTTTATTAGGGCTGTGGGATGGCTCGAGCACATCCCAGCCATCTCCAGGTGAAGATGAGGTGCATCCTGGACAGCTTGCCAGACACTCGCACAGCCAATATCCAACCATTCACACTCACTTTCACAGCTAGTGAAAATATCCAATTTTCCTCATGTGCATGTCTCTGGACTGTGGGAGAAAACCAGAGCACCCAGAGGAAACCCACGTAAGCATGAGGAGGATATGCAAACTCCACCCCAAATCACTGAGAGTATTTAAACATAGATGGCATTCACACGTTATAACTTTATAGCTTGATAATATCCACATTGCAAAAAATGTGACAGTCCATATTTATAAGATTTACAACCTAAATCCATTACCCTTATGTCTATTTGGCTCTGGCACATGTCCATATGTGTGACTGCATTCAGAAAGCTGATAACAAACTGGCAATAAAAGTTATCTATATGTTATTTCTGGAGGCAGAAATCCTAAGAAATATTGTGAAAATATCTATATCTTACCACTGTTTTGATGAAAGGACTGTACAACAAAAGACATTCTTACAGAAAGAATTCCAGTGGGCTAATAGGTTTTACCCTTCCTAGGTTTGACCTGACACTTGATGTGCCTATGTGCCTACATTGGGAAGGAGCTTGACAGATTTTGACAGTTCCCTCATGAATCTCTAACAGTAACTGGTGAATCCTAAGAGGGACTAAAGTTTAAGGCCTTGTCCAGGTTTTTTATGCTTGGACTGTGGGTTTTCTCTTTACACGACCTCTGGACACCTCATTCCCTAAAACAAGCATAAAACAAGTGTTTTTCTTCTGGCCACACTGCTGTTTATTTTTAATCCTTTGAGTTCTAATCACACTGTGTGTCTGGAAATGTTCTTACTTTTCTCATAAACATAGCCTTGAGTTCTACTGTCCATTTTTTAATGATTCAACTTAACAAGCATTTGCATGATCTCTGATCAGGGTCAGGCTAGTTTTTTATTTCAACCACATTTTTTTGACAGTTTAGCGCTATCCCTCCAGGTTTTAAAAATATATTTTCCAAGACCATGAAATATGTCTTATGACATGGTTGTTTAAAGGTCACATATGATACCCATTTTCAGATCCTTGTTTTTCATTTTGGGCACCAGTGGATCACCAAAGTACGATTCCTAAAGGAAAATTTTTTTTTATAAATTCAACAGAAAGCTGCTTCCCCACCTCCCCCTGAAATACTGATTTCAGTGTGCGCACTGAATGAATGCTTGACTTCCTCCTCCCATTTATGGTCTTTCCATTCTTTGTGACTACTCTGCTCTGACTGATTGTTAGAAAGCTCCCTGCTTTGGCAAGCAGGTGAAGATACTGCTGTGCAGGGAAAAAACAGCCAATTAGAATGTCAGTACTCTGTGATGTAGTTGGGGCTTTTACATCCAAGCTTAGTGGCTCATCAGGCCGGTGCTTATCCCCGGTTTCTGTAGCGTGAAGCGACTAGGAGTTCAACTCCTCCTGGATGAGACGCTAGTCCATCGCATGTGATGTAGTGGTGTAGCCCAAAAAACAAACAAAAAAAAAATGGTCAGCTTAAACAGCCCAGAGGGAACACTTAAACATGTGCCACTGTCACCGTTTCCTCTTGTCACCCTTTGTATCCACGGAGAGCCTGAGCAGCGCAGTAGTCACTTCAGGGTTTCTGATGGCAGAAGAGCTACAACAACCACTTGCTATGTAGTGCACAGATGGTCACAGCAGAGGTGATGACAATCTGTGCAGAATTTGGAAGAACTATTTAAACATGCCCAAAGTAAAGCACAGTGCGAGTCATTGTAATTTTGTCCTCATTGGCAGTTCTCTGCTAAGCTGTTGTTTCTTTAGTTTGCTTCTCTGTGTATGAACTATATGAATGATTTAGTTTCTGTGTTCCAGTTCCTTAGCCTAGCCTTTGATATTGTCTGCATCGTGTATGAAGCCTGCCTAATACTTGACTGTGAGATTAGCTTTGCTTATGATATTCTGTTTGCCCAATCTCCGACCCACTGCTTGTCTCTAATGCATGTATATGGATTGTGAGCTGGAAACCTCTTTTATGATCTGAAGTTCTGCATCTTTGCATCTGCTCCTCATTCTTGCTGCACATGCAATTAGCTAACCTGAATTTTTGATACTCTATCATCATCTAGCATGGCTATTCCACACTTTAAAATCATTTATGGTAAAAAAATCCAGATGGTGACTTTTGTTGGCAAGAGAGTGTATAAGAAAGTTAGTCTCTGCTCTCTCCACAGGATTTTTGAAAAAAGCTGTACAGGGCTCTAAAAACAATGATATATTCTATCAACTGTGTGATACAATTGCTGTGTCTGAATTTGCACATTTCCATAATTACACTTGCTATTTCAAGTGAATAAGTGTTGACAGCATGGATACATGCAGTATACTATGAGTTTGCAGATGGTGTACTCAGAACAGTCAAAATGCTGAGTGAACAACGTTGTTTACTTCACACCTTTAATGGTAACCATCTTGGGTAAGCATCAAAAGGGGAGGGACGACCAACCTATTCATAGCCAGTTGGAGGAGGACATGTTGTTGATGCCAGAGGGGACATATTCTAACAATGCATGAAATATCTACGCACACAAGCTAGGAAAATTGAAAGTGAGGGCGTTTTTAATTTGAATGAATACTACCCTGTTGAAATATATGTATGTGAAGTGAAACACAGGTTTTGGCTAGTATCTCTTAGATCACCTCAAACTAAAAAAGTACTTAGAATTTATTGGCAGACATTAAATAAAAACTGTAGCAAACTTTGATACAGACTGTTACATACATTTCAAGAAGAATATTCACTAAATTTGTATGATGAAGAACATTATACCCTTGGGTAACTTAAAACAGTGAAAGTTTGTGAAAGTTTTTAGGATTTTGCACTTAAAACTGCCAGCTATCAAAAATCACTCAGCCCACTCTGACATTGTTGTTCAAAGAGGAGTCTTTATCAACTCCAGCCAGGAGAAGTTTTTCTCACATGAAGCAGTGCTTAAGGGAATTGCTACTGCAATCTTAGACAACCTCAAGAACTCCTGGAAAACAGTCTTATATGGCTCAATAAACACAGCAAACTCTAACATGCTGGTGGGTTCCTCTATGCTATTTATTTTGGATAGGAAGGTATCAAGTTCACTCAACAAGCTCTGTATGACCTAGATCCATAAATCTGAGTAAATGCAAATAGAATATGATTTTCACAGAAGGTTTCAGTGCTTGGATTGGCCCCTCAAGAATTATTTCAAAATTCTCTTTAGAAAATCAATTCCTTGGCTTGTTAGCTCGGTATTAAAATGAATAACCAAAAAATTATAATAAAAAAGCCACAAATAAATAAATAAATGAATAAATAAAATAAAAAAAAACCTTTTCACTTAAACATTATGACAGGTCACAATACAGTTAGAGCATACATTAGAGCAAAAACATTAGGTGGCGTACTGTTAACACGTCCACCTAACAGCAAGAAGGTCTTATGTTTGGATTATGGGCTCAGCAAGGGTGTTTCTGTGTGGAGTTTGCATGCTCTTTCCGTGCTTGTGTGGGTTTCCTCTGGGTACTTTGGTTTCCTCCCATAGTCCAAATAAATGCAAATTAGGCTAATTGGTTGTTCCAGATTGCCCCAGGTGTAAGAGTGAGTGCTGGCCCTGTGATAGATTGGTGAGCTGTTCAGGGTGTACCCCACTTTCGCCTAGAGTCACCTGAGATATGCTCCAGTCTTAGCGCCACCCTTTAATGAATAAGAGGTTCAGCAAATGAATGAATGAAAAGAATAGCATTATACAACAACACTGAAAATTGACTTTATCCACTGACAGCAGTGTTACAGTTACAACAGACTAACTGATGGCCTTTAATGGCAAAAACATGAGGATTTCACACAAAAAACTCAAACCCAGGACCTTCCTGCTGTGAGGCAAATGTGCTAACCACTACAGCACCAATTTATTTCCGTTGTATTTGTAAAGTATTTTACAGCTCACATTGTCACAAAGCATCTTTACATGGTAAACAAAGTTGGTTAAGAATTTAAACTTGTAATTTTAAACATTTCTATATAAATCCTATACATCCCTTATGAGCAAGCCTGTGGTGATGGTGGCAAGAAAACCTCCCTGAGATGACAGGAGGAAAATACTTTGAGAAAAATCATATTCTAAAGGGAAACCCATCCTCATTTGGGAGACATCAGATAAAAAATATAAACAGTGTAGCAGGAAATTCACTATAGTCACTGGAGAACTCAAACTAACAGTGGTCTTTCACATCCCAGAGCACTGTGCTAAGAGTCTCGGCTAATATTTTGGGAGCTTAGAATTTGATTCAGTTGGAGAGACACCATGCCTAAATTAGTGAGTCTTTAGGACATACGATTTTTTCATTCTTTACAAACGTAAAAAATAACAATATTAAAAAATAAATAAACAAATAAAAATTAAAAAGAAAAGCAGAGAAGTTCGAAGTCAGTGTTATGGGCCAGTAAATGACCACCACATGCTGGGTGGAATTGCAGGCCAATATCTCTGTTGACCTGGTTACAAAAACTCAGCTGCAAAGTACTTAAAATGGTCTTTGCCCGTGAAACACAAGAGGAAGTTGAAGTAAAGGTGTGAGACATAATACAGTCCAGTTTCTGACAATAAATACAAGTTCAATTGTACAGGTTTTGATCATATCGATAATCATATGTGACCAGTTTATGTAATGTACTGTTTGTTTTAGACTACCACCTCATTATGATTTATTACTATATCTGGGATTATCAAAGTGTTTTTATTTATTCTTCCTATCAGTTTATCAGAAGCAGAGCATCAGATATTATGACGGACCCCACCCACCCGGCACACAAACTATTCATCCCCTATACTCAGGCAGGATGTTTGCACAGTATCACTGTTTTATTTCTAATGCACTTTCAGCTACAGCACTTTTAGTTTTATTGCTTACGGTATCTTGTCTTGTCTTATCTTATCTTATCTTATCTTAGATATCTGACTAAATGAAAAGTGGTTTACTAAATATAAAAAACCCATAAAATAATTAAGACTTCATCTAAATTTAAGGTACTATAACTAGTAACAGGGCCACTGTCCAGCTAGATTACTGTGATGCTAATACATTAGTCTTTATAACCAGCTCTAATGAGTTAATTACAAAATAGCCAAATCCTGCCGATAATATTTCTATATCCAATCTCTGCGATTTTGAACTTTATTTTGAAAATTAAAATAACTTCATATAAATCTATTTACATTTATACATAAATATTGTAGCACAGGGTTGCATTGCTAGAAGGTCCTGTGGGGACAATTGCACTGGTACAGCAGCAGAGAGAACAGTGCAATTTATTCGATCACTTTTTGAGCAGCTTGATCCTACAAGGGACATGGGGAGGCTGGAGCCTATCTCAGCGAACTCTGGGCGATGGTGGGGTACACCTGAACAGCAGTTCACCCCAGGGCAAACACATACATGACATTTACACCTAAGAGCATTTTGGAACAGCCAATTAGCATATGCTTGTCTTTGGACTGTGGGAGAAAACTGGAGTACCTGGAGGAAACTCATACAAGCATGGGGAGAATATGCAAATTTGACACAGAACCCAGGCTAACGTGCTAAACCACTATGCAAGCATGCTGCCCTATAGCAATAATAATAATTCATTCATTCATTTTCTGAAATGCTTAGCCCTAATTAGGGTCGTGGGGAGGCTGGCACCCATCTCAGGCCGACTGGGCGAGGGCAGAGTACACC
Source organism: Neosilurus mollespiculum (assembly GCA_030014195.1). NCBI lineage: Eukaryota > Metazoa > Chordata > Actinopteri > Siluriformes > Plotosidae > Neosilurus > Neosilurus mollespiculum. Next base: position 38,887,074 of record JAQMYF010000001.1, read on the forward strand.
CTGGACAGCTCGTCAGGCCATCGCAGTAATAATAATAATAATAATAATAATTATTATTATTATTATTATTATTATACACATAAACAAACAATAAGTTCATAAATAGTAAATAAGTAAAACAAACCCTTCACCCTAATATTGCATGAGAGAATTGTTATTGGTGTGTGAAGTCTAGTAGAGAGCAGTGTTTGAAAACTAACAGCAGCAGGAAGAAAGGATGTGCAGTATCTCTCTCTCATGCTGACAGGAATAAATAAGTAGGGAAAAACAGACAATGCACAGTTTGGTAAACATTACACAGTAATATTTCCCACAAGTGAATTGTCAGTGTGAGGTCTACGAGAGCAATGCTTTAAAGTCCTGACTGCAGCTGGAAGAAAGGACTTGCATTATCTTTTCTTCACACACTGCAGAGAAACAACCTGTCACTGAAGGGTCTGCTCAGTTCTGTCAGAGTGGCATGCATGGGGTGGGTCATGTTCTCTACAAGAGATGATAGCTTAGCCATCGTTCTCCTTTCACCCACCACCTCCACTGGGTCAAGGAGGTATGCTAGGAGGTTCACTGGTATATATGGAGGGTGCACATGCGAAAGCCCAGCAAAAGCTCTTTGTTTTTTTCTTGCATTGATCTGGTGATTGATCTGGTCTCTGTAATCCATATATCCCCTTCTGTGACTCCCACTGATTGTCTTAAATTTACTTCAGGAAAGTACCCATTAAAGAAAAACATTTTCAGGCATTTAACCTTGTTGTGGTCTTAACTCTGTTTGGAGCAATCCCAAAATCCAGTCAGTTCATCTGCTGCTTACAATTATAGCTCCATATAAAGCCTGTAAAACACTCAACCGCACATTCTTGAGATATCACGCTAACATAACATAGATGCATAAAGGAAACATAATGCCTCCACCACATGCTAAGAAGGTAAGCATGAACAAAGGAATTCTCTCTCTCTCTCTCTCTCTAGTATTTTGGAGATAAGCAAATAAATGTTTAGTTTTGTGTACAGGAGCAAAACTTAACACTTGAGATGCCCTTCATATCATATGACTGGTCTTGGTTCAAGCCTGCACTGAATATTAATATCAAATATTTTGTATTGATCTATTTGTCTATCACATGCTAATGAAGTTTGCTTGTGACCTCATGCATTCAAAAGTGTGTCACCTATTCTTATCAGCGAACCTATTTTTAAATGTTTATATCCTGCACGTCTGAAATAATTCACACGTAGGGGTGGTCACACTAGAGGTGCGATAGAAAAGCGACTGATGCAAATTGTTTTTTTTGTGATTTATTTTGCAAATTTTGAAATTTGTTTCAAGATGTTTTGCGACTCCACATGTAAGCCAATATTTTGCTACTTAAATATGTATATTGCAAAAAGAAGGTCGCGTGACAATTTTTGCAACTGATCTGCGAGTAATTTGCAATTGGCTTGCAGATGTATAGCGAATCTCCTGTTGTAAATCAGTTGCGTTTTGTTCGATTTTTGTTCTCAAACCATTTCTTTTTATTCACATGTAATTAGTGATAACAAAATGCGAATAAAATACAAATGATGACAAAATACACAGAATATGGTCAATGCCAGCAAGCCTCAAACTTCCCGCGTGGAAGTCTCCAACTTGTTGCTTTTCCGTGTGAATGAAAAACGAATAATTTGTGAGCAAAACTGCAACTTTGTGACCTTCTCACGACATGTGCGGACTGTTTGAGAAGAGTATGAAATTACTTGACATCAGAGCCTCAATTAGTGACATTCGTGAAAATTTCAAACATGTTTATGAACCAGGCAACCAAAATGCGATGCCGCGAACATTGCGTGACAAATTTGAGAATGAAAAGAGACAGCCACAAATTTGCCGCAAAAAGACCCTGCCCTTTGTGTCAGTCGCTTTTCTATCGCACCTCTATTGTGACACCCCCTTAGTCATGTACCTAAGAAATAGACGTGTCAGCATGGTCTGTGTACGTTACTCCAGTAAAAAGTTAACATGATCTTTATTTGTCCCATAAGCTTCACATTTGAGCACAGATTATGGTCAAAGTAAAAAACCTCCTGCTCCACTTGAGTGACAATTCTGCTGCTCCTTGGGATCCTGTCTGGAACAGATGCCCTTTCTGACCTCTACTGTTCGTGTCTGTGCTTGTATTTCTTTATCTCTTTAGTCTGAATGAATTCATATTTTGTATATTTGGATACATACCAAGTATTAAGCCAAATATTTTTAGATTTTGAAAGATTTTTTACTTTAAATTAATTAAATGCTGGTAAGATTTATCTAGCAAACTAAAAAATACACAACTAACATAACACAACATAGGCTATGTGAATATGCTAGCAATACAAATTCAGTATAATCACATGAGCTAATAATGAATCAAAGAAATCCAACGTCATGCCTTCAAATAATGAATAAAAAGGTATGACTAATGTTTGTCACCTGCTTGTTCACTGTGGGCAGGAAATAGATTACTTCTAAAACAGTAAGGACTAAATGTTAGTTCTACTGTATTAAAAAAAGTAATACACAGTTTCAATGAGCTTTCAGTTCAGGTGATATTCTCTCACTCTCTCTCACTCATTTGCCAAACCACGTGACCCCACACGGGTTGCATGGAGGCTGGAGCCTATCTCAGTCGAAAGTGGGCAAAGGAGGAGTATACCCTGAACATCTCACCAAACCATTGCAGAGCAACACTCACACAACCATTCACAATCACACCTAGGGACAATTTGGAACAGCCAATGTGCATGTCTTCGAACTGCAGGAGGAAACCGGAGTACCTGGAGGGAACCCATGCAGGCACGGGGAGAAAATGCATCTCCACACAGAAATGTTCGAGCCCGGGACTCGAACTCAGGACTTTCTTGCTGTGAGGCGAACATGCTAACCACTATTCCACCATGCCGCCCAAGTGACATTTTTTGTCATTGTATTCTCTGCACTGAACCCTCAACCAGAGAAAGGCGAAGAGGAAGAGGCAAAAGGAAAGGAAAAGAAGGAGGAAGAAGAAAAGCCTTTATGTCAAATAAATATCACAGTACATTAAAATTATAGTGTATACCAGCTTATTAGGAAGTTATATGTCAGAGTGCAGGGTAAGCCACAAAACAGCACCCTGGAGCAGAAAGACTTAGTAAATTGCTCAAAGGTCCAACAGTGACAGCTGTGTAGCTGGAACCCCAGACCTAATGATCAGTTACCCAGGGCCTTACCCAGTGAGCCAAAGAAGACAACTGTTGTTTTAGTAGTCTACATCAGAAAGCATTTTAAACAGTTTTCCTTTCTAAATAATGAATGTAATACTGTACATGGGTACATAACCAGTCAATACAAACATCCTTCATCCATCCATCCATTATATGTAATGCTTATCTGTTCAGGTCATGGGGAATCTGGAGCCAATATCAGTTGACTTCATATGAAAGGTCATTAGTCTATTGGACTAACACAGATTCAAACCACCATTCACAGTCAAATTCACACCTACAGGGACTTTAGAGTTGTCAGTTGACCTAATGTGCATTTCTTTGGACTGTAGGAGGAAAGCGAAGTACCTGGAGGAAACCCACACAAGCAGGGCAGAACATGCAAACTTCACATGGATAAGAACTTGGCTGAGAGTCAAACCACAAACATTCTCACTGAGAGGTAACAGTGCTAACCCCTGAGCCACCATGCCCCCCAGTACAAACACATTTCTCTACATTACTGCTACATACTACACAAGAAGTTGGCAACAGTTTTGCAGTCTGGTGAGACGTAGACTGGAGGCAGAGGCACATGATTAACCACATCCCAGCTACTGAATCTTTTTTAAATGATTTGCAACCCCCATGAACTTGATGAGAACATTATTAAATATTTTGACTCATTTGTGCAACCTGCATGCAAAATTAACTTTCTCATTATTTTTTTAGTTTTAAGCCAAACACTCAGACTAACTCTAACCCAAGTAAATAATGTTTATCGACTTAAGAAGCAGGGAGGCGCAATGGTATGGTAGTTAGCATGTCCACCTCACAGCATGGTTTCTGTGTAGCGTTTGCATGTTCTCTCCGTACTTGTGTGGGTTTCCTTTAGGTACTCCAGTGTTCTCCCACAGTCCAAAGACATTCACTCATATAAGGAACTGGCTGTTCCAAAATGACCCTTGGTGTGACTGTAATGGAAGTGTTTATGTGTCTGTTGGCTCTGTGATGGACTGGTGGGTGGATCAGGGTTAAGGATAAAGCAATTCGGCAAATGAATAAAGGAATGAATGAACATAAGAAGGAAGCAGAAAGAGCACTCAGAGCGCAAACCTCTGCCAGATCCAGCAGACCTACTTATGAGCCAAAATGTCAAAAATCATCCTCACAATTTTAAAGAAGTCAGAACTTGGAACATCGGGTCTGCAGGACATAGGGACTGGGGAACATCGGGACTAGGGCACATGGGGCTGATCCCCTGTCTTTTTTCTGGTTCTTTCTTTTTAGTTATGCTCTCATACTCAGTCATGCAAGAGTCCCTGCTTGTATTAATAATAAATTCTCTTCATTAACCATTATACTTTTATGAGCATACCTAACAACATCTTTTGCTCTCTCTCTCTCTCTCTCTTTTATTTTTATGAGGTACATTTGCTACTTCTTACATACCAGTGATCCTGATCCTTCTGCTCTATGAATCCTGTGATTCGTTCTGATGTGCTACTACTGGTTGGAGTTCTCATCTTAGAAGCCCCTCGCTCCTGCTACTGATGTTCCATATGGACATAAATATACACTCAGAAACTGTGAAGATGACTTTTCACTGTTGGTGATATAAACCCTTTTACTGAAATGATTTAGGACCACAATTACCATTACAGTTATAAATTAACCAGCAAGACTTCATGTTGGACTGTAGTGAAGTTCCTGCTACTTGGTTTGTATTTTTGTCTGGTTTCACCCAAATGAGGATGGGTTTCCCATCCTCATAAATTCTCTTCATTAACCATTATACTTTTATGAGCATACCTAACAACATCTCTCTCTCTCTCTTTTATTTTTATGAGGTACATTTGTTACTTCTTACATACCTTAAATAAATACATGAAGCTTAAATTTAAGTGAACATGGATGGATGGGCTTCTATGAAGCTCATAACTAAAATAACCATAGCGTACTTAGATGTGGGCAACACATGCTAAAACTCTGCACATCACCTTTGCTAATTTAGACACCTTTTTATAGACACAGCTGCCCTAAGAAATTTCTTACTCAAAAGACATGGAGTTATTCCTGACAAAAATAACTATCTTGGACACCTGCACTTGCCTAAGACCCTGTGATTACCTGCTGGTATACAGTTACTACACCCGTCAGTGATCCTAACAGCTTGGCTAAAGTCACATGGAATAGAATGGAGCCTCCTATAACCAGAGCTTAACAGACTTCTCATTGGTGTCCCACCAAAGAGCAGTGATGTTCCTGTCAGTAAGCGTTGATGCTAGCTCTGACTGTTCTTTAGTGTCCAGATCATTAATTGTCAGAGCTTCCTCACAGCACACTCAGAACTAAACTTCCCAGCATGGACCTCACCAATCTTAGTCACCTGAATATTGCACTCAAATCACAAGATTTTTGTCACACGTGCCAAGATTTTGTCCCATTCCACTAATGCTCAGTGTGAAGCATTGGCCCTGTGTCTTGTTACCAGTGCTCACCAAGCTTTCTTTCTTTCTTTCTTTCTTTCTTTCTTTCTTTTTTTTGTGATTGCACCTGGTGTTTTGATGTTTGCCCACCTCCTCATTTTTGATTACTGTTTTTTCTTTCTTTCTGATAATCTCTGCCTGCTGGTTGACTATGATTCTGGATTGCGTATTTGGACTGTTTGTCTGTGCTTCATTAAAGCCATCTTTTTAACTGTGTTTGCATCCACCTTCATCTCTGCTGCAAAGTGGCATCATTTCACAGGTAAAGCTGCTCATCACAAGCATTATCCAGGGCTACAAACGCATAACATGGCACTCCAACTGTCATGGCAAACCAAAAGACCCAATCAGTGACATCAGCGATCTTGTTATCTGTTGATGCCAGGCCTGGACTGGCGATCGGGAGTACTGGGAGTTTTCCCGGTGGTACTTTGGGGCCGGTCCGGCCGGAAAATATGTGTGTGTTTATAAAACAGTCCAATCAGACGCTGCGCGGCCCCCTTGTAGTGCGGCAAAGGCCCGCCCACTCTGAACAGTCCGCGGATGTTAACAATTTGCGCTAGCGCGTCCTTGTAGTCACGTGGTCCCGCCCCGCCCGTTTATTTGTTCCCGTGGGCAAGCGCGTGCAGCCTGCCTGAGACCCGCCCATTGTCATTTATCTGCTCAGACCGGTGTGTGCTCACAACACTGCGAGAGATATAACAGCTAACTTAAAAACAATGCCACAAAAACGGAATAAGGGGGAGCTGAGAAGTTAAAACAGAAAAAAATTCTTTTTGAGGCTGCCAGCTGTGCAAAAATCACAGATTTGTTTGCAGCAGCCAGTGCAGCCAGTGCAGCTTCTTATGATGCACTTGTTGAAGAAGCTCGCAGTGAAAGAGAGCCGACAGGGGAGGAGGAGGAGGGGTAGGAGGGCCTGAGTCAGGCTGAGGGAGACCTGCAGGTGGAGAGTGTAGATGGAACCATTACACAGCAGGTAACAGAGTTAAGGGAAATGTGCAGAAAAGTGCAGTGCTGTAGTTTATACAGGCAAGATTTAGATAAAACCCCTGATTAAACGAACAAAACCAGCTAAATTATGACATAAATCAGTACAAAAAGGCTATATGGTCATTTTGACAGGGACAAAGAGCAACATAAATTTCGAGAAACAGTGAACCAATGAAATTAGACCATATTTCTGTAGAACAAGTGTGTATTATTTAGTAAAGTACATGTTATGTGTCATAAGGATTAAACTACAGTTGGTCTGATTC
>JAQMYF010000001.1:38905004-38920657 GCA_030014195.1 Neosilurus mollespiculum
GCAACTCTGACAAATATGCAGTATGGATACATAAATTAATGGGAGTAGAGTAGTGCACTCTCTGACATTATAAGTCTCTTATTTCCCAGTCTCCATATCACTGCTGAAAATTCATTTTCTAAAAATTCTTCACACTGGAAGGAATTGGGCAAAAGGTCTTTTTTAAATGACCTAAACAGCAGTTTCTGTGTAAAAAAGGCCAGTATGCGTAAAAAATGTTATGTAAAAAAACTGTGTTACAGGCCTTAGACTACAAATTATTAGGTGATTATTAATAAGTTATAGCAAGAAACATCCCATTACAGCTACAATATTATTGCTCCAAAAGCAATTAGTGGAAACAAAAGAACTCTATTTAATATTAATCCTTTTTTATTCATTCATTCATTATTTCATTCATTTACAGAGCCGTTAAGGTTGTGGGGAGGCTAGAGCTTTTCTCAGCTAACTCAGGGCAAAGGTGGGGAAAAGCCTGAGCAGTATGCCAGTCCATCACAGGGCAACACAAATCAACCATTCACAGTCACACTCACAATTATGGACAGTTTGGAACAATCAGTTAATGTGTTATATAATATGCATGTCTTAGGTCTGTGGAAGGAAAGCGAAGTACCCATAGGAAACCCATGAAAGCATGGGGTGAACATGCATACTCCACACAGAAACACCCTCACCGAGCCCAGGACTGGAACTCAGGACCTTTTTGCTCTGATGTGGACGTGCTAACAACTATGCCACGTGCCACCCATTATAAAGTGTTTGTAGAATCTTTTCCAGTGGTAATGTTAGGGTGTGTAAAATATGTAATTAAAGTTTAAGCCCCTTTCACAAACAACCTGTGAGGTTTTTGTCATACGAATTTTATTTAGTGATGACAAAAGGGACTGATGTAAGTAGTTTGAGGTGAATATAAAAAGTTGCCTAGTTGTGTTTACATTTAAAATATGTTTTGTATGTCTGTTGTGGAGAGACTGTCAGGTCTGTAAGTCAAAATGTACAATATTCATACTAAAGTAATTTGATTGTTTTAAAAAAAATACTTGTATGACAATCATAACACAGCCATGGGATATCAAAGGACCTAGGAAAGGGACCCTGATGTCGAAAATTATTCACGAGATAAAAATATTTTTTAAACATTTTTACAGTTCAAAATTCTACATTTGAATTTTCCGACAAACAGCAAACTGGGTTTCATACGACACACGCAACTCTCCATGAAATTTGTCCAATTATCCATCATGGACCTACTGTATACCTGTTGTGCAACATATGCAACAGGGACATTAGGAAGAAGACTGTAGCTTGTGTTGTAATGTTCCTACTGCTGGATTATTTATTTAAGTATCAGCCAATAGTTGCTGTAGCTTAGTGTAGGGAGGCAATCGATGAAGACCTCAGCATCGAGCTGTTCATTTTCCTGTCACTGGCCACAGTATGGGCTCTCTTAATTGAACAATCTGAATCAGAAAGGACTGACGCTGGTGTTTGGGTGAACACAGAAAGCAGTGCATAAAGCCGTATAAAAGAGATAAAGTGCTATAGCTCAATAATGCTATAGTGTGTGTAAACCATTGTTAGTTTTAAATTAAATCCAGGGTTTCTATGATTTAAAATTAATAAACAATATGCATACAGTTTATTCAAGCCTCCCAGCATTTTCTAATCAATGTCTAATCTAAAAAGCAAGCCACTAAACTAAATAGACATCCTGTGTTTTCTTATAATGTATATGTATGTGCAACTGTATGAGTTGTTTAAGTGCAAGATTGGAAGTGCTATTGTATTAAATGTTCCACTGTGGCAGAAGAAGCACGCAAATTAGTCTTTGCCTTATTTCTGTGAGTAATCAACTGAGTTTATTTCCCTTGGGAAGAACTCACAGCAGTACAATTAAATCAGCTGCTTCAACAACCAGTGCAGAAAATAAGCAGACGTGGGGGTATGGGACTTACATCTGTCAGTATCTGGTCCTGGTGAAAACATTTTAGCTAAATGATTACTTAGGCACTCTTTAAAAAATATATATATCTTTCATAACTCCTGCAACATTCAGAGAGGATCATAAACAAAGCATGCGACCTTAGTTACTGACTTTGGTCATATCCATCCATCCATCCATCCATCCATCCATTCATTATCTATATGACTTAACTGTCAAGATCTTTGGGGAAACTGAAGCCAATCCCATCTAAATTCAAGCAAGTTTGCTAGTCTAACACAGAGACAAATAAGCATTCATACTCACATTGAGGCAATTTAGAGTAACCAGTTAATCTAACGCTGCAATGGCCTTGCGAGCTGTCAAGGATGTACTCTGCCCTTGCCCCGAGTCGGCTAAGATGGGCGCCAGCCTCCTGTGACCCTAATTATGATTAAGCGGATCAGAAAATGAATGAATGAATGAGTTAATCTAACACGCATGTCTATGGACTAGGGAAGGAAACCAGAGCACCCAGAGGAAGCCAACAACCACAGGGAGAGCATGCAAACTCCACACAGAAGGGCCCTTGGTTGAGATTCCAATTCGGAACCATCTTACTTTAAGGTGACAGTGCTAACCACTGAGCCACCATGCTGCCATTTTGGTATGTATACATACTCTATAATATATACAACAGAAATTCCATATTCATCACATTGGAGAAAAAAACCCACAAGCACATATGTTTGATTATATACTTTATATAATCAGTCAACCATTTCATTAACCCTACCTGATTAATCTGCAGCAGGCTGTGGTGAACTGTGTGTTCTGACACCTTTCTATCATAGCTAACATTAACAGTTTCACCAGTTGGTACTACTCTTCTGTGGGATCAGACGTACAAGCCTTTGCTCCCTATGCACACTGATGAGCATCAGGCACCCATGACACTCTTGCCAATTCACTGGGCCCCCTTTGGTAGATACCACTACCCCAAAAAGACCTGCCGTTTTAGAGATTATTGGACCCCTTTTACATATTGTGGCCTTTAACAAAATCAATCACATTTTTATGTCTGCTTTTTCCTGCTTTCAGCAACATCAACTTTCTGTTTAATACATCCCACTCCTTGGCAGGAGTCAATGTAATGAGATAATCAATGTTATTCACATCACCTGTCAATGTAGATGATGGTTTAAATATTATAGCTTGTCATCATCATAATCATCATCATCACAAACACAGTCCCTCCAGAGTGTTCTTGGTCGACGCTGGGGGCCCCATTCCAGTTGGACATGCCTGAAACACCACACCAGGTAGGCGTTTGGGAGGCATTCTAATGAGATGCCCGAGCCACCTCAGCTGACTCCTCTCAATGTGGAGGAGCAGTGGTTCTACTCTGAGCTCCTCCTGGATGGCTGAGCTTTTCACCCTGTTTTTGAGGGAGAGCCCCGCCACCCTGCAAAGGAAGCTCATTTCAGCCACCTGTATCCACTATCTTGTTCTTTTGGACACTACACAAAGCTCGTGACCATAGGTGAGGGTTGGAACATAAATCAACTGGTAAATTGAGAGCTTTGCCTTTCGGCTCAGCTCCCTCTTCACCACGACGGACCAGTACAAGCCCTGCTTTACAGCAGAGGCTGCACTGATTCGCCTGTCGATCTCCCATTCCATCCTTCCCTCACTCGTGAACAAGATTCCTAGATACTTGAACTCCTTCACTTGGGGCAGGACCTCATTCCATACCCAAAGGGTGCATTCCACCCTTTTCTGGCTGAGAACCATGGCCTCGGCCTTGGAGGTGCTGATTCTCATCCCGGCCGCTTCACGCTCAGCTGCGAATCACTCCAATGAGAGCTGGAGATCCCAGCTTGATGAAGCCAAAAAGACAACATCATCTGCAAAAAGCAGAGATGAGATCCTATAGCCACAAAACCAGAACCCCTCAACACCTCGGCTGCGCCTAGAAATTCTGTCCATAAAAATTCTGAACAGAACCGATGACAAAGGACAGCCTTGGTGGACTCCAACCCTCACTGGAACTGAATTCCACCTGTTGTTACCAATGCAGACCAAGCCCTGGCTCTGGTGGTACAGAGACCTCATGGCCCGTAGCAACGGGTCCGGTATACCGTACTCCTGGAGCACATCCCACAAAATAGCCCAGGGACACAGTTGAAAGCCTTCTCTAAATCCACAAAGCCCATGTGGACAGATTGTGCAAACTGCCATGCCACCTCCAGGATCCTGTAGAGTGTATAGAGCTGGTCGACAGTGCTACAGTCAGGACGAAAACCAGAGTGTTCCTCCTGAATCTGAGGTTTAATTATGGTTCCAGTACTTCTGCTTAGACTTTCCTACGTAGGCTGAGGAGTGTGATTTCATGATAGTTGTAATACACCCTCTGGAACTACCACTCCGGTTTGCCAATCCAGAGGTACGGCCCCTGATGACCACGCGATGTAGCAGTTGACGTGTCAACCAAGACAGTCCTACAACATCCAGAACCCTGAGATATTCAGGGCGGATCTTATTCACCCCAGAGCCTAACCTTTGAGGAGCTTTTTGACTACCTCAGCAACCTCAGCCCCAGCAATGGGCGGACCCCCAACCAAACCCCCAGGGTCTTCCTCCTCTACAGGATGCATGTTGGTGGGATTATGGAGGTTCTCGAAGTATTCCTTCCACCTCCTGATAACATCCCCAGTCGAGGTGAGCAGCTCCCCACTTCCACGGTAAACAGTAATTGAGGAGAACTGCTTCCTCCCCCTTAGGCATTGGATGGAAAAGAACCTTTTTGAGGCCAACCGATGAGCCATTTTCCAGGCCCTCACCGAACTCCTCCCACACCCAAAATTTTGCATTGGCGACAGCCCGGGCTGTAGCACGTTTGGCCTGTGGGTACCTGTCTGCTGCCTCGGGAGTCCCACAGGCCAAAAAGACCCGATAGGCCTTCTTTAGATGGACGGTCCCCATCCCTGCAGATGTCCACCAGCAGGTTCAGGGGTAACTGCCACGACAGGCACTGATGACCTTCTGGCCACAGCTATGGGCTGCCGCCTCTATATAAATCCACGCAACATGGCCCATTCAGATTCCATGTCCCCTGCCTCCTTTGGGTTGTGGTTGTAGTTCTGCTGGAGGTGGGAGTTAAAGGTCCTCCTGACAGGAGACTCCGCCAAACATTCCCAGGAGACCCTAACTATACACTTGGGCCTGCAAGGTCTGGAGGGTGACATCCCCCCACCATCGGAGCCAGATCACCACCAGGTGGTGATTGGTTGACAGCTCAGCTCCTCTCTTCACCCGAGTGTCCAGAACATATGGCCACACATCCGATGACATGACTACAAAGTCAATCATTGAATGGCAGCAAGGCCGTACCTACCAATCACACCCTTCTAGGTCACACTGTCGTTGCCCACATGGGCATTGAGGATGACAAGGAGAGTCCCCAAGGGGAGGAATCGCAAACACACCCCCTAAAGACTCCAAAAAGGGTGGGCACTCTGAACTGTCATTATGTGCATAAGCACAAACAACAGTCAGGACCCCTCCCCCACCAGGAGGTGGAGCGAAGCTACCCTTTCATCAACCGGGGAGAACCCCAACATGTGGGCACCGAGACGGGGGCAACAAGGATGCTCACACTGGCTCGCCACCTCTCCCCATTAGCAACTTCAGAATGGAATAAGGTCCATCCCCTCTCGAGATGGGTGCTTCCAGAGCCCAAGCTATGTGTCGAGACTATATCCAGCCTGTATCTCTCTACCTCGCGCACCAGCTCAGGCTCCTTCCCTGCCAGAGAGGTGACATTCCATGTTCCAAGAGCCAGCATCAGTAGCCGAGGATCGGTCTGACAGAACGCATGTCTTTGGCTGCCACCTAACTCACAACCCACCCAACCCCTACAGCCCCTCCCACAGGTGGTGGGTCCATGGGAGGGCGGACAGCTTTTCAGGCTTAGCCTGGACAGGCTCCATGGGCAGAAGCCCAACCACCAGGTGTTCGCATTGGAGCCACTCCACTAGGCCTGGCTACAGGGGGGGACCCCAGTAACCTGCGTCAGGGCAAGGAAAACTGAATACTTGTTCTGTCCATAGGGGTCTTCTGAACTGCACTTAGTCTGGACCTTTACCTAGAACCTGTTTGCCTTGGGTGACCCTACCAGTGGCATAATGCCCCCAACAACATTGCTCCTAGGATCATTAGGACAGGCAAACCCCTCCATCACGATAAGGTGGTGATTCAAGAAGGGGATGAGAGCTCGTTTGTGTAGTAATTCAGCATATAATTACTACACCGATAAATCTGATGTCTCATTTACCATCATGTGTAGAACAAGCTCCAATTTCTGTGTATATGAACTGCTTGTACTTTTTCAAATGGTATTCATCACACAAATGCATAAGCATAATGCTATGCTAATGGCACTGATAAACCCCATACATATTAAGTTATACAGCTTGAGCCTGGCCATGTTTATTCCTGTAAATAATATTATAATAATAATAATATTTTAAAAAATGCCTCAGATTGTTAAATATATATAAAGAACCTTTATTGTTAAATGTGTGCAATTTAGCCTCTGTTCCATTATTCTTTGTATTTTCCACTGCTGTGTTTGGAAATGTGATGTGATATAGTGTGTGATACAGGCATGTGTAATGGTTGGTAGCTAAAAGTTGGTTAAATATGTCCATAGCTAAAACCCCAAGAATAAATACATAAGTGTACACGGGTATGCTTCCTTTTGCTGGATTTTTGTTCATGAGTGAAGTTTGCATGTTTTCCCTTTGCTTGCATGGGTTTCCTCTATGTGTTCTGGTTTCCTCCAACAGTCCAAATACATGCACTTAGGCTAAATGGTTGTTCCAAATTGCCCCTAGATGTGAATGTGAGTGTGAATGGTTGTGTGTGTTGGCCCTTGTGTGAATAGTTGTGTGTTGGCCATCACACTGTATTGGGGTGCGATAGAGTGGTGAGCTGTTCAGGCCGAACCCCACTTTCATCTGGAGTTGGCTGATTCCAGCCTTCCTGCGACCCTAGTAGGATTAGGCAGTTCGACCAATTAATGTAATCTGTTTGTGGCATGGTGGTGTAGTGGTATTGTGGCGTCAAATCTAGAGGGTTCTGGGTTCAAAGCTGAAGCCTGCCTAGGGCCTGTCTGTGTGCAGTTTGCATGCTTTGCTCATGTTTTTGTTGGTCTCTCTGGAATGTGAAGGTGATTGATTGTTTGTGTTTGTGTTAGCCCTGCAGTAGATTGGTGACCTTTTCAAAATGTACCTCGCCTCTCGTCTGAAGTCACCAGGGATTGGCTCCAGCTTCGTTCATGTTCCTGAAAGATAATCAATACAGATAATGGATGGATAATAGCATGATTGTAGTAATGCAACCAGTGAATATGATTTTATTAAACCACTAGAAAAAGTATATATACTATGTGCTAAATGCTGTATATTTTGTATAGAATTATCTACGCTATGCTTTAGTATACGATACTAAATGTCATCTTTTTAAAAAAGATTTAATACGCACAATCAACTTCTGCATGCAGGCAAAATGTTTTTCATATGATAAACATAATTATCATTATTCTGTTTTAAGAATGTCAGCATGTTTTCATAAGTGACAGCTCATATATAAAATAAGAGCATTAAGAATGTGTTTGTCTATTTTTGCTTTAGAGATTATCCATAATCTATTGCAAATTATAGCGCACAGCACAAAAATATGAGCCTAGAACAGCTGCTATTATTGTAAAAACTCATAGGAATGAGTCACAAAGGATTAATAGAGATCTGCACACAAGCATTTGTTGAATCTGCACATAAATATTGAGACCTATATATTTCTATCACTGCACTAAAATGTAGAAATAAGAGTGGGCGAAGTGGTTCAGAGCACCAAGATTGCTTCAAAGCTTTGCCAAATATGTCATTTCCAGTATGACGCCTACTTGGTGGATGTGATTAAGGCTCACGCTGTCAGTGATGCCTTTGGAATATGCTCTGCTGGTGTTATGGGAACAGTCAAGCAGATTTTATCAAAGGCAGTAAGACAATCAAACAACTTAACCTGACTTCTTGACCTTCATTCATGGACGTATTACAGAATGAACCTCAACCTTCTAAGCCATGGTGCAAATTATTTTTTGGTTAAAGAGAAAAAAATAGACTGGTGCTATTTTAGCCCATATCTCATGTCTGTTTGAATTAAAATTATATATTATATCTTATATATCTAAACACATATACATCTATACACATGTTCACACATACACAGTAGGGTGCATGATATGTCAAAGGTGCATGGCATATACAGTTTAAGAGGTAGTTCTCTTTAATCATAAGGTGCCTGATGCTAAAATGTAATATGATGTTTGAGACCTCCTCTAAACATGAGTGTTGCACTTAAAACATGATTATTGCACTTGGAAGAGTAATATTGGGGGGAAGGGGGGTGGGTTTCCAATTACCCTCTCTGCTGTCCTCATCACTTGCTGCAAGGCTGTCCTGTAGTCTGCAGTGCAGCTGCCAAACCACACTGTACAGCAGTAGGTCAGGAGGCTCTCAATGGCGGAGCGGTAAAAGTTTGTCAGTAGGGGTCAGTGTAGGTGGGTTTGTCTGAGCTTTCTCAGGAAGTACATCATTTGTTGTGCTTTCCCCACCTGGTGAGAGATGTTTGTTGTCGAGATATGTTTAGAGATATGGACTGCAAGAAACTTGAAGCACTCCACCCTCTCTATCTCCTCTTCATCAATCTAGAATGCATAGTGCTCAGTTTGTTTAGATCTCCTGAAGTCCATTATCATCTCCTTTGTCTTTGACGTGTTACGGTCCAGGTTATTGTTGTCGCACCATTGCCTCAGATGCTGGACCTCCTTTCTGTAGGCTGACTCGTCGTTATCTGTTATCAGATATATGACGGTTGTGTTGTCGGTGAATTTGACAATGGTGTTGCTGGTGTAAATGGAGGATCAGTTGTTTGTGAAGAGGAGGGGGCTGAGAACACACCACTGTGGTGTTCAGGTGTTCAGGGTGAGAGTGGAAGAGATGTGGTCTCCTATCCTGACGTTCTGAGGGCTGTTGCTAAGAAAGTCCAGTATCCAGGTGCACAGTGAGCTTCCCAGGCCCAGGTTGCCCAACTTTTGAACCAGTTTATGTGGTAGGACTGTATTAAAAGCAGAGCTGAAGTCTACAAACCACATCCTCACATTGAAGTTACTGCTGTCCAAGTGTGTGAGGGCTGTGTGGAGGGCTGTATTGATTCTGTTCACCTGTTTGCTCTGTGTGCAAACTAATGATGATCAAGATCAGCAGGGAGCGGTTTATATTTGCGCTTGGCTTTTTTGATGCCTTTTTGCAGGTCCTGGCATGCCTCTTTGTAAGCCTGCTGGTCTCCTGACTTGAAGGCATTATCCAATTCTCTAAGCAGGGTGCGCACCTCACTATTGAGCCATGGTTTCTGGTTCGGGAATACTTTAACAGACTTTGTTGTGGTCACATTCTCAGTGCAGTAATTTATATATGAGATCACAGCTGATGTGTGACCCTTCAGATTTTAACCGCTGGTCTTTGGCTACAGATTTTAGGTTTATAAGCAGGAATCAGAGACAAAGAGAGGTGATATGAGAGTCCAAGATGTGGCTTTATAGGCATCTGGAATGTTGGTGTAGACCTGGTCCAGTGCATTTTTTCCCTTGTCGGAAAACTGACATTTTTGTAGAATCTGGCCAGGACAGACTTCAGGTTTGCATGATTAAAGTCTCCTGCTGCAATTATAACACAGTCCGGCTACACTACTAGCTGTTTGTTATGGAGTGTTGTAGCAGCTCTGTGGCTAGCTTAGCATTAGCTTGGTGTGGCACATAAACTGCGGTTTTAACTACAGATGTAAGCCCTCTTGGCAGGTAAAAAGGTCTACACTGTACCATCAGATACTCTATATCCATACATATCTTTGATTATTGTGTTATGGTAAGAAGGGACTTGGCTTAGCCCTTAGCCCCGCTCTCTTCCCCCTCTTCTGTTTCCTGTGTTGCTGCCGCCTGTGCCACTTCACTGGGAGGATGGAGAGAGAGAGAGAGAGAGAGAGAGAGAGAGAGAGAGAACCACAGCAGAAGTTTTATGCATATACATACATGACTTTAGTCTTAGGCTTACTGATGGTAAGTCCCAGTGCCTTACAGGTCTTGTTTAGTGTAGTAGCTGTATCCTGAAGTGAATCCACTTATGATGGGCAGATTGTGGCTTCATCCGCATATAAGTAGCCACTGAGCCTTGTTACCATGCAAGATTTTGACTTCAGGCAACAAAGGTTGAAGAGAATGCCATCCATTTTGTAACATATGTCCACACCAAGATCAGATAGTGTCATGAGGACATTTTTAAAAATGTATGTAAAGAGTAGGATAAACAGCAATGGGGATAGGATACATCCTTGCCTTAGACTACAGGTGACGTCGAAGGGGTTAGTGAACTCAAAACCAGTGTAGACTTTGGCATGCATACCATCATGAAAACTCTTAATAATGTTGACAACTTTGAGAGGTATTCAAATCTTCTGTAGGACAGGCCACATGAGAGTTCTGTCAATGTAGTCAAAAGCTTTGACAAGATCTATAAAGATGACGTGCATCTCTTGATTATGCTCACGGCATTTTTCAATAAGTTGACTTATACAAAACATCATATCATTGGTTGAGTGGCCACTCCTGAAACTGCACTGGGCTTTAGGTAGATGTTTTGTGGCCAATGATAGGCCAGATCAGGTTAAGTATCACTCAAGCAAACAGTTTTCCAATGGTGTATAGAAGATTGATCATTCTATAGTTACTGCGCGTGAAATGGCAGTTTTTCTTGAACAGAGGTATTGTATGCCAATCTTTGAAATATTGAGCAGTGCGCTCTTCATGTTGAGTAGAAGCTTGTGTAGTTCTTTTAGCAAAGGTTGATCACCAACTTTCAAGAGCTCAGTGGGAATACGGTTTGGACTGGACTGGGGGCCTTGCCAATGGAGTTCTATCTCAGCGAGGGATGGAGGAGCTTCCAAATGGGTCAGAAGTTCTTCTTAAGAGATGTTAACAATCACTGAGAGATTGCAGGTTGGATGGGTGAATTAGAAGCACAGAAAAGTGTTCTCACCAATGAGTTAGAATGTGTTCTTTCTCCATGAAGTTGTTACCATTCCCATCATTGATGGGTTCCAAGCCAGGGAAGTGCCTCTGGGCAACGAATTTGATGGCTATGAAAAAATTTCAGGAATCATGGTTCTTAGCAAAGGCCTCAATTTCCTTGGCTCTATCGAGCCACCATTGGTTCTGCATTTGACGTAGTTCGCTTTGGCACATATTGCAAGCAATTTGATAAAGCTTGCAGGTGGATGGTGTGTCACTGTTAAGAGCAGCTGTTTTTGATTCAGAAGATCAAGTACAGCATCATTGTTTTTCATTAAAACAGTCACAATGTTGGCATTTTCTTAAGCCAATGGTTTCTAGAGCAGAGTTATAGAGTACATCACGTAATGATTCCCAATGTTTATCTAGACTCTGAGAGATGAGATATGGATCAGTGGCAACATGTTCACCCTTCGCCCATAGTACTGAAGAAGCACTCCAGACAATTGTTGACCACTTTGCTGATGCAGTGAAGGCCTTCAGCCTCACAATTAGTTTGAAGAAAAAAAATTACAAAGGTTATTCATGTAAACCTACCAAATGGAACTTACAGTCCTTCAAACATCCTCATTGGTCAAACAACACTCAACACAATGGAGCACTTTGCATACCTGGGAGCATCATTTCAAATGAGACAACAGTAGAAAAAGACATTGACAACCACATTGCTAAGGCTAACATTAACTTTGGCTGATTGCATAAGTGTGTCTGAAAGAACCACTCACTGCACTTGTCAAAAAAGTCCTGGTGTACAGAACTGTAGTGGTTACCTTTCCCCTTTATGGATCAGAAGCCTGGACCCTGTACAGGAAGCATGTACAACTTCTGGAATGCTTCCAAATGTGATGCTTTTGTTTCATCATGGGTAACAAATGGCAAGTCTTGGAAAGAGCCAGCATCTCCAGCCTTGAGGCAATGCTACCAATCAGACAGATTTGCTGTTCAGGCCACTTATCATGCATGGATACCCAAAGTCGTATTCTATGGAGAACTGTGCCAGGGCAAATTCAACAGAGGAGCCCCAAAAAAGCGCTATACAGTCCAGCTGAAGCACCAGCTTAGTACAACTGGTGTTGCAGAAAAAGATTGGGAAACAGTAGCAAAAGCAGCAAGGAGAGTAGCAGCTGAGGAAAAGCAAAAGCAGGGAAAAGCAAAATCCATTTAGACCATCTCTCACTATCAAATTTCCTCCCAATGATCTTCAGAGACAAGGAATCTGCTATCATCATGTATTCAGTCTCTGGAATCTTGTTGATGGCAGCTTTGATATCTTTATAAAACTGATATTTTGTCTCATGAGATGTGCACAATGTTGGAGCATACAAATTCAGGAATTTTACATTCCTGAATTGCGTTCATGGGCTGAGTGAAACCTGCCGGGGTGGGGGATGGGGGGTTATTGGGGCAATCATTGATAGAAGGCAATTCTTGATTGCAAGGCCAAGGCCATGCTGGCAGGATTCCTCGGGGGGCCTGCCTTGCTAGTAGAATATATATATTCCTTCTTCTTCATCATGCCTTCTGCAACTAGCTCAATTTCCCAAAGTGTGGCTGTGCTTATTGATTACTGCTGTTTTTCTGGTGTACGAAAGGCCCGGGCACATACAGTAGTCTTGTTGTTCCATGTGGCCAGTCTGAATTCCTTGGTACGCAATTACAATCTGTTGATGACCTGGTTTGCACACAGACTGTGTTGGATCCGCACTTTACTGTATGGAGGCTGACTGGAATAAGTGAGGTGGTCATTCATCACTGACATCTGAATATTTCACGCCGATTGGGACAGTACGCACTGTCCAAGCCTTATGCAAATTCGGCGAGACATATCACATAAATGGCGCCTCTCTTGTTGATTTTTCTGCTTTGCAGCAGCACTGAAGTGACCTATTTAGGGCATTATGTATGGGCAAGAATGTCTGGAGAGCTTGACTTGCCCACGTTTTCATCTTGGCCTTGCTGACATGATCCAAAGGAGTGTGTAGCAGGACATTTGGCATTGGTTTAGCGATCCAGCTTTCCAATTTTTTATAATTTTTTTAATCACCTTGCATCTCAGTGTGACATCTACAACCTTTTTAAAGGTAGATAGCTCTTTAGGTCTGAGCATGATGTCACCCCACACTTTATTCACTAAGAGAACAGATGCAAGATTAAATAAGTGATAACTATAAAGCCAAGGTTCTATATGCATGGTATGCATATATAGGATAGGGCTTGCTGACCGCATATAAAAAACTTAAATGGTTTCTCAAAGATTCTCAGATTTTAGCATGTAATAAACCACCCTGGTGACTAGCCCACTCCCCAGGAGACTGATACCTACTCAAATAAAAAAGAAAATGAGAGTAAGTCCAAAACAATAAGTAAAGCACCAGTCAACATCCATATATCTCTTGGGAGTCAGCAACAAGCAAACATGCTAACAGACAAAGAAAAACAAACAAAACAAGCCACCACAGGCACAATTCAAATATCCCTCTTACAGGTTAGCTATGCTGAGGTCAGCAGAAAAAGAAAATCATCTAGAGTGGCACAAATTGAACAAAATGACAATCAGACATGACTATAAAAGGGGAAAAAAGAACAGGCATGAGTAATCAAACAAAATGAAGACAAGTCATGAAGCCACATGATATGATGGGACAGAATCTCAGACAGAACAGAAACCCAGAAAAAAAACACCAGCCCAGTCATGCGTCCAGTCAATCACTTTTATTCCAGTCACATCTGCTGTGCTCTGAATTACTGACACAGAATCATGGGTCATTGCTACTTAAAGCATAGCACAAGGATGACCTGAGGAAGATATGAACTATGCACACAATACACATGGTCATAGAGGCAAAGGGAGAAAGAGAGAAAGAAATGGCAGAATCTATGAACGGGAGACAAGAAAGCTATGTAACCCAGTAGCAGAGATTGCAATGTAAGAGTTTGCAGGTGTTTTATACCTACAGCCAGGTGAAAGAGGTGCTACAGAAGCACACACAAAAAAAAAAAAAAAAAAAAAACTCAGCGCACTACAAAACCATAACCATAATTTGAGTGTATGAGTGTCTGTTGTTTTGATTCAAGCATATTCCTCTCAGCGTAATGCTTATTACTATATACTACATTGGTACGGTGCAATCAGAGTGGATAATACTTCACAGAAAATGGCAGACAAACACTAAAACTGTTATGTTATCTTTTTCTGTTATGACCAACAGAAAAAGGTCCAAAAAAATTATGCCAACTGTGGACACTGTAATCCTGTAAAAACACCAACCAATCAATGTCTTGTGGTCCACCGAAAAATAAACAATCAAATCTCCCTGCTTATGCATGACCCTACCTTGCAGTGTGGAACTTGTGAAGCATAGCTTTGGAAAGGCAGAGGAGGGTTTAGCCAAAATGTCAAATTTTGCTAACCTTCCAGATTACCAACCAAGCTTTAAACAAGTCTGGAGAAATTTGATCAAAAGTTCATAAAGATCTTGTCGTGAGATTGCAAAAAGTTTGTTTAAAGCTCATGAGCTGAACTGAACTCCAGGGCAGTGGTGGCTTAGTGGATAAGGCACTGGGCTGCTGATCCGCGGTCAGTGGTTCAATCCCCATTATCACCACTGTTGGGCCCTTGAGCAAAGCCCTTAACCCTCAATTGCTCAGTTGTATAAAAATGATAATTGTAAGTCGCTCTCAATAAGAGCATCTGCCAAATGCTGTAAATGTAAATGTAAACTCTTAAGATCCATACAAACTACATTAGAAAGCCCTGATCTCACCTTTTACATGGACAAGAGGCATCATGAAAACCAGTGAAAAACACACCTCAGTTTCCAGATAGCCCCCAGGTGTGCGTATGAATGGTTGTGTGCATGTTTGTGATGGACTGGTGAGCTGTTCATGGAGAAACCCACCTTCGCCAAAAGGCTCCAGCCTTCACACCACCCTAGTGGGATTAAGTGGTTCAGCAAATGAATTAAATGTATGACTGCCTATCTTTGTTTGCAGTGAATTCAATTTTCATTTCTGATGTTAATGCTACTTACTTCTGTAGGTCAGTCATTATATTCAGTTATTATTATATTTTTGAGTGGTAATCATGACTAAATATCTCACTGAGTGGATCAGTGCATTATAGAGTCAATTGAACTTTTTTCAAAGGTAATAAAGAAAATACTTTTCTGTATTTCAAATCATACTTTAAGGAATTCTAAATGTAAAAGGAGATGTACTCATCACTGTGATTCATTATTGTTGTCAAAAGAATGTTTGAGACCAAAGCCACTCAGACTTATGTTAATGCTTATGTTTTTAAATGCATTACTCCTACATTGCTTGTTATTGTATATTCATTAGCCACAACAATATTGTTTGTACAGAACAGCATTTTTTATGAAATATTATGCTAATGAAACTACTAAGTAAAGAATATAGTGCCCTCTGTTATAGAATTACTTAGGAAAAAGTTTAGACTTTAGACACAGAAACACAAGAAACACAACACATAAACAACTTTTGGGGGGCGTGCCAGGTAGTGCATGGCGAGCGGGGCTACTATGG
>JAQMYF010000001.1:38927635-38948604 GCA_030014195.1 Neosilurus mollespiculum
AAAGTCTAAGTCTCATACTGAGTCAAAAGCCAATGAGTAAAAGTGGGTTTTAAGATGGGTTTTAAAAGTGGACAATGAAGGGGCCTGTCTAAGATGAAAGGGCAGATTATTCAACAATTCAGGAGAGGTGATGGAAAAAGCTCTTTCCCCTCTGAGCTTCCGGTTTTATTTCGGTACAGCTAGGAGCAGCTGATCAGCTGACCTGAGAGACCGGGAAGGAGCATATGGATGAAGCAGCTCAGAGAGGTAAGGCGAGGCGAGGCCATTCAAGGATTTAAAAAAAATAGAAGAAGTTTAAATTAAACTCTAAAATACACAGGTAACTAATAAAGCAAAGCCAGAATGGATGTAATGTGATCTTTTTTGCGTGCTTGGGAAGAACATGCAAACTTCACAAAGAAATTCCATTGGCAGGCATTGGGCTCAAACCCAGGACCTTTTTGCTACGAGGTGGAGGTGCAACCACTACGCCACCATACCTCCATGCCAAAATAAAGTAATGCAGTATTTGTAAATCCTTGCTTAACTTTATTTCATACTACACTCAAAAATAACTTGGCTTGTACCAACTGTTGTGGGTGTGGTCATTTCGGAGTGTTTGTAGCTTTTGTGAGATTTGCTAAACCTTCAGCCAAACTGTGCAGCTGGATTGAAAGGAGACTAACCTAATCTCCAATTTAAATGCCCCAATTTCAGTGATTTGTTTAGTGCATGTATATTTGTAAACCGGTGTTCTCCATGTTGATATCATCAGGCGATATTTGGCACCAAATGAAAACTTATCCAACTGACTATGTATAATAAAGCTTCGTAGCACGCTTTTTAGCACACTAATAAAATTATACATATATATTTAAGTATAAAGTACTTTTAGTCTTCATACTTTACCCTACTTTTATTGCAAAATGTGAATCAAGTGTGAATCAATCATAAAGATGGCTCAGGAATCTTTACAACACGCAATTTTTGTATCAGACTTTGTTAATGTTTCTCAGTGTGAAATAATTGAGTCATTTTACACAGTCTAAGAAAAGAGTTAAGTACGTGAACTGCATGTGGAATAATCAGAATAAGAATCAGAATACTTTATTGATCCTGGAGGAAATTGTGTATCAGTCTCTCACTGAACGTGCTCCTGTGACTGATCAGCAGGTTGTGAAGCGGGTGGGAGGTATTGTTCAGTATTGTCCTTATTTTGGACAACATTTGCCTTTCCGGCACTATCGTCAGAGGGTCCAGCTCCATTCCCACAACGTTACTGGCCTTGTGGATCAGTTTGTTCAGTCTGAAATGTCATATATTTGGTCCTCCATAGATCTTATGCAAAATGCTGGACTTCCCGATCATGTACTAGAAATAATTATTGATCATTAACAGCATCAACATGAATATGAATATGAATACAGAAACTGTAATACTTTTGGAATGAGTGATCATATTTCCTTTATTTAAAGACATTTGTAATCCTGAAATAGAGAACTGTCCAATGAAGTCATCTCTAATGAAATATATATTTAAATTGATAATTATACCTATAGAAGAGCAATTGTTTGATTTACTTCACTATTTAATTAGAGGATAATTTATGTGACTATTGTATGAGTAGTTTAATCACTGAATTGAGTGTAAGATTATTTTATTATTTCTTTATTTTCCAGCCATTCCACTTCTTGAAAATAAAAAAAATGTCTTGGGGCTATGCGTCGGGCCTATGCTTCAAGATCAACTTGGGACCCGTATGTTTCTGCCCGGCGATGGCCTGGCGAGCTGTCCAGAATGTAGCTCGGCCTCGCCCAGAGTCGGCTGAGATGAGTCTTTGAAGAACTTTGCAGGAGGAGTAAACAAATAAAACTCCAATTAAAAAAACCTTAACTTTGAGATAAGGTAACGATTCAGCAAAGTGTAAAAAAAATCCTTAGAAATGATTTTTACTTTTATCAAATTATACTGTAGTACTAACTGCACTCCTCTTACTTATTCCCAACATGTGGAAAATGCACATTTGCTACATTTTATCTGAATTTAAAAGTTTCTCCTTCTCTTTATTTAGACTCTTAAGACACTCGCTGTCTGTTTTTAAAAGAACTTTAAAATCTTGATGATCTTTGATGAAGGCTGACATTATTATATATTATATTACATAAGTATTATTATATTATCAATTTTGTTTGTCTGCTTCTCTAACTATATGTTGTATATCATCAAAACTACAAACCTGCTGCTCTCATAGTCATTTCAAAAGTGTTTAAACTTGGTTTTATTATTCATTCATTCATTTTCTGAACCGCTTAATCCGAATTGGGGTCGTGGGGAGGCTGGTCGTGGGGAGACCCCATCTCAGCCGACTCTGAGCGAGGGCAGAGTACACCCTGGACAGGTACGCCAGGCAATCGCAGTACTATTATTATTATTATTATTATTATTATTATTTAGAAATATTGTATTATATTTAAGAAAGAAGAAAAAAAGGAAAAATTTGATTATATCTGGTAATGTTGGTAATGTTGAAACTAAAAAAGAGGGGGACAAAAATATTTAAAAGAATTAAAAATGTAAAAATCGTAAATATGATCTCATACATATTAAAAAAAAAACAAAAAAAAACCCCTAACATAGCTGTTGAATTATGTAAAAGACAAGACATAAAATCAGAACAAGAATCAACCAAAATGTAAAATTGCACTCATACATTAAGTTCCATATTACTCCTTCTCAAATTGTGATAAAGGCTAATAAAATTTTGATTTCAAGAGAATGTATTATTGAAGTTAAGACATCAAAGGGCCTTAGAAAGTCTTATTACTTTATTATTATCAGGCTGTAACTTGTGCTGTATGCATCTGGTTAGGTCCATCGTCTATCTATTCCTTTGTATTTTATGACCTCTTTGGATTTTTTATTTTTTTCTGATTTGTAAACATTTGTTTTTAAAGTACAGTGGTATGCAAAGGTTTGGCCACCCATCTGAGATTTAATGATAATTTGCTCTACCTTTTAAAGAGAAGATCACAGCAACAAGGTTTGTTTTCCTACAGAGATGTAGACATTTGACTGTTGTCGAGACTGTTATTCTTAGAGTAGCATTACATAGTTTTATTATAATAAAATAAAATGTAAAAAATGGGAAGTACAAAAGTTTGGGCACCCTTTTAATTGCATTCATTTCAAGACCTGTTGGGATTTATAGCTTGCAGGTTGCAGCACAAAATTGCTTTGATTAGCTCATTAGATCTTCAATTACAAAGACAGGTGGAACCAATCATGAAAAAGGCTATTTAACATAGGTAATTGCTGGCTGTGCTTGTCCTGGGTTCTTTCTTAGAGAGTGGAAACATGGGGGCCCATAAACAACTCTCCACTGACCTAAAAACTAAGATTATTCATTATCATGAGTAAGGAGAAGGGAACAAGAAATTATCTGGAAGGTTTAGACTGTCTATCTCCACTGTCAGAAATGTAGTGCAGAAATGGAAGGCCACGGGAACAGTCACTGTGAAGGAAAGATGTGGTGGGCCAAAAAAAAAAATGGCACAGGCGAAGGATAGTTAGAATGGTCACAGACAAGCCACAGACCACTTCCAGAGAACTACAAGAACATCTGGCTGCTGATGGTGAAGTTGTTCATCAATCTACAATCCAGCGTACTTTGCACCAGGAAAAGCACCAGTTTCCTGACGGTTCAATCCAAGAAGAGTCGCATGAGGTATGCAAAAATCTGGACAAGCCAGAAGCATTTTGGAAAAAAAAATACTGTGGTCAGATAAGACTAAGATAGAGTTATTTGGTCACAACCAGAGGAGGTTGCATGGTGAAAAAAACACACTGAATTCTATAAGATTAACTGATTGCCTATCGTGAAATTTGGTGAAGGGTCCAACATGTCATGTAAAAGTTGAGGGCCACATGAATTCCTCTCAGTATCAGCAGATTCTTGACAAGAATGTTCAAGAATCGGTCTCAAAGCTGAAGCTATACCGGGGTTGGCTTTTTCAGCAGGACAATGATCCTAAGCACTGTTCAATATCCACCAAGGAATTCATGCAGAAGCACAAGAAAAATGTTCTGGAATGGCCATCCCAGTCCCCAGACCTTAACATCATTGAAAATGTATGGATTGATTTGAAGCAGGCTGTCTATGCACGGAAACCAAGAAACCTGAATGAACTGGAGGTGTTTTGTATGGAGGAATGGGCCAAAATACCACCTGCCAGACTTCAGGGACTTGTCTTCAGGGACTTGTCTCCTATAGGAGGTGTCTACAGGCTGGTATTGCAGCAATAGGAGGCGCTACCTAATATTAATGGAATTATTTCTTTGGGATGCCCAAATTTATGCACAAGCCTATTTTTGTTCAAAGGCACATAAAAATGTTTCTGTTGGACCAATAAAAATTATTTTTTAAAAGGTGCTGTTCAAAAGCTCAGCAAGTGACAAACTGATGCAGGGGTGCCCAAACATTTGCATACCACTGTATGTCAGTGTTGGTTTCATGTAAAGTGTTTTCTTTTATAGAATGCTGTTTGGATGCCAAAGCTTGTAGCGTTTACTTCAATACAAATGCCACAGTTAATTTTTCTCTTTAATTAAGATTCTCCTTAAGGACTAGTCATTTGACGAATATTTAAATGAGAAGGCCCACTGACTAGAAATGGTCGGTTCCAGAGGAAGTTGCACCACATTTTTTTAAGGATAATCAGAACTATGTCGTTTTGCTCAGAAAAAAAAAACTGACTTGTACTGATTAAAAACACTGTATTTTTTATAATCTTTTAAAATGACACAAGAGTATTGTGGAGTTAAAATACTAGGCTATAACAACATTATGTGTATTAATATGTAACATTTCGTAAACATGCCATGACAATCACATATTGTCAGTTTTAGCCTTTATAAACACTCACTTATGGCGGGGAGGCTGGTGTCTATCTCAACTGTATCTGCGCAAAGGCAAGGTACACCCTGAGCAACTCGCCAGACCATCGCAGGGCCAACACAGACATAAACATTCACTCTCACATATAGATGCAATTTGAAACAGTCAATTAGCCTTATATCCTGGTCTTTGGTCTGTGAGAGGAAACCAGATTACCTGGATGAAACCCATGCAAGCATGGGGAGAACAAGCAAACTCCACACAGAAACACCTGAGAATCAAACCCAGAACCTACTTGCTGTGAGGCAGATGTGCTAACAACTAAACCACTGTGCCGCCCTGCTTTATAAACAAGACTTTAATCATTTAGGATTTTTGACTCCCATATTATATGTTGCTGAGCACCTGATGTAGTTTTGCTGACAGGCAGATGTCTTGTTGTGAACCCAAATATCCGGTATCTCGTTAATTCAGAAAAAACATTTTCTTTTCATAAAAGTTTTTAAAATTTATTCAGAAGTTCTATTTCTCAAGTGACTGTCATATGCTTCTTTACTTGATAGAATATTAATAAATAAATAATTAACGCCAGAAATCTCGAGATTGCTTCGGTTTCATGTGATAGGGTCACTGACTAGAGATCATGGCAATCCTACGGCTGATTGTAAAACATGGGTATAGGCATGCCACATGTGAATTTATAATCAAGACCATATTCATAGAAACTGTTAGCTGCAGCTTGCATCATTGTATATACTGGTTCATGATCAAATGAATGCTGATTTGTTGTCAAAACAGTGAAAGCTGTATTATTTGTGAACAGTCTGCTGATGATGATGAAGGATGATAATGATAATGATAATGGACTGCTTTAAAGGATGATGAACACTTGTCAACATGTTGTGGTCAAGGATTGATTAAAAAAAAAAAAACCCTTGAGGAATGCTTCTTTAAAGATTCTGCTGATGCATTTCGTCGAGTCTGTAAAAAGATTCATGAGCACAAAAAGCTACTGAGCCATGAATAATGCATGCATTTCAGCATCTCCTTTTGCGGAGTCCACTAAATATTGGCCTTTTCTCCCTTTTACCATCTGATCAATTTACAAGAACACAAGCCTGGCAGTGTTTTGCCAAATGTTACAGGCTTACAAAGATATGGCATACTAATGACTGAAACCAAAACAAGCAGCTGAAATAGTACCTTCTGAATGACTGACAATGAATGCAGCCATTTAATTGTTCACAAAAGCCTTTTATTTTTCAACCACCCACTAAAACTCAGAATTAGTCAGCAGTTCGAAATTACCTCAGTGCCCCACCCACTTCCATTAGCACATAATAATTGCTTGTTTTTGTATGATAATGGATGCACTTCTACCTGAAGACACAAGTGGAACCTTTTGAATTTTCATAGTAGTTTATCAATGGAGTGCATGTTACTAATATAATCGGAAAGCATTTGAACCACACATTGCCTTCTGACTGATTCTCTTCAAATGTACATTGCAGAAACTCGTGTATATTGTATCATCATGTGCTGTTTTTGGAAATAATTTGCATTTGATTTATACAATACACAAATCCATCCATGTTTTCACATTTATCTATTCACATTTGGAATAGAACATTTGTTTACTTCATGCATTTATACCTGACATGCCTATGAAATAAGACTGATAAATCCTATAGTACCATACAATGCACTTGACAATACTATATACACATATCTGATTGTCATATATTTTGAATGCAAATCCCACCTCACAGTACAAGTGACCCAAAGGAGATTGCACAACTTCAGCAATCAAACAATCACAGATAAATTCAAGATTCAACCAGCCAATTCAGTACAGCAATAAAAATTTGTCTTATATGTATTTAAAATATTTAGATTTCATTTATTAGGGTGACAGTGAGGCTGGAGCATATCTTAGCCCATTCTGGGGGAAGGCGGGGTATACTCTGAACAGCTCACCCCCAACCATCAGTGGGCAAACACACTCATAAGCATTCACAGTAACATTTACAGCTGGAGCAATGAAGAATATAAAATTAGCTTATGATTTTAGGTTATTATTACAGATGCTCTAACCGTTACACCACCGTGCTGCCCCATAATTATTACAAATACACTTATTATTAAGCTATAAATTATAAATTATCTAGAAACATGCTTAATAATCTAATATTTGTTCGATAATAATCTCATAAAGAAAAATATTCCAGAAATTTTCAATTACTCTAATTTTTTTTTGCAATCCACACAAAGATGTGTTGCCAACAATGGTATTAACAAGCAGTGCCCCCCTACAGACATCAACGAGACCCTTGCTGGCATCCAAAAAATGTGCCACATACCTGTGAGTATTCAGTGGTGTCCAAGTCCTCACCTCGCCTCTTCACTTATTTTGGGGACAAATTAGATGGTGAGTCTGATGTTAAGTAGAATGGTTGTCCATTAGTCCTATAACAAAATAGGACAGCGTTGACTATGGACAGCATTAGATGGGGAGGTGCTGCCTGGGCCACTGATGTCAGCCCTGCATCAGTGTTGAGGTCCACTTTTGAGGCCAAACATTGCACTCTCCTAGTCATACTTGTTCTATTATTTTGAATAGATTATATCACAGGATACTCAAAGAAAAGAAGAGAGGATTATATTGTCTCACTCATTTGCTAAATCACTTAATCCTACTGGAGTTGTGGGGAGGCTGGTGCCTATTTGAACCAACTCTGAGCAAAGGCAGGGTACACCCTGAACAGGTCCATACACACTTACACCTAGAATAAATTTGGAACAGCCAACTGGCCTAATGCGCTTTGAATTGTGAGAAGAGACTGGCATACCAGGAGAAGACCCACACAAGCACAGAGAGAACCTTGCAAACTCCACACAGAAATGCCCGAGTAAACGTTTAACTTTTTTTTCAAAGCATCATGAGATGTGTCCAGAGGTTTTTGGACACAGTTGGCTCAAATCTGCACGAGTCAACACAGATTCTACATTTGATGCATATCCAATGACATGCTTTGATGAACTGCTTGATTGGTTAGGCTCTAGTGGATCTTTTAATACATCTTTTAGTTTTCATTTGGATTTCATTACATGGCATTAGTAATAAATAAATAATAAAGAAAGCTGTATAACAAGCCTGCTTCAATATGTCTCATCCAACTTGGAACCCACAAAGGTGTTAAATTGGTCACATTAAAAAAGAGACACGGGGAAGTGCCTTTTGGCATTTGGTTTGTTTTCAAAACAAAAATAATTCGAGAATACTTCCTGTAGATCTCTCAATGGAAATATAAGAACATAGTCTGTCCAGGATCACAATATTGAACATAAGTCGTCATATACAAAAACATATCGAAAGTAAATAGACACCCTCTCGTTACAGAGTTCTATTTGATCACATTTTTTTTTAGATTATAGTATTTAAATTGTTTATAGCAACTAGCTATGCTGTGAACACCAGGAGTAAAAGAGTTGTCTGATTTTTAAAGGGGGCACATTGTGGGTAAACCTAAGGGGTGGACTTATCCAGCATCAGATTGCACAAAACTTTTGGATTCCTCTTATCACAGTCAACAGAGTGATTGTATAATTCACCAGCAAAGGCAAGAAATCAACAGCATTCCATTCAGGTTAACGTGGGCTCTCTGACAGGTGTCTTAGGTGTCAGGGAGGCTGTTGGAAACTATGTATATGTATATTTATGTATAAATATGTTGAATATTTATCAGATTAGATTTATTACATTGTGACTTTTTACTTTTAATATGTCTATTTATAACTGAATATAATGGGGGTTTTTTGGTTGTATGTTTTTATAGAAAAGTATGGGTTTTTTTGTCTTATAGTGCTAGACAAATTTTGGAATTCTGAAAAAAGATCCATTCATTAATTTTCCAAACTGCTTTATCCTATTAGGGTCACATGGAGGCTCTGGGCGAAGGCAGAGTACACCTTGAACAGCTCTTTGCAATCCACTGCAGGGCCAACACACACACAACCATCCACACTCACACTTAGGGGCAAGTTGGAACAGCCAGTTATTATAAACATGTCTTTGGACTGTGGGAGGAGACTGGAATATCTGGAGGAAACCCATGCAAGCTTGGAGAGGACATACAAACTCCACACAAAAATGACCTCATCGAGCCCGGGACTTGAACCCAGGACCTTCTTGCTGTGTGGTTAACATGCTTACCACTACACCTCTATGCTGCCTAAAAAAGAAAAGAAAAAAAACAGAATTCTGAATTGTTTAGACTTTCTGCAATGCAGTGAACCAAACAAAATCATCAATGATCGATACCACTTACAGGTCTCACATAACCAGTTGATATTTGTGAACTCTGCCTGGAATTATCATTCTGCAACCATTCCAGTAGATTTTGGAGGGAATCTCATGCAATAATGTATGTTTGAGGAAATACGTGCTTGCCTGAGAAATTTGAGAATCTGTGATACATATGTCACAGCCTTCATGTTTACTGGTATCAACTGTGATGCATGCATAGCAGCCACTGTTCCATGTATGGAAGCCATGTTCTCCAGGTTCTCAAGGTAGCTTGTCGGCTCCAAAGTGCATGGAACACTTACATCATGATGTCAGTTGACCTGCTTATCTGCTGTCATCTGCCATAAAGTAATTCCTGCTATGTGAGACTGAGGGTTTACCTGTCAGGGTCATTTCCCTGTGGGGGAAGCTGGAGCCAATCCCAGCTGATTACGGGTGAGAAGCAGGGAGGCATACAGCCATTCACACCTGTGGGCAATTTAGAGTGGCTAGTTGACCTCATGTTGCATACCTTTTGGACTGTAGTAGGAAACTTAAGAGGAAACCAAGAGGAAACTCATGCAAGGATAGGGAGATCATGCATACAAACTTAATACAAAAGGCTGAGACTTTGGGTCAAGAAACTTATTGTAAGCAAGCAGTGTTAACCACTGAGCCAGCATGCCGCCTCAAACAAAACAATTATTATTCATGGCATGTAAATACTGTCTCATTTAAGTGTACATCATAAATAAATAATTATTATGATAATGTAACGGCTGAGGGTATCACGAGTGGTCTTCTTATTTCTTTTAAATTGTTTATAATGTTTTATAACAATCCAACAGGCTCAGAAACTCTAATGTAACTATGTGGCTTAACTCACAAATGAATCTTTTTATTTTAAATACAGTATAATCAGTCTTTTATTGAAATCAACCAACATCACTATCTTAAATCTCAACTCTGTACATGTTACTTTTTAATACCAAAGAAAAGCAAGACCTACAGTAGAAGTAAGGCAATCATGACAATAATCTCAGAAGGTTGTAAACAACCAGTATAAAAGTGCAATGTGGTATGAACCCCTCTGTTTATGCTTATAGTATAATGTGTTGGGAAAGATCTAAGAAAGTAAAATCTAGCATGGAAATTGCACTTGTTAGTATTAATGTTGTCTATGTAAGAAGATCACAAGCAAGCGGAGTTAATTCAAAAGTAAGACAGAGAGTCACAAGTGTCAAATAAGCTAGAAAAAAAAATATTTGAGATAACTACATGAATGAAAAATGAGATGAATACAGTATAATTTGGATCACATAATCATTTCATCTTTACAGAAGCATTATACATTACATGTTCATAAAGCCATTAAAAGAAATATTTGCAGCTTTTAAATAACACTTTAAAGAATTACACATGTAATATTTACCAGGACAAAAACACCAAAAATAAATAAATTATCATACTGAAAAAATATATCGCTCTTTTATAAGTTTTATTTTTTAATCATTAATGAAGACGTTTATTAGACCTTTTCCATGATAGTCAATGATAAAGCATATGATTATGTGGCAGTGGTATGTTAGCTTCATAATTTAGTAAGGCTTGTATAGCACCAGCAAGTAGTACTATTGTTATAATGATAGATCATCATTCATTCATTCATCCATTCATTCATTTGCCGAAGCGCTTAATCCTACAAGGGACACGGGAAGGCTGGAGCCCTTCTCAGATGACTCTCAGAAGGTGAAGGCAGGGTTCACCATAAACAACTTGCCATTCCATCACAGGGCAACACACACAACCATTCAACCAATCCAAATGTGCATGTATTTGGACTGTGGGAGGAAACCAGTGTACCCATAGAATGCCCCCGCCATGCCTGGGACTCAAATGCCAGGACCTTCTTGTTGTGAGGTGGACGTGCTTACCACAACGCCACAGTAACACCCATATCACATAATGATAAAATTAAATTTTAAAGTAGGACTTTATCTATAAATTAAAGCTCACAACACTTGTATCACAAGATGAAGTTTAAAGGACAATTTAACTGATTTGTTAATTTGATGCTTTGAGGTAAAATAAAAATCAGTGTACCCAGTATTGTACAGTCCCTCCAGGATTGCAACGATACGTTTACATCAATTCACAGGGATTCAACCAATCCTCATGCATACTGTGTGACATTGCAATTTTAAATGACCACTGCAAGTTCAGTGCAAATTTGGCCATGCATTTTATTCCAGAACAAGTTTCACAAATCACATCATTCTCCCACGCAAATGTTGAGCATACGTCATTATTACACCACTTCCTTGTTAATGCTTTTGAAGACATCATTATGCAGACATATGTGCAACTATTTTTGCAACTTCCATGTAATCCTTCAATTTCATTGTAACATATGCCTTAAAAGATTGCAACAGACAACACAATTTATTCTGAAAATCTGTCCCTAACCATTGCATTTTAAACCTCAACAATGTCAAAAATGGCATGAATTCCTGGAGAGACTGATTGTATTAGCTGGTGCACTGAATTGACTCCAAATTCTTATGCAAAGTTAAAAAAAAAAACATATGTATCATGAAAAATATTGTGATTTGATATCTTTGCCCTTTTGACCAATGCAACCATCCACTCTGCCCTCTAGGCTCATGGCTGCTTCTGGCAAGGTAATGTGGTGTTCATGGTGGCATTCTGTGACTCTGTAAGGGGGCGGTCAGCTATCTCATGCTCATTCTGTCTGCCGTTCTCCTCATTCATGTGTGATACCTCAGTGGAGGCAGCTTCAAAGCCAGGCACAGTGTTAGCCAGTTGTACCACGTGCACTTTATTGCGGCCCTTTTTACTGAGAATGCAGCTGAACACTTTCTTAAAGCCCTTGCGGAAGTGCTTGGACACCAACGCATACACAATGGGATTAAGGCAGGAGTTGGCATAAGCCATGCAATGTGAGAGCAGCCTAAATGCATAAGTGGTCTGGTTAAAGGGGAAATCTCCATACAAGTAGCACAGGATGACCACGTGGTAGGGCAGCCAGCAGATGCAAAACAGCACTGTGACGATTATGATCATCTTAGTGACCTTGCGTTTAGCTCGCTTCGACTCAGACATGCCGTCCAGTGGATCGACAGCTGTCCAGAGGTACTTGATTGTGCGTGTGTAAGACAGGCTGACAATGAGTACAGGGATAACATAGCCAAACACGAAGGTGCAGGTGTCCAGCACTTTGCGGTCATGTTCTTCCCAACCAGGAACACAAACGTTGCTATTTTCGAAATCAATGAGGTCATAATAGCTCAAGTAAGGGCCAGCAAAGACAAGAGACAGTCCCCAAATGAATACCATGGCAACCACAGCATTACAGGGTGTTCTTAATTCTCTTGAGCGCAGTGGGTAACGAATGGCCAAATATCTGCAAAACAAGATAGAGACATCATTTTATGGAGTTTTCTTTCATTTCCATTAGAACTTGTATCAACTCTTCTGTAAGGCACAAAAATACAAGATTTACTTTCATTCCTCCATGGCTGCTTTTTGTCACTATGAGTTCCACCAACTCTGTGGCTAGCAGTGTTTTCTTCACTAAATAGAAAGCTGTCAAAATAATTGCCCTTCCTCAAAAGGTAAACTCTAGGGTCAGTGAAAAAAGTGAGCATGAATACACACCTATCAACCGAGACAGCAGCAAGGGTGAAGCTGCTAGCATACATGGTGAGGTTGATGAAGAAGTGCACCACTTTGCACATGAACGAGCCAAATACCCAACCCTCCAGTGAGTAGATGGTGGCCTGGAAAGGCACGCAGAATATGATGAAGAAGAAGTCAGCCACACTGAGGTTGAGAATGAAAAGGTTGGTGGTGTTGTAGCTGAGCTGCCCGCTGCGCAGGAGCACAGCAAGCACCAGGCTGTTGCCCACTGTACCCAGCAGGAAGATGAGTGAGAACACTACGGATACGATCACACTAGCTGCATTCAGCTGGTAGTTGTCCGATGCATTCCAGTGGCCCACGGCTTTGCTCAGGTCCTCAGGATCGGACATTGTGTACCTTGGATATGAACAAACTGTGAATGTCATCCATTATTAATAGATTGCTGCAAAGGCAGCCAGAATTACTCAGTTACTGATAAAAGCATAAAAGTTGACAGAAATATTTTCCAAAGTATATTGGTGATTTACAAGGGTGGAGCCACTGAATCCTCCAGTTTCCTTAGCAACTGTTGCTAGGAAACATATTTTCACTACCAATGAGCTAATAATTCTATCTACTCCATTACAAAGGCTACAAAACATCAAAACATTAAAACTTTTTTTCGAGACAAACAGGTATCACAAGAATACAAAAATGTATTCGTTACGGGAATGAAAAAACAATGTTTTGATGAATAGAATTTGTATGTAGGCATCCTACAATATGTCCTACACCAGTTGGTAAGGAAAATATGTTGCATAGCAACTGTTGCTATGCAATTAAGAGTTTTCATGGGCTCCACCTCTGAAATTGCTTTGATGTGGTGAAGATCTGTGCCAAATTTCATGCTTTTATCATCATCTGAGCAAGTTTTGCACTCACTGCTAGATTATAAGCAATCATAAGTCTGCATTCTGAAACACATTAGACTGTTTGGTAGTTTTCTTTCATTATTCAACACAAGAATGGCTTGTCAAAATTAACATTACAATATGTTTCATGGCTTCTTTGCATCATAAATTTGGATGTTCTGGACTGCACTGATCAGGGATGCATATGATATGGTATTATGTAAAACTACCAAAGAAACCAGACCAGCTGTGATCATTTTCATTAAACTGATGTTTTATTATGCAATTGTAAGTAAATAAATAAAATTAATGTCTAATGCAATATTCAAGTAGTTGGATTATGTTTGTAAAATAAATCTGGACAGATTGATGCCTGCAGAAAATGTAACATTTTTAAGTTGAGGGTGATGTAGAGAAATAGTGGGTTGGAAAAAGGCAAAAGGAAGGAGAAATAGAATAAGATACAAACACATAATATCACTGCAATATTGCAGTCTCCATACATGCATAGTTCCTATGGAAGGTCAAACACAAGAAGATGAGATATAGGATGGTCTGTTTAAAACATGAAAGGGATCCCAGCTACAAAGCATCGGATATGATACCATCAGGGTTTCAAGATGACTGAAGAAACATATAATATGTTAGGCTTTGATACACATAACTGGATGCAGGCTAATGAAAAATATTATAGTTAGGAGATACAAAAGGGGCAGTACAGTGGCATAGTGATTAGAAGATCCGCCTCATAGCAAGAAGGTCCTGGGGTTGATTCCCAGGCTTGGCGAGGGCATTTCTGTGTGAAGTTTTTGCCTTGTGCTTGCGTGGGTTTTATCCGGGTACTCCGGTTTTCTCCCAATGCTCAAAAGACATGTACATTAGGCTAATTGGCTGTTCCAAATTGCCCCTAGGTGTGAGTGTGAATGGTGTACCCTGCTTTAGCCCATTGTTTACTGAGATGGGCTCAAGCCTCCACTGATAGGATTAAGAAGAGTGAGATACAAAAGGTGATTATGTGAGTCATGAATGTGCAAAGGTTAATGAAAGCATAATCTGGAAAAAATCCATACAAGCAAGAACATACCAGTAAGAACATACCTGTAAGTGCTGTTCAACTGCAGAACATTTTCTTCACCCTTAGGATTCGATAAAGCTGTGAAAAAAGACAATCCCTTCATCTCATATGTACAGTTTTTGCTTATGTTATTAAACAGAACACAAAAGTAATTTTCTCCATATTCTCAGATGATTTCTCACCTATATGTGATATTATGTAAGAACAGAACTTCAAAAGCATAAACATAATGAATTCTTTATGGACATGGGGAGTGGTAGTGCTGCAGCTTTGCAGTTATTTGGGGCTAAAAAGAGGTTTGAAACACAAAGAGAGGATTTATCTTTTCTAGTCAGGATACTATAGTGAGAAACCTCATCAGAAAGCTACAGACTGCTGTGTTGCAGCAAGAGTTTAAAAGGGATGGGAGAGAAACCCCTAGAAGGAATTTCAAAATGAATGAAGTTAATAAACAATGAATATTGCACTGTCATGTTGAAGAAGCATAAAGAGGCACTTCGGTGTGGCACAACAACCACCACAATTATACTGTTTAAAAAAAAAAAAAAAAAAAAAACAAAAAAAAGATGGAAAAAAAAGATTAACATGGAAATGAGACATTCAAAACAACTCAGTTCACGCTCGGTCCCGATGCTCATTCTTGTTTGAGAGTTGATTTTTTTGGATGGTTTCTCTGCTACTGTCTACACACTGACTGCATATTATTATGCAGAAATGCTGGTGCAGTAATACAAGAGATGGGATAAAAAAAAGGCAAAGATTCGGTGTGTTTTATATGCAGTAATCATTGATTAGAATGTTCTAATCTAGCAGAATCTTTAACTTGCTTCCAATATATCAGTGAAAAAAAATCCTTTGTTTGTGAAATGAGTAAATGAAAGAATCTCTTGTCAAGTCAGCCGTCCTGAGCATAAGAATACAACTGCTGAGAAATGTGTGGATTTGGGGAGTGGATCAGATATGGGGGGAAGGGCGGGTGAGTGGGAAAGAGAGAAAAGGAGGGAGAAATGCAAAAGGAAAAAAAAAGGAAAAGCAAAGAAAAAAGAGGAGAAAAGAGGAGAAGCAAGTTAAATAAAAAGAGAGTGAGAAAGAGAAACAAACCCTGGTCTTCAATGCCAGTGACAAGCAAGTGCTGTGTTTTTGTTTTCAAACAGGCAATAAGCAATCTGTATACCCACTTGCACAAACCTCTTAAACCTTAGTCATAGCAAAAGCCATGAAACAGTGTCTAAAGGAGATATAAATATGCAACGCAAGAGGTCAGGATGAGAGGAATATTGATGTAATTCCACAACTGCACCATTAATAGGATTTCCCATAAATTGTAATGAAGAGGGTAAAATTATGATTAGCATTCCTTTAGTTTTCAGCCATGTGGCATGTGATTACTGCTTTAACAGCTGTGAGGGATGAAAATGACTCTTGAGTCAATGAAGAAACAAAAAAGTATTATTTTTGATCCAACATCTTTGTGAAGTTTATCTTCTGTTCATCCTCCTCACCTGGACCGCCCTCAGCACTTTCTCCCGTCATCTCCACCACTGTCTGTTTAACAACTGAAAGCTGCTCCCATGCTTTAACAATAATGCCAAGAATTGCAATTCCTCCTCACAGCTTAGCACAGGCTCCAACAGAGAACAACATGATCGGGTTTCGGTAGAGAAGAGGGATAACTGATTCCCCTAATGAACTGCAAATCCTATTGACAGCAGAGCATCATCCGTTGGATTTACCAGGTTTTTGAAAATGTGATGCTTCTGTATGAATAAGGCAGTAATTAGTCAGTCTGATTCAGAACAAAAGTAAATCTTTATAAATAATGAACAGAAAGGAATACTGTACTGCATGTTTAATAATTTATTCCAACACTACACACACACACACACACACACACACACACACACACGTATCACACTATAAATTCATTGACAAGTCGAAGAAGCCGTGATCTGCTGTGATGAATAACAATAGGTTACTACCCAGCATTACAGAACAAAATTAACAAAATTATAAATTTGTTTCAGGATCTTTTACTTACTCAGAGAATGGATGCACCACATCTAATTATTCACTGATGCGGTTCACTGTCATGTCGATATCCTGTATTCCACTCTTAGAAGGGTGTTAAAACTTAAACAGCATTTCTTTCTCTCCTTGGTACTACCATGCTATGATGTGTTTCTCTGGCCATCTCTGCCTTGCTCTGTGGCTACCACGCTCCCTCTCTTGCTTTCATATAGAAGCTCCTCCTCCACATTCTGCTCAATGTTCAAACATCACTGCAGAAGGAAGGCAGTAACAGAATAAAGGTGCAGAGCTTCCACCCACCTACCCACTCATGCACACACACACACACACACACACACACACACACATAACACAGAGAGAGAGAGAGAGAGAGAGTAAATAACATTATTGAAATATAACTCCTGAAGAATCGAGTATCTACCAGACCTTTAAGTCAGTCACTTCGAGTATTGCCTGTACGATATCTGTAGCCAATGTAGCTATAGGTAAAGTCATTATTTTATTTAGGGTCAGAGGCAATTCTGATGCTCTAATGTCTCTTTTATTCTGTGTATTTTAAATTTGGACTGCATACAGCATGGATTTACGTGCATAACTTCACCTGGCTGTATTATTACTTAAATTCAAATGCGAATCATGAGTGGCACGGTAGCATGGTGGTGTAGTACATCCATCACACAGCAAGAGAGTCCAGGGTTCAAGCCTGCATGTAATCCCCGTGCTTGCATAGGTTCCACCCGAAGGTACTCTGTTTTCTTCCCACAGTCCAAAGACATGCATATTAGGCTGACTGACTGTTCCAAATTGCCCCTAGGTGTGAGTTTGAATGGTTGTATGTGCGCAACCCTGTGATGGACTGGTGAGCTGTTCTGGGTGTACCCCACCTTCACTCAGAGTTGGCTGACATAGGCTCTAGCCTCCCCATGATCTTAATAGGATTAAGTGGTTTGGCAAATTAATGACAATCAGACACTAACAGCCTGAGAGTCTGTTGCTGTATAGAAGACAGCTGTACTCCTCAGAGTTCTCCACTTCATTGCACTGTTATATTGCCAGTAACAGCTGTTGCATTTCAGTTCAGGTCATTCCAACAAAGAAAAAGGTGCTCATTCTGTACCATTTCGCTGGCCTGAACAGCTGAGCATTTTGCCATTTTTCATCATTTCACGGCATCACAGAGCTGTACTGTAACCTTATTTTTCTACAGGGATCTCTGCTGGGATCATGCAGTAGTGTCAGAGGAAGGATAAATAATAATCGACAGTATTGACAAAGTGGATGTTTATTTATTGCTATAAGCATTATGTTGCAATTGGGAAAAGGCTGTGTAAGTGGTCCATATTGTGTCCGTTCGTCCGTCGGTACCGTACGCGGGAACCCTGTGGTGATATTTCTCATATATATATATATATATATATATATATATATATATATAAAAAAACGACATAATGGGAATGGATGCCAGACTGGTGGTAACGTTTTCTTCCCCTCCAAACTGTTACTTGTTACGTTCAAGCCATAAAATAAAATACACTTTTTATCCCTCAGCCAGTTATGGCTGGAGGGGTATTGTTGTTGGCTTGGCAGCCGGGCAGGCGGGCAGGCAGGCGGCATGACAATTTTGTCCCGGCCATTTCTCAGCTCATGTACATGCCAGCTTTCTGAAATTTTGGTAGGCACTCCCTGTGACCTAAACCTGTGCGCGGGGTATTTGCATAAGTGACCTTTGACCTTGACACAGTGACCTTGAACATATACATTTTGTCCGGGCCATTGCTCGGCTCCTATGCATGATAGCTTTCTGAAATTTTGCACAGCCACTCCCTATGACGTAAACCTGTGCGTGGGATAGCTAATTTGCATATGTGGCCTTTGACCCTGGCACAGTGACCTTGAACATATAAAGTTTGTCCGGGCCATTGCTCGGCTCATATGCATGATAGCTTTCTGATTTTTTGCAGAGGCACTCCCTATGACCAAAACCTGTCCATAGGGTAGCTAATTTGCATATGTGGCCTTTGACCTTTGAACTCTTCTCAATAATGTAACACTTTCAGACAATATCAAAACTTTGGGGAGGTGCAGTTACATGAGGGGTTGTTACATGACATGATGACAAACCTTTTATCAGGAGTTAATTTTTTGGAGCTCCGCATTTAGGCAGTGCCTAAATCTTTATATTACACAAATCAATCTGAATGTGTTCTTCCTGATTAACTGTGCAAAGAATATATGGAAAGTGATCAGATCAGATGTATGCCATTGTTGCTATAGTAATGATATTTTCCCCTGTTAGTAAAGGAAGTAGTAATGACATAGCAGCCAAAAGTTGTAGCTGTCATAATACACAAATTGGAGGGTAATGAAGTGGGCTTGCTGATTTACCACATGGCTATGTGGCGCCATGGTGCAGTTTTTATAAAAATAATGAGACAGCGTTAGAGACGCTCTTCTTGATTTTGTGCAGCCGTCACCATGTTAAACTGGCTCTGACTATGACCTGCAAGCACTAAATGGCTGTATCCACCACCGAATTAGCACACTTCCTGTACGTGTGATGTAAATGTGAATTTTATACAGCATGGATTTAATGCGATTTGAATGTCTAGAAAAAAAATCAGGTCCCATCTGATTTTTGGCTGTTCAGACTTGCTACAGATGATCGGCTTCCAACTGGATGTACACATAAATTGGTCAAAGATGTTTTAAGTCACTGTGTTGAATGTTATTGGTTTGCTAAAACCACTTTCACAAATAACCTATGTTTTGTTTTTTTGTTTTTTCATACAAATTTACTGGTCCTATGCCTGGAGAGATTGACGAAGGTTTATGTGAGGCAGACTTGAAGAAAAAAATGATATGATATTCCTGTAATATTGGGTTGATGTACAACCACAATATGTATGTTACATGACGTATGTACATACTGTCATAAAAATGTTGTACAATACATTTGCTTATATAAGGAGTTTCTGTAGGTTTAACATAGAGTGATCATAGGGCTATTGTTTTATTAGGGTGACCCAAAAAGTCTAAAAAAAACCTGTGTGTTTTTTATTATTATAACACAGCCATTAGATGTCGTAGGGCATCACACACCAGACCTAGGAAATGGACCTGACATCAAGAATTACCTATAAACTGAAAAAAGTAAACAAAACTCAAATTCAAAACTTCATGACAAGGGTCGGATCACAATTTTCAGTCATGAACCTCTTATATACCTGCTGTGTGACATATGACAGCTTAAAGAACAACGGGCACCTTCTAGAAGTTGTGTGGGGACAATACAGAATTTACTTATTTGATTTAATGAAACTATGTGTGATATGGGAGAACATTTACTGTTATTTATTCATTCATTCATTTTGTAATCCGAATTAGGGTGGCCAGCTCTCTCAACCAACTCTGGGCAAAGGCAAGGTACACCCTGAACAGCTCACAAGGCCATTGCAGAGCAGCACACTGTAACAGAGTACAGCTGTAATGTTGGTTTATGCCACAAGGTGGCATCTCTTTCTTTTGCACTGGGCGTTGTGCTGTAGTGGTGTCCTCCTCTTAATATGTCACACATCCAGATTCCATTTTATGCTACACATAAGTTCATGTAGGAGGTAATTCACCGGTTCATTTTGTTGTTTATATGCGAACGGTATCATAAGACCTTGCTTTATATGGTCGACAGTATAATCTGCTAAATAAAGCAGCAATGTAGAAATCCCTCCACTTTGTCTGTAGCCTGTATCTGATGCTCCGGAGCACTGCACGGAGGCCTCATCACCTGCACCCACATTACAACACACAGCCACTCACACCTAGCGGCAATTTATCAATTTCAGGAGATGTGATTGCAATTGCAATTGCAATTTCCGGAGATACTTGATTTTTACTATATAATGCTCATTCATTTAAACTTTTTCCCTCAGCATAACA
Organism: Neosilurus mollespiculum; assembly: GCA_030014195.1. Lineage (NCBI taxonomy): Eukaryota > Metazoa > Chordata > Actinopteri > Siluriformes > Plotosidae > Neosilurus > Neosilurus mollespiculum. The sequence continues at coordinate 38,948,383 of JAQMYF010000001.1, forward strand.
TGTGTGTTAATTTTCTGACCCGCTTAATCCTAATTAGGGTCGTGGAGAGGCTGGCGCCCATCTCAGCCAACTCCAGGCGAAGGCAGAGTACACCCTGGACAGCTTGCCAGGCCATCGCAGGGCAGAAACATGCTGACAGCAATGTAGCCTACTCTTTTTGAAAGTCAGCAATGGTTCTTTTACATGCCTCTCACCACAGACAGTGAGAGACATGGCTGGCCT
>JAQMYF010000001.1:38969391-38981512 GCA_030014195.1 Neosilurus mollespiculum
GCGTGTTTCTGCCCTGCGATGGCCTGGCGAGCTGTCCAGGGTGTGCTCTGCCCTCGCCCAGAGTCGGCTGAGATGGGTGCCGGCCTCCCCGCGACCCTAATTAGGAATAAGCGGTTCAGAAAATGACATGACAGGAAATATGATTTTTTTCCCGACACCCCACAAAGTTGAAGAAAGCCAATTGAATATTGTTATGTCGAGTCCCACCATATGGTCTCCTCAAGGCTGCTAGAAACACTGAGCTTCAGGAAGTCTGTTACCTCACAGCTTGCTGAGCTTTTACAAGTTTAAACATTGCCCTGCCCAGAGTTAATGCTAAAAGTTTTTGGCTGGATTACTACTGGTGTAATTAATATCTTTCAGCTGCCTACCATTATGTTAACTTTAACTAATGGAGTGAGTCATTATTCTTTTCCCATATTGGAAGATGTATCATGTGGTAATGGAAAATATGTTACTGTGTTTCACGAGGTTCAGATTTTTGGCCTGCATTAAGCAAATAAAACAACTAAAGAGACTACTGAAATAACTGAAATTAGGATAAGCACCTGTCCAGTGGATTATTAAAATCTGAAAGGACTGTGCTGGACCTTCAATTTCACGATAGAAATGTTGTTCGAAAAAATCTTCACTGACCAGAGCTCACTGAACTTCTGGGTGAAGCTGAATCATAAAAAATGGACAGAGGAACTCACGACAATGTTTAAACATGAAAGTATTCAGTGTTCAATCATTGTATTATCTCAGGCAGGAATCCTGGCTTAAAGGCAGCATAAAGAGCAACATAACACTAACACAAACACCGAAAGCACAGAAATGTTCTCAAGATATCTCTTACACAGGACTAAGGGTACAACCCCATGCAAAGGGATCTTTAAAATGATAAAAGCTTTATCTTTCATTAGGTTCACGGGCAGGCTGAAGGCAATCCCAGCTTACTCCAGGCGAAAGCGAGGTACACCCTGAACAGCTCAAGGGGCATCACAGACATTCATTCACACTCTCAGTCCCACATAGGGGCAATCGAAAATAGCCAATTAGTGTAATGTGCATGTCTTTTGGACTATGGGAGGAAACCAAAGCACCTGGAGAAAACCCAAATAAGCATTGGGAGTACATGCAAACACCACAGAAAAACACCCTCACCGAACATGGGGCTCAAACCCCGGACCTCCGTTTCCTGAATGATTGGCTTCTTTGGTTATAGAGCATGAAAATTTGCGCCATGAAATGTCATTACACCTAACAAAGTCGGCTGTGGCTAAAGTCCTATTTGTGAAAGGCAGCCCTTTCCACGTTTGTTGCACGTGAAGATAATGTCCTTGGGCTGTTCATGCTGAGCACTTCTTTTCCTCTCCTATAATGCCACAAGCAGGCTCTCTTTGTCGCAGCAATGTTCAGATTTTTCAGTGTCAGTGTTGCACCATTTCATGTCTGAGCACACAAGCTCTGCAAATCATTTCCTTTGTGTCAATGGTGAGTTTTCTGTCCTCCTATACTTTCTTACACAGTCATATCATAAACTATAATATAACCAGGTAACATATCTCCATGGTTACTGCTTACATAGACAGTCCACAGCACAAAAAGCAGTAGAAATAACCACACTACACAGTACACAGGCACAAACAATCTGCTATAAGGTGCTACAAGAACAGCACCCACATTAGATTATTTCCACATGCACAACCCAACAAGAACTCACAAGATTGTGACAAAACTGCTGTGTTTTCAAGCAAACCTCTTTTTGGTTTGTAGAGTGGCACGTCCGCCTCACAGCAAGAAGGTCTTGGGTTCAAGTCCCGGGCATTTCTGGATGGAGTTTGCATGTTCTCCCTGTGCTTGCATGGATTTCATCCAGGTACTTCAGTTTCCACCCACCGTCCAAAGACATGCATATTAGGCTAATTGTCTGTCCCAAATTGCCACTAGGTGGGAGTGTAATTAGTGGGAGCATTAAGATCATGTGATCTATTGAGTCCAGAGTGATGGGTGTGTCAGGGTAAGAAGGGAAACACGTTACAGAGATCATCATGTACAGTGGAAACTGTACAAGCCACTGGAGGCAGTGTTATGATTTGGGATTGCTTCAGTTGGTCAGGTCGAGGCCGAGCAACATAATGTTGGATTTCAAATTGGAGCTGAAGTTCATATTGTGAAAGAATGGTTCAGGGAGTGTGAGTATCATTTTTACACATGAACTGGCATTATGGAGTCCTGACCTTAACCATACTGAAAAACATTAGGGATGTGCTGGGGAAGACTTTATGGAGTGGTGAAATTTTCCTTCAAGCTGACAGGGAAAAATTACCCCAACTCTGGATGGAAATAAATGTTGGGATGTTGCTTAAGTTTGTGGAAACAATGCCATGACGATTACACTCTGTAAGCAAGGATAAAGTGGTCCAACAAAAGAATTAGCATGACAACAACCCCATCCCCCCATAAGTGTAGGATTCATCCCAGTTCTAAAGACACAATAGTAGAAACTGCGACCATTTGAAGGTTTAATAAATTAAATTTAAATTAGAAACAGTACAAGTAGTATTCCTAATGAACACCCCCCCCCCCCCCCATCTAGTCAATGCTTGTTCTAAGCTTCAGGAAAAATGTAAAAAATTCTCAAAATATCTATATAAATTATATTTGTTATTTATGACAAAATCCACATTAAAACTTGATCTGAATTGATAACCTTGGAATGTCAAGCTATGAGCCATGAAATAAATACAGAAGTTAAAATTCAGCAGGAAAGTAATGTTTAAAATAATTTATTTTCAGAAACATCTACATTGAATATTGATTAAAATGATCACTATATAAAATATGTACATAAAGCTCTGTCTGAAAAATAAATGCACTGGAAGACCCAGAGATGTGTGCTGGGTAGAGAAATAGTCCGTTCAAAAACTGGTTGTGTGTGTTTAAATTGAGGCAGGCTGCATTGGGTCAGCATGAATTTAAGACAGACTGCAGTTGGACTGCTTGGAATCCCTCCCCTGTTGGTTAAAAAAGAGAACAATGAGTACATTAATCAGCATTCAGTGGTGTTTACATGTCATTAATTGCAACTCATATGCCTTTTTTTTTTTTTTTTTTTTTTTACACCCTCACTGTGTCTCAATTCACAAACTTGTCTGCTTTTACAGTTGGTCTGACCCAATAAAACCTCCCACGTTTCAAAAGGTAAATGAAAAAAAAATAATAATAAAAGATAATCAAATTATTATTTGCACACATGGAACTTCATTCAATGCAGTTTTTATACATAATGTTTTAAAGGTGATCCACCAAATGGTGGCTGTCATTGTCTACACACATAGAGGTGAGTTCTGAAGGCTGCCATGGCTCGACTGGTCCTGTCAGGTGGAACATCTGGGATCTCCTATTGAATAACCACCTTAAGGGCTTCAAGAGTTTGGGGTCAATGACATGGTCATCTAAGGTAGATTTAAGGTAGCCCCACATACATTTATTTATTTTAATCACAAGGGTCAAGGTCAGGGGAACGGGCCGACCACCCAACATCACCATACAACGAGGTCAACTGATCCTTCAAATGATCTTTGCGCTGTGTGTGCAGTAGCTCCACCTTGCTGAAGCCACACATAAAGTACTTCAAGCTCAAGGTGTTGTTGGGGTTGGGATCCCAAAAGTCACTAGCACCACCTCTCCTGCCTGAATAAGTTTCATGTGTGCAAATAATAATTTGATTATCTTTACTTTTTTTAACTTTGAAATGTGGGAGTTTTTTGGGTCACCCTGTACATATCAGAACTAGTTAGTACTCAAAACTGTCAAAAAGATGAGTGTACAATGTTGCATACTTTTCATCCTCAATGGTCGACTTGTACAGATCGGGCAGGACTTTAAACCTTTATGAAAATGGCTGCTGAAGACATAGCTCACATACTCAAGTGAGGACAATTTTGAAGGAATTAATTTTAAAAAGGCAAGAAGAATCCAGAAAAACTTTGTGAGGTTTAATGCTGCCACCATCATTCCCATAAAATGCCACAATTCCAAATCAGTGTAATGATGCCATTTCCGGTAAGCACACCACTTCACGTACTTGATTTCAGACAATAGAGAAATTTAGACAGTGAGCAGAGTCCACAGAGCACTACATCGAAGTATACTAACAGAAGTAGGTGAATTGAGACACTTTCTAAACATACTTTAAACCAGCTTAGTTTTACACAAAATGTTTTCTGAAAGGCAACAAACTAGACGTAGTTTAACTAATAATCCATTTATTATAGTAATTACTATTAGACATGACTCAAAATGCTGCAAACCATCAGCCCAGGTCACCATGCACCCAGTATACAGGATAAGGCCAAGTACCTAAATGAGTTCCTGCTAGCATAGCATGCTACTGACTGCTAAGGGTTCTTGATACCTGTTGTCTCTGCTGCTGCCGTTGGTACTCTTCCTCACTAGCAGCGAGGGCCTGAGCCAAGGCCAGATCCTCCTGCTCCTGAGGACTGATCTCACACATACACACACAATCATTCAGGTGAACCCTAACATAAGGCATAGTAAGATCAGGATGTATCAACTTCGCTACCTGAGAGTAGACGGTGTGTTTTGGGCTGTTTCAGCCAGTGACATCTCTAATGCATGCTGGAGAGCCTGCTCCTCTGTCTACATCACAGAAAAGACGAATATGCTTCATTATTTATGGCCGTTTCCAATTCACAAGAATTTCAGAAGTAGTGGAAATTAAATATTAATATTTAACATTCAGAATAAATGAATATGCTACCAGTCCAGCCTGATAGGATGCTGATGAAGGTATTACATTCTGCGCCGCAGGGGGAACCACTGAAGGAGGAGGGGCTGAAATCCTCTGTGCACTGCAGAAAAGAGAATATTATGCAAAACTAAAAGGTATGTAATACAATCAAATGATGTTTAAGCTATTTAATCAATATAACTGACAAATCCCACAATTCTTCACAGAATTTTAACTTACCTACTAGTCTGAGTACGTGCTGCTCGGCCTGCTCCAGACAAGTTCCCTATAACGGATGTGCTTACAGCATTACTGCTGGAGGCGCCCTGAGCTCTCATTAAAGCAGCATGTCTGTAAATAAATAAAACCAGTGGCACAATATGGTTAGAACTATATGGACACCTAACCATGAAACTGTTATCACAAACATGGAACAGGATGTTAAAAAATAAATAAATAATTACCATCAGGTGGTCAGGTGTGTGCATACTTTTGAACATACTGTGCATATTGGTCGAGATTACTTAATACTTAAAATGGGTCATGGTCAGAGATAAGCAGCATGAAAGACTCAAGACATAACTTACCCTGATTTAGAGACTGGCTTGCCATCAGTCTTACAATCATGGTCCAATGGATGTCTGTGCTTAAGACAGTAGTTCAAGTGGCATTGGTCACATGTTACACGAATCATCTCTTTCTGCTTGCAGCCTCCCTTTGAGCACTTATTTGTAAAAATCTCAACCAAAACAGAAAAACAATCTCAGTTAGCAGTTTACATCTGAGATATAACTGGATAATTTCACGCCATTTCAGATACTTATTTAGCACCAAAAACTAAGCTATATGTTATATTTTTATGAATTTTGAGATTTTCATAGTATTTCCCTTGGGTTCTATCTTTACTTTACCTTAAAAAAGTGTGTTTTAGTTGAGAAGCCAATTTTAACCTGCAGCAAGTCAAGAAATAACAATTCTGCAGCTAAGGAATTTGGTGAACATATAGTCAGAGGGCCTCCCTGCATTACTACATCTTTAGAAGATATACTTTTGAATATGAATCTAATGAATAACACACACAAATATATATATATATATATATATATATATACACATATACACACACACACACAGACACACACACACACACACACACACACATGTATTACATACATATTTTATATTATATACTATATTTCTGAGATTTCGGATTTGGGGTTTTCATAAGTTGTAAGCTTATGATTCACTTTGAATGTACAAGTCTAAATAATATATTAGTTTCACCTTTAAGTTCTATTCATTCAATCAAAGATAGTACTTTGAGCAGAAGCGATGCAAAATGTTCTAGGTATATACATTATACACATAATATACATTTTGGAGAGGGTCAAAACCACCTTGTTATTTATTGTATCTTTTTTTCCCCACATTTAAAAAAAAAACAAAAAATAAATTGTCATAATCTGGGCATTAGTTTGAGCTTTCTAATGAGCTTCCTGGCCACTTACTCACCAAATGCCTTGAGTTACTGCAGGTTAAAAATGGAAAAAAAAATGGAAAAGTTAAAAACTTCTCTGAGGTAAAACTTGAGAAAAATTCCACGGTGAAATTATATTACGTTTTTTAAATTAATTCAAAATATTGCACATAATTTAGTTTTTGATGCCAAATATAATACATAAAGTTTGAACAAAATCTAAGATGGTGTAGCAACACATTTCCCAAATGCTGTCTGATCAGACATGGAATAGCCCGACTATGTACTTTTTTAACTTTAAATGTTAATACCTTTCTTTTCCTCTGTGCAGGATCTGACTTGCAGTCACGGTCGATGTGCTCTCCAACTTTAATATCTGGCATTTCCCCTCTTTTAGTGGGAATGGGAGTATTGCACAGTGGACACACTGGGACCTGGACATCCTGAGCATATTTATAAAGAAAGAAAGAAAGAAAGCTTTCATTAAAAGACTCATTAAGTTGCTACCCATGCAATGGAGAAGTAATCATAATATTTACAATGAGTAACAGGCTGATGGGCAAATGCAGGGTCAAATAATCATAGCACCCTGAAACTGCTCAATTTAACAATTTTTCAACTTCTTCAGTTGGTTGCTATTCAAAGCTAATTATCTGTGAAATATTTCTTTAAGCTGTTTTTCTGCACTTAGCCTCAGTGTAAAGAAATCCAACCTTCTGTCGGTTTGATGTTTTTTTCCTGACTTGACTGATCAGCTTCATTTCTATGCCTGGTAATAATCAAGTGCTTCTGCTCAATTCTTGTTTTCACTCTTTGTAACAAGTGGTGTGGGTTAATCCATCACCTTTACCACCTTATTGGTCCTTCCAGATCTGTAGGGTCTGAACCGACCAGCAAGCGGTGCATGAAGTGGACTTCCTCCTAGTCTATGCTGGTAATCACTTTCCCTATTCTCATTCTCTTCTACTATGCTCTCATCCCTACAACAAATGGCATCTTCTCAGATTGGTTAGTAGCGCGTGTTGATTCTACCATCCCTATGTCTTTGGAATTAGTCTCCACTGTGAAAGAACTGTGATGTTACAAGAAAATGGAGGGAAATTCACCCACAGATCTTGCTATTATTGGGCATTGGCATCATTCGGCTTCTTTAACTCTCAAATGAAGACATAAATCTCATACCCAAGTGACATCACTACATATTCAGCTTACCATGAATTATCTGACCTTCTTGCATGACTCAATACCATACACATTTCTCCACACAGCCAAATGGCCTCCTATGGACCATCCAGTCAGGGTACATTGTCACATACTTTACAGTAAAAAACTGCAAATCTTCCATCTGTCCTCATCCTCCATGACCTATCTGCTGCTTCTGACTGACATAGCTAGAAGATCTATTCTATGTAGAGGTTCGCCATCATCAATTCACACCCTTAATGCTGGAGTCCCTCATGGATCAGTTGTTGGTCCAGTCTTTTTCTTCCTGTAATCTTATTTTCTGGGTCAAGTGATAAGATCTTGTTAATTACAGATATTTCCAGACTTATCTCTTTGCTTGCTGGTGTCCATACCACCTCTACAGACGATTCAGATTGCTGCTAATTCCCAGCTAGCTAACTTTCTCTCCCTCAGTTTTCTCCACTGTCTCTCTCTTGCATCAAGAAGCAAATTCAAAACTTGGCACTGCATTCCAGGTATGAAAAAGTTCTGCATCACATCTTTGCATCCCAGTTCAAAGCTACTTGCTGCCCAGTTCTTCAACCTTTCCTAAAGAGCAATGCAAGATCTCATGGCTACAGTGTCCTAACTTAGCAGTAAAAGTGCGAGCCTTCAGCTCCACTTAGAAAAGCTTCATTTTCCTACTCCTTCCACAGAACTCTTAAAAACCTTCATCTTCCTAAAGTATCTTAAGGTTTAGGGAAAAAATTTAATTTTAGGCACTGCCTAAAAGCGGAGCTCCAAAAAAAATGAACTTCTCCTGACACAAGGTTTCAGTGTGACTTTGTTTTGATGACACCACTGATGACATAATGTCATGTAACCATCACGTGTTATGCTACTGAGAAGAGATTTCTTTAATGGAAACCCAATATCACCACAGGGTAGCGAGATGCCATTCCACTGGATAGATTTATTACATTATACATGCCATGTTATCCTTATTCTTTTATTATTCTTTTATTATTGCATTGTTTAGACAGCAGAGGGCGATAGAGGGTATAAACTCGACGTCACCTTCTGTGAGAGTCCTATTAGGATCAACAAGAAATTTTGTTAACAGACCGCCAAAAGTTTTATGTTTAACAAAAGAGAGAGTGAGAGAATGAGAGAGAGAGAAGCAAACAGAGGTAAATTTTAAAACTCTATTTTACTTAAACTTTCAATTACTATTGGTTATTAAGACAATTTAATTATCAAATTAAAAACTAATTCTAATTTTTAAAAAAATAATGTCTGTTAATAAAAATAATGTTGGATTTAAAATAAATGAATAAATTTTCCTTTTAATTTTCATTATTTTTCCCTCAATAAAATATTGTGGGGAAAACCGTAAACTCAAATGTGTAAACTGAATTGACTTGTGAACTGGTTGAACTGTTACATGCCTACATGTCAAACAAAACAAAAAAGCTTTCATTCTACATTTTAAAATTTTAAGATTTATTTATATAAGTTTTTTTTTCCTAGACTCAGAAGCCTGGTATGTTAGTTATGGTATAACATTTTACCAAACCAAATGAGGAGATTGGAGATTCTCTATGTGATTCCAGATAGCTTAATAATTTTTTTTTTTTTTTTGAGAAATGAGACATCATAGCTCATGGGTTGGAGAACACAAAAATCATTAAAAATGTCAAATTTACCTACTTGGCTATTAAACCTAAGCTTAAAAAAATGTGCATCTTTAATTCAGCTTCCAAAAATGAAAATGTTTTGCTTGTTATAAAACTGTGTTACCTTTTTATAAGATGAAGTACACTTGTGACTTGCATAAGTTATGTGGTCTTTGCAGAAAATCCCTTCACAAGCATCACATCTCATCGGCAGGAAATCTGGATTAAAAAAAATTTAATTAAAGTATTTTTTCATCAGCGGTGGGTTTAGATTTGATGATTCAGAAGGGCTGTGGATCGTTCCACTGAAAGCAGTGCTCTGATCTTACTCACCCAGGCGCTTGCAGGATTTCTCTGAACAGTGTTCTCCCAGGTCCGGAAACTCCATGGCACTGTGGTGAAAAGGATCTGCTTTCCCACTGTCATTAAAAACATTGAGGATCATTCACTTTTTAAAAAAGGTATGCAGTAGGTACTATTCATTTAATGCAACTTACAGAGAAGCTTAAAATACAGTGAGCGGAGTACAGTATCCAGACACTATTGTTAAATATATTATACAGTCATTCTCTAGAGGTGAGGTGGATGTCGCTGAACAGTTCCATAGACAGAACACCGGGACGACTATTCAGTGATATCCACCAGGTTTGAAGTGAATAACTAAGTTATGAAGGTTTTAATTTGATAGTTTTTTTAATTAGTAATTTTCTTAAATGTTCAAGGTTATAAAAACTTAAAATTTTGGCTGTAATGTTATTTTTTTGTAAGTTATGGCCTTTGAAAATATGCATGTCCAAAACAGTAAAATTTCTTTAAAGCCTATCATTGTCAATAGTAGTAAGATTTCAAAGTTAAAACCAGTTAAATTTTTTATTCAAATGTAACTTTAAATTTATATGAAGGTACTCCATTAGGAAGGTACTATTGTGTATTTATTCATATATAAAATTTTACATATGTACAGATTTTTGGAACAATAACCCTCATTTTATGTATCCCCAGTGCTCTAGAAGACTGTGAAAAGGCTCATAAGCAAAGCAATCTAAAACTAGAAATGCACTCAGAGTGCAGACCTCCACCAAGGGAAAACAGTTTCTTCTTTACATAAGTTATAGTGCCAGTAGAATAACGGTGACCCCTTCTGGTTTGTTCTGCAATTAGTTTTGAGCTTGAGATTTTTTTTCTCTCTGTGCATTCTGGGTGATTTCCCCCTCATTGCCCTATCATGCAGTGTTAAAAAAAAAACCTCCTGGATCCAGATCACACTCAAAATTTTATCAGTTCTTCATTGACCCAAGACCCACATTTGATTAAAATTTAGTGAAAATCCGTCCATTCATTTATGAGTTATCGTGATGAGAGGCGCACACACACAGACACACGACCAATCTCATAGCCTCGCTCCTTGGTGGAGGTAACAAGATTTTTATTTATGGTTTATTTTTACATTTCAAAAGTGTGACAGTGGTAATCCAGCCTCCAGCAAGGCCTGGCCTGACCTGGAGCCAGTCCCAATCCTGGGTAAATTGAGAGGGCCGCGGCAGGCAGGGCATCCGGCATAAAACTCAGCTTCAACTACTTAAGAATATGGCAGACACAGATCTTGTTGAGACGGCTAGGGCATCCCCCGCAAGTGATGCTCGAAGACACTGTCGTATACTCGCGATAAGTGGACTACACCTACCGTACCAAGAGCAGTTATGGCTAAAGAGGATAGCTCAAGTTAGAGATGGCGCCACCAGGAGAGCGGAAAAGAGGACACCCAAGATTAAGATGGCTTGACTGTGTAAAGACCTGGAAGCAACTGGAGCATCAGAGAAAGATGTCTGCAATAAATCAGCCTGGAAATAAAATATAATATCTGCTGCAGCAACCCCACAACATGGGAATAGCTTGAAGAAGAAGAAGAAGAAAAGTGTGACAGGGGTTCCTGAGCTTCAGTACGACAAAAGTCCACAAGACCACAAATGTCATATTGCATAGCTTTCTTTGTATTTTTTGAGATGGCATTTTATTGAATTTCTGGGATTTTGTGAGTTTCCCTCCACTGTTTTCATTCTAGCATTATCCCGAGAGAGAGAGAACCAATCAAATCTTGCCATTCGTATTTGTGTCCTATTACCTAAGTACTTATATTTAAAAAAAATAATAAAAAAAATAAAAATAAAAAAATAAAAAATAATCATACTATTATGAAAAGCCACAATTTTTCTCATTACTTGGAACTGAAAGAGTGTGTATTGCTGCGTCAAAGCTAAACATATGATACAGTGAGCATGTAGGCAGTCTGGGTCATCTCAACCACCCCCGAAGTTAAATCTCACAATGTACAGTCCATTAAAAAAGGGTGTGGACTGAGCACCAACCACAGTAACCTTCAGACAACAACATTAATAAATGCATAAAATTTTAATGTGTCGTTCTGAAAAATGACAGGCTGATCGACAAACCCCAACAGAGCAAGTGTGCAGAGACTGATGAGAATTGGGTGAGGCTTTCTCGAGAGATATTGCTTGGAAGTGGCCGGGTGTGGAAAGAAAAACAAAAGTAGTGTTGATACCAGCAGAAAAAAAAAATCATAGTAAATAAATAAGTTATAACAGAGAGAGGATGAGTGAGGGTATTCATTCTCTGCATGTGTTCATGTTTACAGATCCATACAGGGTAAATCGTATACAGCTGTTAAAACTTACAGATATTTTTAATGCATGGGTATCAGGTCGATATCGGCAGGTATTAAAAGATCAAGAATCGGTATTGGTTAGGGGGGAAAAAAAAGGTATCGGAACATCTCTATATAGAGTGAGGAAGAAAAAATGTAACGTGGATTACAGTAATGGCCCCTGGGTGTGAAGGGGTGTGTAAATGTGTGTAGTGTCCTAAGATGGACCGGTGAGGGTGTAGTCCTGCTTTGGGATGGGCTCACCAGTGACCAGATGAATGAATTAGACTGGGTTAGGGCTAATAAATAAATAAATAAATAAAAAACAAACAAACAAACAAACAAATAAATAAATGTTGTTTCCCCTAATGTGCTCAAAAATAAAAAGGGATGGTAGGTAGGCT
>JAQMYF010000001.1:38987096-38992096 GCA_030014195.1 Neosilurus mollespiculum
TATTGCACTGTCCAGGAAGATGGTCTGAATGATGGTTATTCAGTCAGTGTATGTGACGGTGGTGGTGGTGGGGTTGCCCGTTTAACAGCTTGTGGGTAAAAGCTGTTCTTAGGTCTGTTAGTTTTTGTTTTAAGTGACCTGTACCTTTTTGCAGAGGGGAGGAGGAGAAAAGGGAGTGTCCAGGGTGTGTGGGGTCCCTGATAATTCCACTGGCTCTCCTCTGAAGTCTTCCAGTGTAAATGTCACTGAGGGAGGTAGTGTAGTTCCAATTACCCCCACTGCCGTCCTCACCACCCGCTGCAGGGCCTTCCTGTCTTCTGCAGTACCGCTGCTGACCTGCACTGTACAGCAGTAGGTGAGGAGGCTCTCAGTGGCGAAGTGGTTTGTCAGTAGGGGTCGGAGTGGGCGGGCTTGTCGGAGCTTTCTGAGGAAGTACATCCTTTGTTGTACCTTCCCTGCTTGGTGAGAGATGTTTGTGGTCCAGGTGAAGTCAGCAGAGATGTGAACTCCAAGAAACTTGAAGCACTCCACCCTTTCTACCTCACACATCAATAAAGAGGGCAGAGTGCTCAGTATGTTTAGATCCTGAAGTCCATTATTATCTCCTTTGTCTTAGATGTGTCAAGGTCCAGGTTATTGTTGTCACACCATCGCCTCAGATTGCAGACCTTCTTCCTGTAGGCTGACTCCTTGTTATCTGTTATCAGACCTATGACGGTGGTGTCGTCAGTGAATTTGACGATGGTGTTGCTGGTGTGAATGGGGGAACAGTCATGTGTGAAGAGGGAGAAGAGGAGGGGGCTGAGGACACACCCCTGAGGTGTTCCGGTGTTCAGGATGAGAGTGGAGGAGATGTGGTCTCCTATCCTGACGTTCTGAGGTCTGTTGCCAAGAAAGTCCAGTATCCAGGTTAACAGTGAGCTCCCTAGGCCCAGGTTGCCCAACTTCTGAACCAGTTTATGTGGTAGAACTGTATTGAAAGCAGAGCTGAAGACTACAAACAGCATCCTCACATAGGAGTTACTGCTGTCCAAGTGTGTGAGGGCTGTGTGAAGGGCTGTATTGATGGCTCTCTCCTCTGTTTACCTGTTTGCTTTGTATGCAAACTGATGTGGATCAAGATCAGCAGGGATGGCAGCCTTAATGTGAGACAAGTTAAGTCTCTTGAAACATTTGGTGATGATAGGAGGATAGGAGTCGCTCAGGTAGCTCACTGTGCTCTTATTTGGCACAGGAATGATGGTGGCTGTCTTGAGGCAGGTGGGAACCCTACATTGCAGTAGCGAGAGGTTAAAGATGGTGGTTAAAAACCCCTGCTAGTTGATCTGCGCATGTTTTAAGTACCCTTCCTGTTACTCCATCTGGACCAGTAGCTTTCCTCATGTTGAATCTGCAGAGGGTGGCTCTGATCTGGTGCTGCTGCAGCTGGATGGGGTCATCGCCATCGCAGCAGGTGTGTGTATCTCTGTTGTGTTGGTTAAAACGGGCAAAGAACTGGTTCGGGGTGTTCGATATGGTGCTGTCCAAGGAGTCCGCTGATGTTGTCCTTGTAGCCAGTGAGTGTCATGAGTGTGTAGTAAAGGGTGATCATTAGTAAATCCCTTTCAGGTGTAAAATTGTAACATTATAGCTTAAGCACAAAGACTCTGACACCTTTTTAAAGTGTGCTGCTCAGCATAAATAGATGTGTTTGATAAATGTAGATCATGTAGTCGAAGTGTTACATTATTAATAACTTGAGTGATGGTTATAAAAGAAATTTAGACTTTGCTTTTCTTTTTTTCCCCTAAATAATTATGCTAAGTAACCAAGTGAGCACAACATTATCAACATTATATCAAGAAAGGAATTTTTTAATAGGTGACTAATTTGCCGTTGGGGTTTCATTAGCTTGCTCGAGTACATTCCTGAAGGAAACTGTTATATTTTGATTGGATTAAATTGAATTCTTTAAAATGCATACTGCATGTATTATTTTTTACAGTTTTCTGGGATTTGATTTAATTAACATGTTGATATTAAATAATGTTGAAATATAAATATAATGAAGTTGTATATTTTATTTAAAAGACAGTTATGCTCCAGAATGTACTGTTACATGAAAACATTATTCCGTGCAAGTTGTATCATGTCACAGCCTCAGCCTGTGTCTGCAGCTTTCACTACATTTCCCAGCAACCACTGTACCACTCCCTGTCATATGACCTTGAACACATGACTCACTCACATGTTCAGCATACCTGGCTCCCATTCCACTGATGTTGTAAAATACATAGTCCCCACGTGGCCTGGATTAAGGCGGCAAATAAGTCCTGACTTTTGGGGGTGATCAGTGTGTGTGGGTTGGTGAGTGTCGGTTTTGTCTGGGTAGTCCGGTTTCCTCCCACAGTCCAAAGACATGCACATTAGGCTAATTGTGTGTTCCAAACTGCCGCTGCGTGTGTATGTGAGTGTGAATGGTTGTGTGTTGGCCTGCAAAGTGAGCAATTCAGGGTGCACCCGCCTTCACCGAGGTACACCTGCACGTGTTCCTAGTAGTATTAAATGGTTCGGCAAATAAAATGAAAATGTAACTGTTGCACCATAAGTAGTGCAATGGTTATAAACATTTAACAATATACCAATGAGTCATATCAGCTAACTTCCATAACATCCTCAGCCATTTCCTCCAAGCTTTACATACACCATTAGAGGCATCACAACTCAGGCTTCACAATGGAGAGCAATGAAATGAACAGCAATGTCTGATGATATAACTTGCAGCTACATTTTATATCAGGATACACATAACCAAAGATCCCATTGTTATTTCTATGGGGAATAGGAACGCTGTGCCACTCGCAGGTAAAGAATTAAGCATAACAGCTATATGATAGTTTGTTTAGTGCCAAAATGAGCTATAGATGAAATATCTAGGGCTCACAGTTACTGAGAAATATACAGAAACCAATGTTTCAGTGACTGACAGTGAATTGTTTATATCTAGATTTTTGCCACTATTGGAAATTGTCACAGATTGGAAATGGTGACCATAGGTAACCCCACTAACCCTATAGGTTGCACGCTCTATGTATTCTATGTCACTGGATTGGACAGTGTATTTATTGATGCTATTTATATCTCTTCATGTTCAGGGATTGTTTAATATCACAATGTGGTTATGCTCTTGGCTCTTGTTTTCGTTTCTTGTTTTGCCAAACTAGTTTTCAGTTCCCGCTGTCACTGATGGTGGGCGGAAAGGCAGGTAGAAATGGGCCCCATCCATGTGATAACTTTGGAAGGAAATAACATTGAATCACCAAATTTGGTGTATGGGTCCCCCTTAGAGGCAGATAAGGTGGGATTGTACATTATTTGAGTCACCTTGATCTTGTTTCAAGGTCACTTTTTATATATTGGACTTGTCAAATGGTCCTGCTGGGGGGACTGTCTGGACCACATGTGGTCGATTGTATGTTATGGCTTTAATTAGCCTGTTTTTTTGTTTATCAATGTTTTCTTTTAGTTTTACTTTGTGCACTTGTGTCCACCTCAACTGTATACTTGTGATACATCATTTGGTAATTTGGACACAACTTTTAGCATAATTAAATTTTCTGGAAGAGTTTCTCTAATAAAAAACTCCCCTGCCCCCTTATTTTTTTTTTAACAATATCTCTGGTGCAAGTCAAATAACTTAATTTTGGATATTTGAAAATTGTGCGTGCGTGCACACACACACACACACACACACACACACACACATTATTTTGGAACAATGAAGATTCTTTAGCTTGTATCAGAGCACTGTCGTGTTCCTGGAGGCCGTGAGGGGGAAAAGATCACATTAGAGTTCATTTCTGATTCCTCTCTGCTGCACGAGCACCTGGCTCATAAGCTCCTAATTCTGCTGCCAGATGGCACCTCTCACAGAACACCTGCTTCATCATTGGAATTCCTTTACATTGCTCACACTGCTTGAATGGTACAATCATTGTAATAATTTCATACCTCCCAGTACATACTGCCAGTTTAACACCCCCCCCCCCATCCTGTCACAAACATATACACACACAGATACATAAAAACACATGCACACGCATACACACCATCACTGACAAACCGCACATTTATCCCTACAAATTCGCTGTTGCTTTGTGCCAAAGTCTATACCTAAGCCACTCTTCACGTTGTTACGGTGTCTGATAAACAGCATCAGAATGCCTTCCTATGTTGTTGTTGTTGTTTAGAGACCACTCATCACCGATTCTCACTTTACCAGAGTGGCTTGGCGTCCCCTGAGTGACCAGCATCAACATATTTTCTCACCGTTTTTATACTGTAACCTGTGTGGATCTTGTGAAAAACAAATGTACATTCATTTCACACCATCGAAACTACTGGGGTTTGCCACTCAATCCTAAGCACGATTTAACTCAGCTGAACACGCGTGCACACACACACACACACACACACACACACACCACTGTGAATTCACATACAATCATAAGTGGAGAATATTTGCTGCTTCAGGGGATAACACCACATATCTGTACAACTGCTAGCATTTCTGTGGACTTTTCATGAAAATTTAGTGAGATGTTTTAGTTTCTCTGGGGCCACGTCTATGTAAAGAATGGGAAAGGAGTTTCACTGATTGTTGCGAAGGCCCCATCTGTGAAAAGTTTTAGTTGTTTATTCATTTATTCATGTATTAATTCATTTGTTCATTTGTTAAACCGCTAAATCATACAAGGTCATGGGGAGGCTGCAGCCTATCTTAGCTGACTCTGGGCGGAGGCAGGGAACACCCTAAATAGCTCGTCAGTTCACTGCAGAGCC
This sequence comes from Neosilurus mollespiculum, assembly GCA_030014195.1. Classification (NCBI taxonomy): domain Eukaryota; kingdom Metazoa; phylum Chordata; class Actinopteri; order Siluriformes; family Plotosidae; genus Neosilurus; species Neosilurus mollespiculum. The sequence goes on from JAQMYF010000001.1 coordinate 38,991,918, forward strand.
AACACACACAACCGTTCACACTCATACTCTCACATATTGGCAATTTGGAACAGCCAGTTAGCCTAATGTGCATGTCTTTAACTGCGGGAGGAAACTGGAGTACCTGGAGGAAACCCACGGAAGCACAGAGAAAACATGCAAACTCCACACAAAAACGCCTTCACTCAGCCTGATACTTG
>JAQMYF010000001.1:39015022-39027343 GCA_030014195.1 Neosilurus mollespiculum
TGTGTGTGTGTGTGTGTGTGTGTGTGTGTGTGTGTGTGTGTGTGTGCTCATTTTGGATGGGTTAAATGCAGAGGCAAAATTTTTGGGATTGTGGGATTAATACAGTTAAAAAAAAAGGGAAAAAAGAGAAAAAGGTGATTAGCTATTAAAGCCAAGCAGCTATTTTGAAAATGAGTGCATTCAATGAATGAATGACAATTCCTGGGTTGTCTATTCATGTTGTGTATATGTAGGGTGTCTATTTCTAAATTTTCTACAGTGTATCTAAATTTGTTCTTCTTTTATCATAACATGCTGAAAGAACACTGTCCATGAACACTGCATGGTTCAATCTTTAATCTTCAATGGTATGGAGGGACATGACTCCTCAGACAGTGGGTCAAATTTGAAAAGCTGGTGGATGAACAGTATAGTGAAATAACACTGCAAATCATGCGTCAAGCATCGCAGACAGAAACAGATTCTGCGAGCAGCGATATGGTATTACTCTGATATTTCAAGCTTTGCAAAAATGCTGCAAGGTATTCTGGGGTATCTTTGTGTGGTGTGTGCAATAAGTGAAACCAATGTGCTGAGGTGAATTCTGATAGTTTGGGGTACTAACATAAAAGAAGCTTGACACACATCTTGCCAGATTGTTTTTTGTTGTTTTTTTTTTTTAATAATGATGAATTTAAAAAAGGAAAAACATGGAGGTACATATATATTCAGTCATGAATGATAGGTTTGTTCAATAATCCACTCACTGCCATACTGCTTACTCCTAGTAGGGTCACGAGGAGGCTGGATCTCAGCTGACACTGGGCAAAGACGGGAAACACTCTGAACAGTTCGCAAGACTAGACCAGGGCCAACACACACAACCATTCACAATTAGGGTCAATTTGGAACAGCCAATTAGCCTAATATGCATGTCTTTGGACTGTGGTAGGTACCATTACACCCTGTAGAACAACCAATTAGAGAAATATAACACTTTCATTACACTTTCTTACTAGTTTCTCACCAGCCTTGTTCAGATTGTCCGGGATGTGAATTGACTGAGGTTCATTATTATATTTTTTTAAGGCATTATGTTTCACAAACACTGTATGGCAAACGTATGTGGACACCTATCACCCTCACATGCTTGTTGAACATCCCATTCAAGATTAATTCCCCTTTGTACATACACTATCCTCCACTGTTCTAGAAATGCTATCAGCTGTATGGATTTGTGGCATTTACAAACTTTTGCCCATATACTGTAAATGACTGTTATTACTTGCTAAATACAGCCTCTTGTATTGTATTACAGTCAGCATAGAAAAGATTCACCCTCTTTCAAAATATTCACATTTTGCTGATCTTAGAGATAAAGTTGTGGACAGGGACAAGCCAGAAGACTGATAAAAAATAATAATAATAATAATAATCCATAGGCTTTATCAATCCTTAGGAACACAGGAGAATCAAAAATAATAAACTGGAAGGTGTATGGTCCTACTAGGACCCTTTCCAGATCAAGCCATCCCTCCAAACTGAATGGAAGAGCTAGAAAGAAACTGGTCAGAGAGGCTACCAAGAGGCTCTTGTAATTTTTGAATTTTGGTAAATTAATGATCATTGAATGCATGTGACAACAATATTACAAATGCTCCTCAAACATGGCGTGTATAAGAGAGTTAGAAAAAAATCCAAGACAGGGCTTTACCAAAATACACATACTAAGGCCAAATGGGAAAAAATGGTGTTATAGACAGATGAGACCAAAATCAAGCTGTTATGGGCCATATGGCTTCATTGCCAAATGGTATATCTGGCAGAAAGCTAATACAGCTTGCCATACGAAAACAAACAAACAAAAAGAAACAGCTGCAGTAAAGCATGGTTGTGGTAGTATCCTGATGTGGGGGTGTGAAAAATGGATGGGGCAAAATACTATCAGGGCAGAGTGGTAGGGTGCTGGATTACTGATACCAAGGTCGGGGGTTCAAGCCCCACTATCAAGTTGTCACTGCTGTCCCCCAAGTGTATCTAACCGGGTTATCAATGGCCAGCCATGTCTCTCACTGTCTGTGGTGAGAGGCATGTAAAAGTTCATAAAAAGTAGTCTGCATTGCCATCAGCTTGTTTCTGCTCTGCAATGGCCTCGCTACCTGTCCAAGGTGTGCTCTGCCCTCGCCCAGAGTTGGCTGAGATGGGCACCAGCCTCCCTGCGACCCTAATTAGGATTAAGTGGTTCAGAAAATGAATGAATGAAAATTCTACGAATAATTATATAATATGTAATATACTAATAATATAAAATATCTTTGAGGAAAATCTGCTGGTATGCCAACGTACTGCCAGAAAGTTCACTTTCCAACATGACAATGACCTGAAGACCACACATTGACTAAAAGAGAAAAAAGTTAATGTCTTTTTGTGGCCTAGTCAGAGCTCAGAAAATTTTTGGCATGCATTGAAGATTGCAGTCCACCTACATCCCCATCCAATTTGACTGAGCTTGAACAGTTCTGTACAGAAGAGTGGGCAAATACTGCACAGTCCAGATATACAAAGTTGGTAGAAAAGTATCCAAACAGACTCATGGCTGTAATAAATAAAAAATGTGGTTCCACAACCACCTTTCCCCCCTAAACTTTTGCTATCCTATCTTTCACTTGGCTGCTATAAGCTGCATTGAGTAAGCAGAGCTGGAAAATACTTTGTGTGTCTTCATAATCAATAAAAAAGGGATATTTGTACACTAAAGTCATCATGATATGTTTTGAAATGTCATGTATTTCCTTTGTCTTACTCTTCACTATGATGTTAAGCTTTGTTATGAAGTCTAACAAGATGACTGATGTTACTAATCAGATCCAGCCTAGCAAGTTATGAGAGGAACTGGCATTGTTAAGTCAACCTAAGCATAATTATTATTGCATCTGTTGCAATGTGTGCTTTTACCTGAGGATTGCAAGACCCTTGAGGAACCTGTTCTCTAGGACATACACGAACTCCACATGGAAGCACTCATCACTGGGGCTCAAATCCAGGACCTTCTTGATGGAAGCCAAGAGTGCTAACCACCACACTATCATATCCCCATTTATAAAAAACTATACTATATAATTAAAAGCTACAAGTGTGTAAGCAGGACATTAATTATAGTTTTACCTGAAGTTCATTTTGTTGAAGTTATAAACTGTCCACTGATGGAGACTTGAGTTGAAACTGCTCATGGCCACTGTAGTCCTAATGTTATCATAGCAGTTGCCACAGAGAAAAAAAAGAAAAACACCCTCTAGGCTGTCCATGTGGGACCATCCTCACCAGTAGTGAGTGGCTTCCAAGCAATGAGAACTTCAAGCAGAAGTAGGGCATCAGGATGGAGGAATAAGGCTAGTGGGAGGTGCAGTTTCTTCACAGAAAGATGGCTCTGGGTTCCAACCTTCTGGCTGACCTGGGCTTTTCTTTATGGAGTCTGCATGTTCTCCTCACTTTTGCATGGGCTTCCACTTGGGTGCTCTGCTTTTATCCTAAAGTCCGAAGACGTGCAGATGAGGTCAGCTGGCTACTCTAAATTGCCTACAGGAGTGAATGTAAGTCTGAAAGGTTGTTCGTCTTGGAGTTAGACCTTAAAGGGATTGGTGAGTTGTCCAGTATCAGCTGGGATTGGCTCCAGTTTCCACCTCGACCCACAGTAAGATAACGGATGGAAGAAAATAGACAGATAAATAAAATGATACTTCTGTCTTATGTAATTGTGGTTCAGGTATCACAGATACTGTGACTAATTTGCTGTGGGTAAGACTGCCACAACATTAACTCTAAATTGCACAAGTGGGCCAAAAGCATACGGTTGGGTATTTACAGCCACATTACTGGGAGTTTAATCCCTGGACGTCCCAGTGTCACATACTGTATGTCCATCTGTTCCTAGTCAACAGGACTCAAAATGGCTCAAGGACAGGTCCCCCAAAAATGAGATTGACCAATATTTTTATATTTATGGCCCCAGGGAAATAGTGTCTAACTGTGCCTGAAATGTCCCTATCAAAGCATCCTGTAGAGGAGCATGTTTCAGTCCTGTTGTTGGCTCAATCGATCATATTAGAGCAAAGGAAGTGGGGAGATGTGACAGCCCAGAAACACTTCAATACTGATGGCTCTATCTGAGAGTTGCAAACACACACACACACACACACACACACACACACACACACACACACCTTGTTCTAACCAATCAAGTGGGTGTGATTAGTCATAAAGGCTCCCAATGTGCAGTGACTGAAAGAAAATTAGAGATGAGTGTGAGATAGAAGCGATAGTATTTACCTCTCGAATGTGTGACCACATCTATCAGTGACCCCAGACCTACTGAAGATTCAAGGGCTTGTTTAAAGACTTATTTATTTAAGCACTATAAATAAGTACATTTAGAGTAAGCAGACAAATATATTTAAATCACCATCAGCAGCAATTTAAATAAAAGAAAAAACATGACAGCTTTGAGATTTACACTTTTAACAAAAAACTGTATGTGCTTTTGCATCAGCAGAGTGGCATCTCAACCTATAGTAGCTTAACATACAACACTAATTAGCATTAATATATAATACAGAAGGGGCAGAGCACACTGGCATTGTGGTTAGCATGTCACAACAAGACCTGGGTTTGAGTCCAGGGCTCAGCGAGGGTGTTTCTGTGGACATTTGCATGTTCTACCTGTGCTTATGTGGGTTCCCTCCAGGTAATTTGGTTTCTTCCCACAGTCCAAAGACATGCACAATAGGCTAGCTGGCTACTCCGGATTGCCCCCAGGTATGAATCTGAGTTTGAATGATTGCTTACCTTGCAATTTATTGGCAAGCCTTCAGGGTATACCATGCATTTCACCCAAAGTCAGCTGGGATTGGTTCCCTAAACAGGATAAGCAGTATGGAGAATGAATGAATGAATGAATGAATGAATATAATACAGAAGTAGCATGCACTGATGCAGTGGGCTGTGTTGTCTCCTGAGCGATTCTGATTTCAGGTTACTCAAATGTTCTAAATGTGTTCATGTTGTGTTCGGGCTTCCTTGTGGTGCCCTGGTTTTCCCCCACTGCCAAAAAATTATGGTCTGCACGTTGGCTTTCTAGGGAGTACTGTATCCTCTCAGCCAACAAGGCTGTATCTATGGGGAGATTGCATGTTTTTCCTATTCTTATGTTGGTTTTCTCCCTCGGTTCAAAGGCATGCAACTTGGGTTGACTGAATATTTTGTATTGCTTGTAGGTGTGAATGTGTGTGCATTGCCCAGCATTGGGGTTGGACAAGCTCATGCCTTTCACAAGCCTGGATAAATTAGGAGGGTTGGGTCAGGAAGGGCATCTGGTGTAAAATTTGTGCCAAATCAAAGATGCAGATCATATGATCCACTGTGGCGAGCACAAATGAACGGGACAGCAGAAATGCTCTGCGTTGGACTGGCATTGAGTCTAGAGTAAAATTCCACCCTGTGGGATTGGCTTTAGATGCACAGTGATGTGAAGATAACTCTCTCTCTCTCTCTCTCTCTCTCTCTCTCTCTCTCTCTCTCTCTCTATTTGCATAATCTTGCAAAAGAAAAAAAATACAATAAATATGTAAAATGTGTAAAATAAAAATATTGACTGAGCATGGTTTTTCAGGTATTTTGAGTCAGGCTTAAATTCCTTTCTGTAATCTCACTGGTCTGCCAGATTAAAGCTGCCTCTGGTGTAAGATCCTGAGGTGTGTTAATTCCTGCTAGTAATTAGGAACCCGGACAAATGACAGCTCTCTACGCAGGAAACAGTTTAAAAAATAACATGACACATTTTCTGATTTTGTGAACACTGTCACTCATCTGTCGATTAAATGCTAACAGTTGTTGGTTTCTGTAAATGAACAATTTGTTTCATGGTGTATAGTTATAAAAACAAACCCTACGCTTGAGCACTCTGAACCATCTGGAACTGCAGGCGATTTCAATTCATTTGATTTAGTACTGTAATGATGTTTCTATGAAAGTCACCATTCAGATAATTGGTGGTTGTTTTTTGTCGTATGTGCAATACGCCTACAAAACTCGCATTCAAAGGTTTAACTAAGTGTCTAAGCTTTTTTTTTCAACACTCAACTGAGGCACTTGTGCAGAAATGGTGAGAAAACGATGCCCCTACCAGAGCAGCTTAAAGATTATTATCTTTATCGGCAGTTAATCTTCTAAGGTCAAGATAAAAGCTGAGTGTGAAAGTGAACTCCTTGTGTCCCCAATTAAACACAAAGTCCGAGGGAAGGAAGAGGAGGGTGACAGAGCAATACTCAGATTAGCCTGCAACCCGGTCCCTGCAGTGAAGGGTAGAACAGAAAACAACACAATTAAATTATGACACCTGACACTTAGACCTTACCTGAGTGCAAAAAAAAAATCCTAATAGACTAACTGAGGAAAGTGAGATGCTGTCAGACGATTACTGTGTGATCACACACATTAGCACATTCCTATTCTCTCATGAATCTTCTTACCTCTTTGTTTTGCCCTGCCTAAAAGGAGAACATTAATGTTAACTTTTTTTTTTCCCAGACATCTTTTACAACTTTTAAATGAGTATAGTCATGAGAGAACGAGTCCATGGTGTGAGCTAAGAAACAAGGGAATTATTATACTACATATCAACAGAACAACTATATGGCCACTACTTTGTGCAAAAGCTGTCATGAACTCTATATGCATTGTATTTTCCAAATAGAATGGGGGGGGGGGGGGTATGGCAAAGAAACATTTTCAATGAACTTTAAATCAACATTTGGGTGCAGGAGATATCCTACTGAATTTCCCATAAATCTATTTCCTCAGAAGGCGGCACAGTGGCTTAGTGGTTAGCACATCCACCTCACAGCAAAAAGGTCCTGGGTTCAAGTCCCAGACTCGGGCTCTCCTGTGTGAAGTTTGCATGCTCTCTCTGTGCTTGCGTGGTTTTCCTCTGGGTACTCTGGTTTCCTCCCACAGTCCAACGGCATACACATTCGGCTAATTGACTTTTCCAAATTGCCCCTAGGTGTGAGTGTGAATGGGTGTGTGTGTGTGTGTGTGTGTGTGTGTGTGTGTTGGCCCTGCAATGATCTGGCGAGTTGTTGAGGGTGTACCTCACCTTTGCCCAGTGTTGGCTGAGATGGGCTCCAGCCTCCAGCCCGTGACCCTAGTAGGAGAAAGCGGTTTGGCAAACGAGTGAGTGAGAGAGTGAGTATTTCCTCAGAGACGAGAAGACAAAATGTCCACCCACACGTTTACAAGCACAAACCGCCTAACACCTACACTTCCCCACAACTCTGGGGATAACCGTGAGCTTGTATTGGGGAATTCATGTGATAAGGCCCATAAAAAACATCTTTAATTGTTGTTAATGGGAATGGAGAATACAATGAGACTTTGGTTAGCTGTCTTGAGTCCTTCTTATGCCCAGGACTGAAATTATACTTGAGAGGCGGTAAAAACACAACAGGTGCTGTGTCCATATGGACCTCTATATGATAAATGAATATTTGTGGCCAAGTTCTTGAACTGGTCACCAATACCAAAATTCCAAGGGTGTGCTTCCTCTACAGATTTTCAGCCAATGCATTTGTAATTTGAACCAAAAGCTGTGCATGAAGGACAATAGTTGTGGAAACTAGTGGAAGGAAAACAAGCTATATTAACTAGCTTAAAAAAAAAACATATTAAGAGCTGAGCAAAAAAGATATGAAATAAGGCATGGTAATTGTGGGAATACCACTGAACACTGTGCTTAATAGAAGATAAGACTGGAATGAAATTTGACACCACCATCACAGAAGATCGACAGAGGTAGTTAGAAGCTGGAGGATGGGTTTGGGACCGAAAGTCTGTTCTGTTAATTACAGTTCCGTCTCCACTCCAAATCTCTAAATTAGCTTTGCTGAAATGATCTGCGTTCGTGGAACAGTGAAAGGAATCAATTTGCATGCTAAATATAACCCTGCAAATTCAATGAAGGGGCAGTTTTAATATTTTCCCCACTTAAGATAATGGTGGGCAGCACTGCTAAATTTTGCCCTAATGGATCCTTTAAAGAGAAATTATGATTTTCAACAGGAAAAAAATTACAATGCACAGTTCTATATCTCTTTCTCTTTCCTATTAAATTGTAGGAAAAGTAAAATTGCACTTTACGCCATTTCCTCTGACAATTTTTTTTAAAGCATGAGGTTTTCATTTAGATGATTTTCTTTCTCTTTAATGTGAATAGTCGGGAAATTTATGGTTCTAATTATAAAGCCAAGTTTTATCAAAATGCTGAACTTCCTAACACAGTTGAGTTTACATTAACCCAACTGGCTTTGCTTGGACAACCAAGCCATAACATGAACATATATAGCACAGTGTGAGCTCAACTTCCAGTTTCAGTTTCAGCAGCAGGCTTGATTTTCCCCATACTCGAAAGATTTACAGAAACACACTGTCTGCACTTATGGTGTGTTGGATAAGAGTGTATTTAGTCTTCTGCTCCATTGGGCCATACCAGATGGATGATTCCTCAAGGTGATTTTTTTTTCTTTTTGCAGTGGAGCTACATTGATTTGGTAGCAGCAGGCAGATGTCACACATGTGCTGAACAGTGCTCAATGACTTTGCTATCCCATTCCCATTTAAATTGCCTCTACTTTTCCTTTCTGACACCTGTTTAAATCAATGTCTTCCTCTGCAGGTCATGGGCTGAATGTACTGAGGCGCTCACCGAACCGCCTCTCAAATCCACTAAAATCAACACAATAATTGAAATATTTTCAAGCTGATTACACCAAGGCCTGAGGCTCGGCTGGTTGCTAAGAGCGCACTCCCCGGTTGCTAGGGGGAGTAAATCATCTTGCATTATTTGATTTTTGTTACTGATATGAAACCCCTAGTCCCTCGATTAAATGTCTCACAGTCAGACACCTAGGGGACAGAGAAAAGAGACAAAATAAAACAGTCACAGTGAACCTGTCAAATAGCATCTCAAACTTTCGCCTGTCCTCAGGGCTCGGACACAAATCGGTTTGCTTATTTGTGTTTGTTCCAGCCGGAATGACAAAGCAGAGATGAGGGAGTGAGCTGATTGAAGCGGAAGAGGGCAGGCGTGCTGAAATGTCAGCGAATCACACATCAATCTGTGCTTTGCTCCTATTATCAAGCTCACTTAGCACTCCTAGACTAAGCCTGACTGGGTCATTCAGGACAATAAGAGAGGCGGTAAAGTAGGATGAGAACAATTTAAGCAGTGTTTCCTCTCTTTCAAAGCTGTGGTAGATCTGTGGAAAGCATTTTTTTTTTTTTTGCATTGACTCTGTCCTTGTAAAGTCCTACTAGTCTCTGATTTTGTATCATGTATCATACCAGGTACTATTTGTATCAACTTTTGCTGCATTCGTCCTTTCAACTTACCTCTAGTACTAACATTTGGACCTCAAAAGTACATCTACAAAAAAAAATGCATGGGCTGCATCCAAATACTCTGTACTAATGTCAGTTAAAGCCCCTTTCACAAACAACGTGCTTCTTTTGTCAGAAGAATTTAGCGGAGGTATGACAGAAGAGACTGACGAAGGTTTGGGTGAGGTGATTTTGAAAGTTGTGTTCACATATAAAATATGTGCTGTACGTCTATTGTGGGGAGAATAGTTCAGGTCTTTAAGTCAAATTCTATTATATGATATTCCTGATACTTGACTTACATAATACAGGGCAGCCATAGCCTAATGGTTAGAGAAGCGGCTTTGGGAATGAAAGGTCACTGGTTCAATTCCCAAACCAGCAGGAAAAATGTGTGGTGGTGAGGGAGTGAGCTGCACCTTCCCTTCTTCCACATTCATGTCTGAAGTGCCCTTGAGCAAGGCACCAAACGACTAACTGCTCCCAGGCACCATGATGTGTAGCTGCACCCTGCTCTGAGTGTGTGCGCACTGTTTACATGTGTGTGCTCACTATGGACAGCAATAATTTCCCTTGCGGGATTAATGCAGTATAGCAAAATAAAAATTGGACTGGTGAGCTCTTCAAGGTGTACCACATCTTCACCTGGAGTTGGCTGGGATGGGCTCTAGCCTCCCTGCAACCCTAGTAGTATGAAGTATGTATGTTCGACAAAATAATCAATAAATAATTTCAGCACAAAATTCACCATCATACACGTAATATTTTTAACTTTTCTGGAGCCTATCTAAGGATGAAGGTGGGGTACATCCTGAAGAGTTAGCCAAACCAATGCAGGGCCAACCCATAAACAACCATTTACACTCACAAACACACCTAGGGTCAATTTGTAACAGCCAATTAGCCTAATGTGGATGTCTTTGGACTGTCGGAGGAAACCCGCACAAGTACAGGGAGATCATCAAACTCCATATAGAAACATCCTCACTGAGCTGGGACTCAAACCCAGGACCTTCTTGCTGTGAGGCAATCGTGCTAACCACAACACCACCTTGTCGCCTCAGCCCATATTAATTAACCTTGATTTCAGTATTAACAACATCCAGCGATTCAACTTCCAAAAATTTACAAAAGCCATGTGTTCATTAGAGAAGGCATACACTATCAATAATGTTAGGATTGATGTTATAAGTAGGTGTCTCAAGTAATGAGATTTGAATCCTGCACTGCCTACTGTTGTGTTAAACCTGGCAGCTGCTGTTTCTAAAACCACAGCTAATCTTTTGGCAAATTTCCAGTGATAAATGTCCTTTCTGCATTAATGAAATATCTCCAGCTGAAACTATTTAATCTTACTGTATAGATGTAACAGAGCGAATTTAAGAACAGGACAATTCACCTGACAGTACAAGAGAATGGGGCATGCCAGGCAAAGGAGTGTCACCTCATATATCTACTGTACATGCTTGAACCACAGAACATCTCTTGTGCTCTCTGACTGCAAACTTGACAAAATTACAGAGGTACAGAATTTTGGCTTCATTTTCATACAATATGAGTGACCAGGAACATGCCATTATTTAAACAGTCCAGTCAATGGTTTGAATCATAAGTTCTTAGCATGTTAACTACTCTTTAAATTATCAGCTGTGGATGCTCTAAGAGGTTGTTCCTAGGAATAATGGTTAAAAGCTAGCTTTATTTATACTTTTTAAACAAAGAAGGGGCAGTGGTGGCCTACCTGGTGGTAGGGTGTTGGATTACTGATCCCAAGGTCGGGGGTTCAAGCCCCACTATCAACGGATTGTCAGTGCTGTCCCCTAAATGCTGCTAACTGGGTTATTAAAGGCTGGCCTTGTCTCTCACTGTCTGTGATGAGAGGCATGTAAAAGAACCATTGCTGATTTTCGGCAAGAGTAGGCTGCATAGCGTGTTTCTGCCCTGCGATGGCCCAGCGAGCTGTCCAGGGTGTACTCTCAGAGTCAGCTGAGATGGGCGCCAGCCTCCCCATGACCCTAATTAGGATTAAGTGTTTCAGAAAATGAATGAAAACAAAGAAGGAGCACAAACACTTTTACCTTTTACTTTAACCTAAATACATTTAGGTAGTTTAAAATTCTTTTTCAAAGGCCTACATTTATTCTGGTTTGTATTTCAGTTTAACACTACAACTTGCATATTTACCTCATGAATGCATTTAGATAGAATTGAGTTTTTAACTAGTAATGACACACAAATGCTAAGTGGTTTTGAACATGGCCCAATATATTCACAACCGAGGATTATTTAGTGTTATTTAACATAATGTTATAGTGTGGCATTTATAGGTACTGTCAGCTGGTTAGTGCTCAGAAACAGTTAATGTGAAATGAAAGGCAAGCCATCAAGAATCTCCTGTTGCACATTAGGTACATCCTGTTACATCATAAGGTGGTTTTTACTTACATTTTTGAAGTTGCCATCTGCAAAAAAATCTGTTTGATACTTTGAATTTGCCTGGCTGAAAAGGCTTCCATCTGATTCTCACAAATATGCAAAATTGTGTGAATTCATCAGTTCATATTAAGCAAGTTAATGGCAATAATAACACATCAGGTATAAACTAGTGAACATCTAAATAAAATAAAACTAGGCAGATCTACACATGATACAAGCTTACTTTCACATACACCAGATAAGTGTGCATCCCTTTTTAGGAAAGAATAGTATGTTCAGCCATTTATTCATATGTAAATTACTTCCATATCTACCGTCGCATACATGTGAATCATGTGCAACTTTTCACAGTACAATGTTTCCCCCTGTGTGTGGATTTACAATAGACATTTAAATGTACAAAGATGTCATGTCATGTCATGTCATTTTCTGAACCGCTTAATCCTAATTAGGGTCGCGGGGAGGCTGGCGCCCATC
>JAQMYF010000001.1:39032019-39047126 GCA_030014195.1 Neosilurus mollespiculum
ATTATTATTATTATTATTATTATTATTATTATTATTATTATTATTATTATTATTATTATTATTATTATTATTATTTACAGTTCAAAACACTACAAAATACCCAGGTGACTATTATGAGCAACAAATTTGATATTCAGTACAATTTGATATCAATTATGACCAAATCTTTTGTATAGCCACTAAAAGGGCTGGATTCTAATATTATAATAATGACAATATTTATTATTAATATTAGCCCTGCGATGGCCTGGTGAGCTGTCCAGGGTGTACTCTGTCCTTGCCCAGAGTTGACTGAGATGGGTGGCAGCCTCCCCACTACCCTGATTAGGATTAAAAGCGGTTCAGAAAATGAATGAATGAATTATTATTATTATTATTATTATTATTATTATTATTATTATCATAATAATTATTATTTTTATCATTATTATCACTATTATCATTATTATTATTATTATAAATTCATAAACATTACAGAAAAATGCATTATATTTTTATTCACATATTACTTACCTGACAGTTTATTCTTTATTCTTTACATTCTGGACAGTCGTACTAAGCATTTCACTGCATATTGTACTGTGTATAATTTGTATGTGACAAATAAATTTGAATTTGAATTTGAATTTGAAATTTAAGTGCTGGGACTTTTTTAATATATTAAAGTATTTAATATATTAAAGTATTTTTAATATAGCATTTCTGTGACCCATCTACAACAATTTATAGTGAATATTCAGGCATCATCTAATATTTAAGCAAGTACTGTATTTACTGAAATATTTTGTCCTGTGATACTTATAATGAAATGGAATTGTACCTAAATTGTAATAAAATCAAGATTCATATATTTTTTTCTCCAGGCAGTTAGACCTGGCCATGTTTTAACCCCATTAGTGTTTTAAATGTTCAAAATGAGTACAAAATAGGAGAAAATATCGCTTTCCCATTTGGCACTGATTATAAAGGATTTTTTCCACAAGGACATCAGAGACAGGTGGAAACTGCTGGTGTCTGTACCAAATGTGATCAGTGCTGGTAAAAATGGGAGAGGTCAAGTGGAGGGGATCACATTATTTTAATTGTCAGTCAGTCAGAGAACAGTCAAGCATGCTTTTAGTCAGAGAAAATACAGACTCGAAGCGTTAAAAAAAACACAGCTAGCAATTTATTGGCAGTGGCCAATGGAGGATTCAATCCTACTTGAAGCACAGCGACTGGTTAATCAAGTACAATGTGAACATGGACTGTGTCTGACCTGTGAACTGTGAGAATACTAGAGGCATGTAGAGCCTATTTAATGCCTAGAATTACACACATCGAGTCATCAGAAAAGGCTGGGGACTGAATGTGGGTCTGTTCCACAGAAAGAACCTACTCCGTTCACCTTCCTATCTCAAATGTGAAGCAATAAATAGTAAAACAGCCATTTTTGGTAGAAACATTATAGACAATGTTTATGTTATGATGTCTGAAATACATGCATTTTTTTAAGGACTTCTAAAGCATACTTTATGTTATACCACAGCCTGTATTTTTCCCCCAGTCAATAACACCCTACAAATATCATTCAATGACCCGCATGTCATTTCATTCAGCATGGAAATACCACAACAGCCACTAGCCCAAAGACATGCACTTAATCCCCGCTTGAACATGTACTTAATCCCTTCAGGGTTTAACACATTTTCACTAGTAAATTCACAGTAAATTCATTGAACAAGTGCCAATTCATTTGAAATTCCTACCACAATATAATTCAACAACAACAAAAAAAAAACTTAAAATTAGTTCACCAGGTTCAGACGAGAGAAAACTCATGAGAATCATCATCAAATGAATACACAATCACGTCACGGTGATATCTGGAAGCCACGAGTGCAAAATTGGCAAGTAGTTCTGTCTGGGTGGGAGGGGTGACTATATATTCCTTGTCAATCAGAGTAACACTAGCCAATTATACTTCAGTGAGCCAGTGTCTGCAGAAAAGGGTAGATAGCACTTTACTCCAAGTTTGTTACGCTGCCCTGTGATGCACATTCAGTTGGTTGATTTACCTTATACCCCTCCCCTCTCCCCTCTTTATGGTAATTAGCTGTTCAGAGCTGGCAAATTTCATGATAAACAAAAGAAACAAGCAGTTAAAGCTATAGTGTCCTAGTGGATAATGCTTAAGTCAAAATTATGGACACTCACAGTTTTCCACATTCACATTCATCATTGTTGGTGTTTAAAAATGAAGAAATAAGCCATAAAATTTTTTCGTTTCAGTTCAACTTCAAATGAGTGTAAAAATGCATCCTTAAGAAGCATGGTTTACTGACAATTCCATGTAGTATGACGAAACTCTGAATGCAATGACACCATTAGCTACGCAGCGCTATTAGTTTGGATTGTGCAGAGCTCACCTGAGCAAACAAAGTCTCGTTTTAGTCTGTGTTTCTATGTTTCTGCATAGTATACATGTAATCTCTAAATAGGGTTTAAAGGGTCATTGTTACACAGCTCTAAGTCTGTGTACCTGTTAATGTGGATGTTAATATTAAGAAAACGTAAAATATTAACCATAAAAATCTCACTTTAATGTGCTTTTGAAAATGTAAAGATTGTTATTGAAATGTTATTATACTTCATTCTAGAGGAAATGTGTTCAGGAGTAATTTTTATTTCATATATTTGCCAGTGGTCATACCTTTTACACAAAGTTGATATACTTGTTCACTTTTGACGTGCGTATTTAACAGATCTGTGAAGATAATTCCCTAAACAGTTTAAGCTAACACATTTGCATCAAGCTAGAGGCTGATGTGGTGTGTATGTTTCTATAAAACAGTTGTACTACATCAGACCAATGTGATTTATGTTTGCCTTTAATGTGTGTATATTTTTCCTATAGATTTTTCAGGGCATTTGATGCTAATGCTAGCCAGCCTGTGTGGTTTCCTGTTACTCTGTACATCATGAATTTCAGTCTCACTTATATTAAGCTGTTAATTGATCAATAAAAACTGTGAAGCTTTTCTCTTAGCACTTTGGTAAACCTAAAGGGACGATGATAACAGCAGATAATTATATCCACAGAGTCACGAATGTTTGGGGCACATCCCAAACCACATAGTATTCTTTTAAAAAAAAAACAAAATCAGAATGAGGATTGTGCATTATTGGTTACACAAGGAATTTGACTTAGTTGTTTCAGTCTGATTATAGTAATGCATATGTTTAGAGCACTCTGCATCCACACCTCTCTCTCTCCTTTACTCAGGAAGGCCCTATGTGGGAAAACAAAAGGAGGTTAAGACAGGGCCAATTGTACGCCTTCCCTTAAATAAACATGAAGTCTGCTGGCCAGAGGTCTTTCATTAGCCTGCAGTCAAGCCTGGCGTGTGGCAACCAGATCGATAAGGCAGCTCTGCTCCCTTTATTTACCTACCAACACATTTCTTGTGGCCGAGTTGTCTTTTTTTAATAACCAGGCAGCCCTGTTTAACTGCTTTATTCAGGGCACTCAGTGTGGGACCATCTGGTCCCCTGCCCTGTAAGACTCTCCTAAAGCCCGGGCCTGACAAGCAAGAGATATGTCAATGCAGACCTGAGCACAAAGCAACATCTGCCGTGCCTGACACCCTCTATTGTATGGCCATTTAATCTGTCCCCCCTCCTCCCCCTCGGCGGCGCACAACAGTCCCTCCGTATTATGTTTTGCCACTCAATTAGCATTATCATCGCACTGAAATAGAGGCCAATTTACTTTTAATGACATCATTGTTAGATGAGTGACAGTGGGCCGGATAGAGCTAGATAAACTCAGTCCAGCCCACTGGCCGGCGGAAAGGTAGCCAGCCAATCGCAGCAGCCCCCCCTCCTAAAGCCCATCGCCACCAACATTGTTTCCTCCAGTTCACAGAGGCAGTGTGCTGGAAAATTGAGTCCAGATTCATTAGGTTTCCAGTGCGCCGCTCAAGTCAGTTAAATTGATACATTTCCTAACAAAATTGAAGTGCTTTTGTGCCGCCTGCGGATGGCTGGTGACCTCGCCCGGCCTGCTGAGCAGCTGAAGCAAGCTGATGGATCCATTAGACCGCTTAGACCGCTTATTCCGTTCCCTCCATCTCTGACTGACACTGTAAATCTGAACCAATTTCAGCCTCTAATCACCATTACAAACCCCCTTTCCACTGTCCATTTGTTACTCCGCAATTCGAATACACAGTGCAGATTGGTCCAGAAATCCCAGTTTAAAGGTGCAGCCCTCCCGCTTCCTTCAGGCTAAATGGTTCATGACTGGCAAGACCCTTTTTTTCCTGCAGAGAGAGAGCGAGAGAGAGAGAGAGAGAGAGAGAGAGAGAGGAGAGTGGGAGTGGGAATAGGAGCTGGGGAAAACAGGAGACAGAGAGGCAGAGGTTGAAAACATACTCCTAAGAGATAAAGGCTAAAGATAAGTGTTCAAAAAACCACAAGGCCTTCTCCCAAATCCCTACAGATATGCAGGAAATTAAAATGGAATAACAGAAACTAAAGGATGGAGGGAAGGGTGGGACTGAACTGAAAGATTTGGGCAGGCCTTAAGGCCACCATGCCAAAGGCAGTACAGAGCATCCTTTGAATAACAATCACTTTTCCACCTATGAAAACATTTTTTCATCCACTCCAACATTTTTACACTTGCTTTTATCAGAGCAGTGAAGCGTGCCGCTCGGCCCGAGCTGGAGGATATTATTTTCATGTTAGCTTCAGCCATATAACTCCATTTAATATGCACTCTATAATTTCATACACTTTGATAATAAAGTGCGCATGCGCCCTGTCATATCGCCATAACCTTCAACTTATGTTCAACTTTCTGGAGAGAACTTGCCATGTTTATACAGAAAGAAGCTGAATTCTCTTCTTCTCTTCAAATTAAAGCTTAAGATTATAATTATTATTTTAAAAGAATTTTGATAACCTTTTATCTTTAATCTTGATTTATTGTAATATTATAATGGAGGCACAATGATGTAGTGATTAGCGATCTCATCTCATAGCATGACCCCCATGTTTGTTGTTTCTGAAGTTTGCATGTTCTCCCTATGCTTGCACAGGTTTCCTCTGAGTGCTATGGTTTCCTCCCATAAAGGATGATAAAGACATCATCCAAAGACATGAACATTAGGTCAACTGGCTGCTCTAAATAGCCCCTAGGTGTGAATGTGAATGGTTGTTTTTGTTGCCCTGCAATGGACAGGTAAGCTTCACCGAGAATCAGCTGGGATTGTCTCCAGCTTCCAATTTACAGTAGCTACTACCCGGCAAAAACAGATTGGTTAAAATGCAAACACTGTTATTGGTTATCAGAATATTGGATGTAATGATGAATACTTTTGTTGCCAGAAACTCAGTAATTTAAACAAATATGCTGTCGCAACCAATCAACCTTGGTTGTTACAAGATTTGTAAAAATATTGGTGAGTGATAAACATGGATGATGTATTGTGGATAAGAGCTAGCTCAAACTACAGTCAGTAAAAAATGATGTTCAGGTAGATATTTGTATAGTTTATAATCTTTGGGTCACTGTGTACAGATAATAAATGAAGTCTATAGCTAGGATCTCTGGGTTGTAACAAATATAAGCCTACACATCTCCCTTCTTTTAGCCCTTGGGGTTAATAATTCATTCATTCATTCATTGTCTAAGCCACTTAATCCTAATTAGGGTCCCGGGGAGGCTGGTGCCCATCTCAGCCGACTCTGGGTGAGGGTGGGGTACAGCCTGGACAGCTCGCCAGGCCATCGCAGGGGATTAATCAGGAAATACCGATGTCAAGTGTCTAAGGCGACCAATGTTTTAGTTGGCCACATTTCAACCATTCATATTGGTTGGATTTAAACAATATAGCAATTGTTTCATTTCATTTCCTTTATTAGTGTTGCAGGGAGGCTGAAGCCCATCACAGATGACTCTGGGTAAAAACGTGAACACCAGTGCCATCACAGGGCCATAACACACACAACCATTCAACCTCACATTCATTGGACTGCAGGAGGAAACCGGAGCACCTGGAAAAAAACAGCAGAAGCACGGGGAGTACATACAGAAACGTACTTGCCAGGCACGGGAATCTAACCCAGGACTTTCTTGTGGTGCTTCCCTTGATTGTTTCAACCAATCCGTTTTCTACAGTGTAAATGAACTAAAATATTTATTTCCTATACCACTCATCCACTGTTGGTTGCAGGTGAACCAGAGCCAATCGCAGTTAAGGTTGTGTGAAAAGTGATGTATCCCTCTAGACAAGTTGAAACAGATAGTCAATCACATTTATATTCACACCTACGAGCAATTTAGAGTTGTTGACGTTTTCTGCATGTCTTTGGACTGTGGGAGGAAACTGGAGTACCCAGAGGAAACAATGCAAGCACAGGTAGAACATGCAGACCCCACAAAGAAAGGTCCCTGTCTACCAACATGTTCAAACTCAGTACTATCTTGCTGTGAGGCGACAGTACTGTCCACCACACCACAGGATATTTTTCATTTGCTGGGCTGTTGTTTTTTTGGCAATCTAAACACTAGATTTTGAGAGCTTTAGACACAAAGCAGTCTGTTTCTCTTGTCAATCGAATTGTCTAATTACAGTTGCTCCTCATATCATCCAAGAGCAGAGGAAACACATTTTAATTGATATCGAGATGTTTATGCCCTCGGAAAGTAATTAAGATTTTCAATTAATCCTGTCTAATTTCTGGACGTCTTGCCTGAGCATCCTCGAGTGCCCACTGTATTAATTCCTCCCAAAATAGGGCTGGTTTATGTTACACTGGTTCATGGCCCTGTAAAAGATTTAAATACATCAACATTTAAATTAAAACCAAAGCAAAGGCAAAATAAAATAAAGCAAGGCAGAAACAGACAAGAGCTAGTGAACGTTCTTTTCTTTGTCTTGCTGCCTTTGTATCCGATCTTCAGGACTGATGTATCAAGAGCTGATCTGATAAAGGACTTAAGGCCAAAGGTTTCTGAATAATCAATACCCAAGTGCCATAAGAATCAATTAAACAACTCGTCTTCTACAAGTTCAGCTTCCTTTGGGCTGATGGAAAAAATGAGAGCTCTGACCTCTCTGTTTCCCTTAATAATGAACCCGCTTACTGGTCTTTATTCACACTGGGAGTATGTTGGGTTTTTTTTTTTATGCACAAGCTCATACAAGAAAGTTTACCTATCAAAGGAAATCTCAAGGAAGCCTATTTTTCATGGTAATACCCATCCATCCAATTGCTGAACTGCTAAATTCTTCTAGGGTTGATGCAAGGCTGGAGCCTATCTCAGCTAAATTTGGGCAAAAGGTACACTGTAGACAGCTTGCCAGTCCATTGCAGGACCAACATTCAGGCATACAGGTATTCACACTCATACCTAGGGACTATTTAACACAGCCAATTATCCAAGTCTGCATGTGTCTGGACTGTGGGAGGAAACTGGAGTACCCGGAGAAAACTCACACAAGCACGGGCAAAACATGCAAACTCCACACAGAAACGCCTTTGCCGAGGATGTGCTAACCACTACACCACTGTGCTGCCCCTCATGGCAGTATAACAAAGACAGCCTAAAAAAATAAACAAATAAGAATCTGCGTTTCATTTGACAACTACATGGTGCCATCCTGGCCTTGAAATCCTCTGTGTATTCCATGCTGCATCATGAGTCTTGCATTTTATATGTTACCGTGGAGAAAAGCAGAGAAGCTCCTTCTTGACTATTTATTCTCAGAACTCTGAGCCTCTCAAATGCATAACAGTAAAGTGACAACACCTCTGCTGCTTTTCACCAAAAAAAAAAAAAAAGAACAATTCCCACTTTGCTGGTCTTGCATTCCTTTTTTCCCCTCACGCATGGAGTCAGTTGCCCGGCTCGCCCACCCAGTCCCGCATGAGGGATTAAGGTGACATAATCCTGGTGGTGGCCTGAGTGTAGGGGTGTTGAATAGGTTTGAACCCTCTATGCCATGTGGAGATAACATTTGTCAATGGGAGCAGCGTCCATACTCCCCCATTCATAGATTAGCAGACCGGCTCTTTTCAGCGGGTGAAATGGCTTTGGCACTGCAGCATGTTTATGTTTAAAAAAAAAAAAAAATCCAACCTCCCTGGACAGGCAGCATGTTGTGTATTGCTTAAAGAGTAGTCTTTGGCCAGCGTGGAGTTCAGCAGCTCTTTTTATCAGGGAACGCTGGCAAGATGACTATGATAGAGACTGCTGCACAATTTGTTAACAAGTCACTGCCTAACAAAGGGTAGTGCTGAGATACACTTAATACCCTGACATGGGGTTACAGAGCTGCTTAATAAAACACACACACACACACACACACACACACACACACACACACACACATATATACAAAGAAAAGAGCCCATTATAATGTAGCAGCTAAGCCCTTGTTTATAATAACAGCAGCCTTAAAAATCCTTACCAGAGTTTCTACAACAAAAAAGACATACAATGTGCGCATGCATGTGTGTGTGTGTCCATTTGAAATGCTTATGTCTGTTAAATCAGAATAGGTAGCATCATCACAGCCCTTTTGAAGGAACTCTAATCAGCCAGAGCCAAGTTCGCACTTCAGATTTTTGCAAGAGATTCTTTGCGTCTCGAAGAACGCAAGAGTGCAAATGAGATGTGACATTTTGTTTGTGCCGTGCACATGCTCCGTGGTAAATAAATAAATATCGGTGCGTGACAGACAGAGGCTGCCTAGCGTCGTCTCCTCGCGCCGCACTCTCTGGTTAACTGTCACACCATTAAATTGTCTGTGTGTGTGTGTGTGTGTGTCTCTCTCTCAGACGTGTCGCGCTCCTGATTGGTTAGCAGATGTAAAGTGAGCGAGCACTTGCCAAACAGTTTCCGAAAGCATGAAATTGACATTGTGAATCACATGTGACATCCTGACTTCTGTGGCTTGTAATTGATCTGCATTTAGGCCATGGGTGGTGCTGCTGGTGATGGTTGTGGTGGGAACAGAGACAGAAAGACAGGCAGCAGAGAGACGAGGCGAAGGATGATACCACCATTAGAGCTTAAAAATGATTCTTAAATCTTGTCTTTAAACACCACTGTGCATTTCTCTGGATTGATTGCATCTTGCGTTTTCATACCTGTGGTATAAAGTCGTGAGCGAGGCTCATGCTATCTCTCAACTACCGAGAGGGGACTTATTGCTCTTTCAATTGGAGGATCTCTTCAGTCATCCTAATTAAAATTGAACTTTTTAATCTGGTTCTTTTAATCCTGGGTCTCATGAGGCAGAGCCTCGGTGATGTGATTTTGAAAGGAAGTACTCCAGATTCCCAGATTCACTCTTATCTCAGAAACACAAGCAGAGGTTTTGATGTACTGCATGTAGCAGAAGCACCGTCAGGCCTTTAAGTGAACGAAAACCAGTGTTACATTTTCAGTCAAAAGTTCAAATGCATAAAGGAAATCTACTTCACAGGGAGATGTCGCAGAAGATTTAAGATGTGTGTAAACATTAATTTATGCCACAGGTATCTAATTCTGGTCCTGGAGGACCCCCTGTCCTGCACATTTTAGTGCGTTCGCTGCTCTGCCACATTCAATTCAAGTCATGAGGAGCTGTTAATTAGCTAATTAGTTAAATCAGGTGTTTTGGGAACAAGGAAAACACTTAAATGTGAAAGGCAGGGGGTCCACCAGGACCAAGGTTGGGAACCTCTGGTTTATGTCAAGGTCTCACATAACAGTTGATACGTGAGAACCATGGCTGGTATCACCGGGGCCACACCCAGAGCATTCCGGTTGACTTTGGAGCAGTCTCTCAAAAACTATGGGCGGAGGAAATATGCACTTACCAAAGAAACGTTAGCTTCTGGGTAAGCACCATGTCTACAGGTAGTAACTCTGATGTATTTGTGGCAGTTGCTGTTTCAAGTAGATTTTTACCTCCATAAAAATCTATACTAACATCTGATACTAACATCCACATGTGCCTCACAGAGGCATTCAAGGTTGCACCAGCTGAATTGATCTGGCACTTGACCAGCAATAATTTTCAACACGACTGAACTTTCTGTGACAAAAGCCACACCCTTTAGGTTCTCAAGCTAACACCCTGGCACGCACAGGTGGAACATTTCCGGGATAATGCAGGTTGACCCCCGTATCACCTACTTTTCCACCTATGTAAGACTGAGGATTTAGGCCATTCAGTGTTGTGCAAAAATAATCAAAAAAATCAATACAGATATTGCTGGAAAAAAATAGGGAGGCACGGTGGCCATTTCTGTGTGGAGTTTGCATGTTCTCTCCATGCGTGCATGGGTTTCCTCCAGGTACTCCGGTTTCCTCCCACAGTCTAAAGACATGCACATTAGGCTAATTGGATGTTCCAAATTGCCCATCTGTGTGGATATGAGTGTGAATTGTTGTGTATGTGTTTGTGTGCGTGTTGGCCCTGTGATAGTCTGGCGAGCTGTTCAGAGTTTACCCCACCTTCGCTCAGTGTTGGCTGAGATAGATGCCCGCGACCCTAGAAGGATTTAGCGATTTGTGAAACAAGTGAGAGTGAGTGAAAAGAATTAGGCCATGTGTTAATTTTCTTTTTAAATTCTGATTTGTAGCCAGCTGCTACTCATTTATGTAAACATAAATGCAAATCATTTCAATCTTCTATATCTTCCCAAGGTTGAGCATATAATGTCTTCTCTGTTAATTTATTCAGATCACAGGTTTACATCAGGGTTAAAATTCGGACACTGAGATAGTCAATTTGTTTCTGTTTTAGAGCAAACAGTGTGTGTGGGTGTGTATGCACAGTTAACTGGGCTGGCAATGAGTTGGCTTCCCATCCATGGTGCATTCCCACCTTCTGCACACTAAGCTCCTGATCCGAACCCTTTGTATGTTTGAACTGTCATATTCCTGATAAATAATTTTTTTCAAAACCAGTACAGGTGTTTCAGTGGTCCTCATTATTCATGTGCTCTAACTGTATGTAATAATGATGTGCTTTAAAAAAAATAATTTAAAAAAAATGTAAAAAACAAAAAACAAACGTTGACTTGCAGTTCAGCAAACATCTCGGTTATTTGTAGAGTGACATTCCAGAAATACTAACAATCCAAATTGTGTTCTTTGCACTTGTATACATCTCATGCACAGGTATTATACATACTTTCTATGATAATAACTTTTTGTAATACTGTGTATGGGCATAGTGGTTAGCACTTCTGCCTGACAGCAAAAAGGTCCTGTGTTCAAATCTTGGGCTCTGCGAGGGCGTTTCTGTGTGAAGTTTGCATGTTCTCCCTGTGCTTACATGGGTAGCAAAATTAACTCCATTATTAATAGAACACAACTATTTCAAGCGTTAAATTAGTAAGTAACAACGCCTAGAAATAGATTTAATGATCTTCGATTTAATTTATTGTATCCTACAATAGAGAATCTTAGAATTTTCATCTTAAATCTCTCTTAAAAACTCATTAACACTTTTTCTGTATTTGCATCTTTTCCTCATTTCCATGTGGAGTCGAAGCATTGATTAGTTTTGGCAGGACTTTTACGGCCGGATACCCTTCATCACACCAACCTTCTAGGACAATATTCCATTCATACTCCCACTCATATTCACACCTAGGGGCAATTTGAAACAGCCAATTAGCCTAATACACATGTCTTTGAAATGTGGAGGAAACCTATGTAAGAATGGGCAGAACATGCAAACTTCAGACAGAAAAGCTGACCACAGCGCTTGAACCCATGACCTTCATCCTTTGAGGTGAGAGTGCTGACCACTACTTCACGGTGCTGCCACTAAGACTGCTTTCCCACTAATCCAGGTAAATGTATAAAATAAAAAATAATAAATCACATGTAATGCAAAACATTTCTCCATACACACTATTATTCTCATACCATTTTGCAAATGCCCTACACCCACAATGAAATGCTAAATCACCTTACCAAAAAAATCAAATCTATTAATTTTGATATAGCACTGTGTGAGCAAACTTCTGTATTGTCATATGTAGTGTGTGTTGCAGGTCTGCCATCGTGAATTGTGATATAATGACATTATTGTGTTTGTTGTCCTGTTAAATGTTTGTTGTCTTTTTTTTTTTTTTTTTAAACATTGCAAATATAAATTTTGTGTGTACCCTTCTTTTGTGTAAATCTGTAAACAAAAATAACTTATGAAAATGGATGGACACAACAGCATTGATGGAATTTCACTTAGCATGTTGGTTTTGGGGCGGCATGGTGGCTAGTACATCCACTTCACAGCAAGAAGCTTACTCCGGTTTCCTCCCACAGTCCAATGACATGTACAGTAGGCAAATTAGCTGTTCCAAATTGCCCCTAGGTGTGAATATGAATGGTTGAGTGCGTATTGGCGCTGCGATGGACTGGTGAGCTGTTCAGGAAGAAGTAACTTCTAATCTCACAGTAAGAAGGTTCTGGGTTTGAATTTCTTGGCCAATAAGGAGCTTTATATACAGCAAACAATGCCATATTCGCAAGTAAAAATATCTTTAGTTGAAATGATGTAGCATCATCTAGATCTGCGTTTATTAAACCTATTTCTAGACTGAAACCAACTTAATTCAGGCAGTGGTGGCTTAGTGGTTAAGGCGGGGTTACTGATCCGAAGGTCAGCGGTTCAATCCCCACTATCACTGCTGTTGGGCCCTTGAGCGAGGCCCTTAACCTTCAATTGCTCAGTTGTATAAAAAAATGAAAACTGTAAGTCACTCTGGATAAGAGCGTCTGCCAAATGCTGTAAATGTAATTCAAGATTTCTTGTCAAGTAAAATTGTGTGTCCATGCATCAAAATTTGTTTACTATTATATGGTCAGTTTCTACTCAAATTATGTTATATATATGTTATATTGAATGTGAGTGCAAATGGTTTGTTTAAATGTTTGTGTCTCTGAAAGATTGGCAACTTGTTCGGAGTGTACCCCACCTCTCACCCTAAATCAGCTGGGATTGGCTTCCCCGTGACCCTGATGTACAAGTGGTATAGATAAATAGTGGTTATTTTGTGCCTGCCCACCACCTACTGTTGAACCATAGAGCACAGCCTTAATGATCATCATCCTCTTCAGCCATTGTCTTAGAGCTACAGAGAAGAATCTGCTCATGTGGCTTCCTCTTTAAGATTCAGATCAGGGACAGTTGTGATAAAGCTTGTTCTAGCTGGTGATCCAGAGATACAGGTCTTACCTGAGAGTCATTTTCAGCATGATTGCCCTTATCTGGGCTAAGCTGACTTCCTCTGTCCTCTCTCAGCCCTTCCTAACCTTTCACCTGGACAACACCACACTACCAAACATAAGACTGTTTCCTGCCAAAGATGCTTGTTTGCAAGGGATTAGTTGTTTTTTTCCCCTGTTATACTGACCATGCTTGGGTGCCATTGTTGGCGAAACACATCCCGGCACAATCGCCATGATCAACATGGGCTAGGAGCCAGAGCATATAAACACTGAAAAGACCTGGACACTCCATTTTGTGTAACCATGAGAGGATCCATAAATCTAGGAGAGTGTGAACAAACACATGTTTACACACAAATACGGCACTTTTTTTCTCAAACAAATATACCATGGGAGAGCAGGGAGGAAAATTTAATTGCTATGAAAATGATGATGCCCTGAGAGTTGTGTCACTAGGATGGCACGGCAAATGAATGGAACAATGAGTCTTTCAGGCAATTACCTCATTAGATTGAGAGTAGAGTTTCATAATTTATCAGGCTGTCGAGATTAAAGTAATCCACAACACTGAAACTCAAGAGCTGATCTCATAATGGATATTTTAATCATGCCCCTCAAAAAGAACGAGGAGCCTATTAACTTTCCATTTCAATTTTTTTAAATAAAAAAATGGCTTTGTGCACCTCTGAAATTACCAAAGCATCCCACAAGATGTTACAGTTGATTATTTTGAGATGTTAAAGAATCAGAACTAGGTTTTAGGCTATGGCATGCGATACAATTCTTATTTTATATATACATAAGTATTGGTGAATTTAAGAAAAGAAAGAAAGAATGTTCATGGTACATACTGAATTCAAATGACTTAAAATACAAGATGTCAAAACACAAAGCTGGAGGTGATAAAAGAATTTTTAAATATCAGTCATGCATTTGAAAATACCTTGTATTAACCCATGCTCAGGAGTGGTGAGGTACATCAGGGAATGAAATAAGGTTAAAAGTCTGGTAAGAACCGTTTCTATGGCAATAATGCAAGTTTATCCAGCACATTTACATCCTAATCTCCTGAGAGGGACATTAATGTAGTACTGGAGCCCCGAACGCTGGCCTCAGATAAGCTCAGAGCTCACATCTCACCTCATTTTCTTCCTATTTCTTTCTCTCTCTTTGAATTTCCCGTCTTCTCTTTCCTTTCATTACACCAAGCATGCGATTAAACATGTTCTCCAAATCAACACCGACCCCACAATGCTGAAGCAGGAAACAAATTCTGATGTTGGGATTAAGCGTGGTACAATTGTCCCATTACCACTAAAGACGGATACTTTCCTGGCCGATGCAGTTGTCGAGAACAGCCGATAAGATGGCTGTGATCCATTTGTTTGAATTGAAGCACATTAGAAACTCAAATAGCCCGAATTAGCAGCTAAATGTTCGCCTCAAACTGTCAAAGCACTGGTAAACAAACAGCAGCAGGGTGGGAATAGAGCGATCCAGGCCCTGTGGAGGCACACTCTAGGGGCTTCCTGTGGAGACTTCCCCCATAGTTACCACACTCAATACTGGCCCTGTGAACTGCTCCGAGGATATTTTCAACTAAGCAGGAAAATGTGCTCTGACAAGGTTTAGTGTTTAGCGACAACGTTGGGATGCAACACAACTAAAACCTAACACTAGCCTTGGTCACATGAGAGATGTGTATTTACATTATCTATGCCACAGTAATCCATCTTTACTAGTGAACACACCCTCGTTAAATTATATTTACCTGCATTTATTTGATATTCATTTCATTTTGGCTCTAAGTAAAATTAAATTAATACAAATAGGTTAAGAAAAGTGGAACAGTGAGAAATTTTTTTAATAAATGTGAAAA
>JAQMYF010000001.1:39053512-39072543 GCA_030014195.1 Neosilurus mollespiculum
TAAAAAAAAATTTAAATCCTGTATATTGAGGAAAAAGTGTGGCAAATAAACTATTTTATTTTTAAAAATTTAGTGTGACCAACCTTTACTTTGATTACAGCAATTAAACCTTACATCCTAAGGCATAGTGTTCACTTTGTTTTTAATTTCTTCACTCATTTAATCATGCTATGCAAAAGTCGAGAAAATAAAATGTTTAAATTTTTTAGAAAAATTGGTATTTTTAGTGTTTTTGTTTATTAGCCATACTTTTACCTCAGTATACTTGTCGGAATGATTTTTTGGTTCTCAGCATTGTTTAATACATTTTCACCCAAAAAATATAGAGAAGTAATTTTTTACTTCTTTTTATTAGGAGCCCTTTTAGACAAATGTGGTGGTGTATAATCTTCACTGCACACTACTGAATTTTTTACTTATCTATACACCTAAATTAATAAACGTTTTAGATTATTTTAAAATTCCATTTAAACATTTGTTTGCTTCATGACATTATGATCAAGTTTAATTTGCTGTATTATAATTAACCAACCAATCCAACTCAACCAGTGGTGTTATACATAGGATTTTGGGGAATCTATTACTAGAAACGGAATATAGAAAACATGAGAATGTTTTATTTAATGTATACATAACAGTTATGTGCAGAAGGCAAGGTGGATGCTGCTGAAAAGGACCATTCAGCTCAGCAACATTCACTTAGCCTGAGGCGATTAATTGTTTTAGTATACACTACACAGAGACAAAAACAGCAAACTAAATTAAGATTTTTATTGTATATTTTTACCTATTTAATCATTACAGTGGCGGGTGAATTGAGCACAGCACACAGAAGCACTGTTTAGCTAAAGTATCATTATCATTTTTTTGTCCTATACAAAACAAAAGTAAAAAGCACTCCATAGGGGCATGTTTTTAAAAGCATTCACAGTTTAAGTATATACCATGTAGAAACAAACTAAAACAAGATTTTAAAGCATGATAATGGTGATGCTGCCTGCACTGAGTGACCGTGACAAACGGCGAGTGTCCTTAATTTTAATTTTAAATTCACTAGAGGTAAAGACTATACAGAATAATGATTTATTATTAATTCAAGAGATTTTCTCATTTCTGATTGGTGGAAAGCCATCAAATAATTCTTGGTATTGTATCATTATCATTGTCAGATAGGTTTAACGATTATTGCATGTGCAACATAGCAAAGCGACTGTCTACTTTGAAAATATTTTGAATAAATAAAAAAAAAATTAGAATTTGGCTTCCATATGATATGGACAACTATTTGGTCTTGGAAGGTATTATCCGCTGAGGCCAAACCCCTCGACTGAATAATTTTTTCCATCATATTTTGCTTTATTCAATAATTACTTATTAACTTTGAGATAGTGAACCAATCAGATTGTGCCATTCCCATGTAGTATATATTAACTAATTACTTGTAACTACAAATAGCTGTGTTTTTATAAGCTTTGAATAAGCTGTTTATATCTACATCTGGGTGGGTTCTCCTCTGTGGAGCTGCCATGTTACATTACTATGTTACACAGCTACAGTAGCTCAGCACAGACAAACCTCTAGAGAACAACTTTTGTGGCCAACCTTTGCATTTCATATTATTACAAGTGGCATCATAAATCAGAAAGGAAGATGAAAAGGAAGAAAGGAAGATAAGAAAGAAGAGGAATCAGCGTATGCTGGTGCTGGCAAAGTTAGAGAACCCACATTTTTAAAAAATCTAAATATTATACATATAATTTAGCATGACACATAGCAGGGGAGCATAAATATAAGTAGTGGAAGTACCCTATGGTCAACGGATGGCCACTGTACATTCTAAAACACTCTTGGAAATGGAGAAGTAAGAGGTTGGGATTCAGTTCCTTCACAGTGAACCTTCAAATCTGCTTTAGTCATTTACAGTCATTTTCTTCCAGTGTGCTATGACAAATTGCAATATCACTTTGGAATTAAATGTTTACCTGAATGATCTAATGACACACACCAAACGATTCACTTTTAGAGTCTTTAGAAACTCATTTTGTATTTTAAACATATATATGTACAACTACACAAAACACAGGTAATACTTTTTCCACTATCACCCTTCAAATCACCCCTCACTGAGAGCTGCGTTCATTCTGGCCAGCCACTTCCTTTCAGAAGCAAATCAAACCACATTATGCCTGTCAATTTGCCACAGGCGTTCCCGGATGTCCTCTGAGATCAAGACTTTCATCTCATTTTGCCTTCTAATGAAATCAAAATGGGACTCTTTCTATCCCTTGCCTTTGTGCCAGGAATCCTATTATCCTTACATCGAGCGAGCCTTAGTACCATATTGGTGAAACTAATGCCACGATTTTCACATGCGACACATATGGACGTGCCAACAATGCGAGTGGCTACACTATCACATATGCTGTGAAATTATGAAGCATGTGACATGTGGATATCACCAAACAGGCCAACAACAGATGAAGACCCGGGAAAGACCCAGGCGCCCAGCAGGAGCAGTTTGGAGAAGGACGAGAGGTTATTAATTGGAGGCTGATTAAACCGTTTGTGCGTGGAGTTGCCAGGATACTGTGCAGAATATGTGATCAAATGCAACATAGCTCTCAAATGTTACTTCTTTACACTTTAAGCACACTCCTGTTCACTGATACTGTACCATGTACCTATGGTGTATTACAGAAAAGTCAAATTTCCAAGTCAGATTTTTTTCATCATAACACTAATACAGCGTTCCATCAAAAAACAATATTCATATTAATCATGAAATAAAATGAAATAGCTACATATTTTTAGCATGTTCTCATAAATAAATACATTTAGCATTTAAATGTATTTATTTATGAGAATCAGTAATAAATAGAAAACCTAACACCTAATTTACCATGTGTTAATCATTAAAACGTCAAAAAATTAACACCTTTTAGAAGCATATGTGTGTAACTTAAATAAATGATGTTAATGAAGCTAGGCATCATTTAAAAAAGAAAAAAGAGGAGAGTTAAATATGTTTAATTTTCATGTGGGTTTATTAAGGCTAAAAAAAAAACATCCCCAGACTTAATTTCCAATTATGTTAGCAATAGTATTATTATTATTATTATTATTATTATTATTATTATTATTATTAAAAACATATAACTAAAATTTTCTCTTTGTTGTGATTAACTTTTTCTTTTCAGTGTATATGTGATGCCATTTATTACAGTTTATTGTACACTAACTGAAGTACACAGCATACTGTAAGAATTGTGTGAAACCAAGCTACTGATCCATGATTGGTTTCTCTTTTTTACCACTTGGGCTTGCACTTCTTCTCTGGTTCATGTTTCAGATAGGACTGACAAGAGGTCAGGGCCATACCCAGGTCAATTGCTCCTCTGTCCAGCAGAGAAGTCTTTTAATGTCCTCCAGGCCGTCAAGGTAAAAGGAGGTGGGAAGTTTTGCAGCAGGTTTTTCTCACGGACCTGAATGACCTGGAGGAGATCTTTCCTGGACAGTCTGTAACCTCATCTCGAGTGGGTGGCCAAGTTGTAGAGAGGCCTACAGGTGTGGCACAGATGCCGGTGGAACATGGCAGGTTTGAGCTGGGATAGCTGGGAGCTGGGGCAGCAGCTCCCTCCTGTCAGCTAGATGCTCACATCTGCTTACCCACTCTCCTGCAGTAATTACCCATCATACACACAGAGCAGATGATGCACTCCACACCATTCGCCACCCAGCCAGGACTATTTAAGCAAACAGCTGAGAAGATTTCAATTAAGAAGCCACTCAGTAAATGCATTCACTCTAATGATTTTTTAGAAATGACTTGAAGGTATCTATGGTGATTTTCTTTCTCTCTCTCTCTCTCTCTCTCTCTATGTGTGTGTGTGTGTGTGTGTGTGTGTGTGTGAATAAATTATAATAAAAAGACTACAGTGCTTTAAAGAAAAACTGGTTAATGATTCCTGAATAAAGTGCATTACCAAAAAAAGGTAATTTAAATATTGCTCTGGACAGCGTTCAGTACTTTTTACAATTAAAGCAACCTGTGCTATCAGATGGAGAGAAGAAGATAAAAAAAAAGCCAGGAACCTAGTAATGGAAATGTGTTTGGAGAGGTGCAGGCTCTAATAACTAATTTTGCCTAATAAACTATAACCGATTTAATCTTCACCTTATCAGGCCAAGATTTCACCACTTTCCTTTTTAATTGCCTATTTTGTAATCCTGATTCCCAATGGAGCTGATGGTCTGGCGCTGCCTCCGGAGGGCTCGCATGAAAATCAGTTTGAAACGGTGTGTCAGTCTCATTCTGAAGTGGCCATCTGGCCAGCGTACAGGAGCGCTGAACCCCAGGGTCTCACCCAGGCAATCAGCAGCAGCTTTACAAAATGTGTTAATGCAAATTTATTAGAGATTTCCTATCGCTCGCCCTAATCTGCTTTATTATTCTGGTTAGAGCCAGCCTGTGTTAAAGGACAGAATGGAAAGCAGTCTGGCTCTCAGTCCAACAAACTTCTAAAGTACATGGAAACACTCACACATATACTTGCATGCATGTACTGTACATAAGACTCACATCAGGGTTGCTTGAATGTCACTGGCTTTTGCTTTTCGAAGTCGCCAGCTAATTTCTAGAGGAATGAATAAAACATTAAAAGAAACAATAAGAGCATGGCGTGAACGTGGGGCTCAGTGCATTAAATATGCTTGCGCAATAAAGTTGATTTGCATCCCTGACCTTGGCTTTTCTCTCTCATTAAAAAAGACGATCCTTTTATATACATATATAAGATACATAAAACACACATATTGCACATATTCTGTCAACAGAACTGTCAAGTAATACACATCCGCAAGCACAATAACTAATTCATGAAAGAGCAAGGCATATTTTTGCTCTCCTGCACCATCTGAGACAATCTGAACAGAAATAATGGCTGGTTCGAATTCAAGCTGAACATATTATACACTTTAATGCTTATTGGAATACTGAATGCATGAACAACATTTATGATAATAATAACTGCCCTCTGAAAGAACAGGCAAAAAAAAAAAAAAAAAACTGTTTGCGTTGTCTGTTGTCATTATGATAAGTGCAAGCACAAAATTGTATAATTCGTTCAATTTCAGCTTCTATTTGGGCTCCAATGTAATACTATCAGTCTCACTTAATTCTGAGTGTAATTAAACATACGCACCGGGCAGCAGGATTCTCAAAGTTACATTATCATATCTACATAAGACAGGAAAAGGGATTTGTGAAAGTATGGGTGCATGGACAGAAGTTCTACGCCAGCCATTGATTTCATTTAAACTTGAAATGTTCCTTAACGAAAAGGGGGGAAAAAGAGCAGCGGAATAGCGGATAACGAAATGGAGAAAATACATTCCCATTATTTTTAATTGGACAAGCACTTTTACTTGACACTGTAGCGAGAGCTTTCAAGAGATAAGTTAAGTGAGCTGTTCCACAGAGACAAAGGGGGGGGAATAAAATAACTGTTTCTTATTCTGTTAAAAAAATAAATAAATAAAAAGCTAGGACTTTATTGCTTTTCTGGATGATAGGACAGAATCATTGTAAACAATTGCCCCTTATCCAGAGCGGGCAGAGAACTTGTTCATTTGCACTTTAGCATGCCTGTGTGTATCTGCACATAAAGGAGTCTATTAAGGCAGTGAGTGAAGTTATTACAGGCAGCAGTCAGTCTCCCCATTGCTACGATAAAGCTTGAATAAGATTAAATTATCCTTATCACTCAGCTGACCCTAGAAACAATAAGAGGCTTGAGGCCAATAGATTGTGTGCTGAGACCTCCAATATGACATTTATCAATGTGAGAGACATTTTTAAACACCATACAGTAACAATCTGGCAATCATCACCAGAGTGACATCAGAGGAAATGTGTTCATTCCGTACAGGGAGAGAATAATGGGGAAAAGCCCCTTGCATTATTGCCGGCTCTTCCTGGAAGCTATGGAGGACATCATTAATCCCAACTGTCTGTAAAATTGAAGCAATAAAAACCCCACTCGCCATACATCAAATATCTGAGGCAGTGATGCTCCAGAACATATAAATCTGGAGACAAATAAAGAGATTTATCAGGAGATTGTTTCAGTTAAGATTTCTGGGCACCTCACATTCTTTTTGTTGTACAAGAGAGAGACATTACACCCATGGCAGCGCGTGACCTCATTTGCTGAGGAGAAGAAATTTAATTAACAAGGCAAACATCGTCTGTCCCGGTGCCTCTGCTGAGACTCCAGCAGACAGCAACTACCTTTTAATACCAGTCCAAACGGCAGCATTACAGCCCGACAGGCAACCTTCAAAATTTTCACTTAGTAAATATTAAATCAGTGCAATCTGAGGATTTAACACCCTCCAGAAAATTTTGCTGAGTGTGTGTGTGTGTGTGTGTGTGTGTGTGTGTGTGCGCGTGTGTGTGTGTGTGTGCGCGTGTGTGTGTTGACTTTTAAGAAAATAACCACACTTCAATAATTACTCCAGACCTTCACAGCAGTGTTTCCTTCTTCTTTTTTTTTGGGAGGACACGTTTGTGTGTGTGTGTGTGTGTGTGTGTGTCAGGGGGTGGGTTGCACAGATACCAGCTGAGTTGACAATATGCTCCTGGTCCTATGCCATATAAAGCTGGGGCGGAGCCCCACGGTCACTGTGCATCATAAAGCCATTCAAATCCCAACGCATGCCAGTCCGGGTGCTCTGATGGAAAAAGAGGACTCTGATTTGCCAATACACAGCATGATGGGTGAGAGAGAGAGAGAGAGAGAGAGAGAGAGAGAGAGAGAGAGAGAGCAGGTTGATATATAAATTCAAAAGAGTGGCTGTCATTCACGAAGATGGCCCCTGGTTTCAGGACAATGTCTGGGGATAAGAGGTGGTTATTGAGGGTAAGAAGCTGATTAGAGTGCCACTTATTGGCTGAGCACATATGGACAGAATGAGGACAAAACCGAACTCAGTGGGCAGCAGAAGTTTGGGCCAGGCTCACTAACCACTGCTGTGACCCAATAAACACGACCATCACTCTTCCCAAGCTCCTGAGAGGCTGCAGCCTTCGGGCCCAGCTCCACCACATTCGACCCTTGTACAGTACACAGCAGTAAGTATTGCTGAACACAAATCATTTTATAAAAACATGGACTGCAATACAACATGGGGGAAGAATAGCAAGTTTAGAGTAGCGTAAGAGTATAGATGATGTAGCAAGTTTCTCAACTTACCTAAACCAGACTGACTGATGGTGTTCTTTGTATTGTTTTTACTCCTGGCCTTGGAGGTGTTCTGAGGTCAACAGTAAGACAGGGATTCCCTTTGCGTGAAGCATGAACAGACCATTTAACCTCTGCTACGTCTTCACAGGCTTGAAAATGCCTTATGTGTTTGGTAAATGCTTTCCATGATGCAGTTTTTTCCCCCTCAGCCATTATTGCAAGAGCAATGCCTGAACAAGCCTGGCAATAATAGAGCCAGTGCTCCATTACCCCAGCTTCCATTCATGCTAATGATGTGCACCATTACTCTTCTCCTGCTTTAACTCCTTTGCCATTTTACTGACTTATGGCACTATACATAACAGGTGAAATCACACTGGATGTGTGTGGGGGAGTGTGAGGAGAGTTTATGAAAAGCAGAAACATAAGCAGCGAAGCCTGTACCAGAGACCACGCCAAAAAACAACACTCAAATGCTGCCATCTTTCTCTCATTCCTTTTTCTGGTTTATCCAATGTGAACGCATGTAATTGGGTCTGCGACAATATCAAACTCAGAGCTGAAGTGAGGTGGCATCAAAAGCAGGAAGCACAGCAAAACAATTTTAAGCTTAATTTGGTATGAGACATGACTGTCCCAGTGGCGGCGCACAACACAGTCAATTACGTTATGGATTAAGTGCGCACAATCAAAAAGATAGAACAAGATAATGTGCTGAGATACATTCGCAACACAAGCAATTAATTGAAGAAGTGTGACACTGAGCTGTTCGAGATGAAGGAGGAGCGAAGGTTTTGGCACTTCATCATTATTAACGACAAAGACGCCCGCGAATCACCAGGAGGCCGAGCTGTGGCAGCATGGAGAAGAGGGGAAAAAAGGGGGCGGGGGTAGGCAGCCGTATGGTTCAGGAAAGGCAGACGGAGCTGTCAGACAGGCCGTCCGGATTCCGTGGCTGCTGTCTATTACTCATGTGACCATTGAACCCGCCAGGCGGAAAACGACTGGGGTTCACGAGGTGATTAATGAGCTCTCGACTGCCACCCGTCAAAATATGATGCCGATTATTAAGCCTGGACCTCTCACAGGACACAGCCCTGGAACACACTTTCATCGAAAATCAATTTGATATTTCCCTCAAAACGGGAACTGCTGCGTCTTTATTCATTAGCTGCCTGACACTGTGTTTAAACTGTGCCCAGCCCAGAGGTCCCATAGGTTTAAGAATTAGAGATAAGGACATTTCTGGATGTACGCGCTGAGCACGTCATGAGTGAAAATGGTCAAAGAGGAAGAGATAGTTGGAAATTTACATTGGTCCACTGAGAGAATGTCCAGCACGGGGCATATATTACACACTGCAGCACATTCGGCAGACATTCGCAGAAGGTTCTATCTGAAAGGAAAAGTAACGATACATTAAATGAATTAGTTTTCCAATAGGCTCGCAATAAAACCCAACGATCCGGGAGTCACCTTGTGCTAATATTAGAAATAGGAAGAGAAAGAGAATGGCAGCTGAGAAGCCATCATTCACAGACTAGAGGAATAACGAGTTCTCCTCGTCCTCTTTTAGCACCTCCTCATCCTCTGCATCCACCACATTAGAAGCACAGGAAAGCTATGCAGCAGCCATCGGGTTAGCCCACAGGAGACTGTGAAGGAGATGAAGCCACACATTTGATCTGTGTATCACGGTTATAGGAACAGATGTGACAGAACACTGGGCTCTTGATAAACAGGCTATCTAGGGCACACACCATCTAAGATGCCTCTCTAGGGGCAGTTGGGAAAACCCAAGGCATTACAAAGAAACCCAAAGCAAATTATCCTGACGGGGATGAAACAATAGCAAATTGGACAAATGATATAATGTGAGGCCTATGGTCCCCAGCAGAGTGCAGCAGCATGGCTGTGCTTGTGGGGAATTGGAAATAAGAACAGGCTTTGAAGCTAAAGGTCAGCCAAGACTGTAGCTCTCAGCATGGCCGCCTCATTGAAAGATCCTGAATACCCCCCACTCAACCCCCCACTGCACCCCCAAAAGAAACAATCTCTCACTCAGCACGCCCATTGTAATGACGTTGTTAATAATGCATTGTATATAAAAGGAGCCCAGTTTTTATTTCTCAAGAGAGTGCCTCATGGGCTGCCAGCTCGTAATGGGAAGATTTGAGGAACAATTTTTAGAGATGTCACTGACAACCTCACAGACATATTTTCTTGGGACTCAATAAATCAAAGTGGTGGTATTTCACTGTCATAAAGCTTGCATCGCCCTATGATAAATAGCTCCAGTATTGTACAACCTCAGCAAATGAGGCCCACATCAGGGAGGAAGAGCAGGATTACTGTTACGAGTGCTGGGAGGCCAAGCGTCAGCTTTTATGACCCGCCCGCGCCACTAAATACATTCTGACAAATTCCCATTAAGAGCGTATTCATTATTTTGTCTGCTTGTGAGAGGAGTGCACAGGGTGTCAGAGCAATTTCGAAATGATGCTAATTTGAATTCAGCACACCAACGAGACAAAATGGAAGTCACAATGTTCTCTTCGCCCGCGAGGACATATCTACCTCTTCTTTCTCGGGACGTTTGATTTGGTGCTTTGATTTCACTTTGACAAATCAATTATGAGTCAGTTCAAAGAGCCAGGGAAAAAAATGCTTGCTAGATTTTACAGGCCAGAGGCCACTGCTGAAGGAGTTCAGCTGAAAACTTTCCCATGGCAATGGAGAGGAGTCCTGTGTTAGTAATCTAACACAGTCCAGGTCTGTGTCCTCCAGTACAGCAGGCTGTGACCAGTTCCACTCATTAATCACCTACCACTGACACTAGAAACATCCTGGTCCTCTCAGATGGGCTAAATAACTTTAACCATCACGGCCTAGCATGGATCAGGCAGCTGGAAAACTCTCCAAGAGAAGTGCGAGAGCAATGGTATTGTGTTGTCTTTGTTTACATAGGCCTTCATCAGCACAGTGAGTGGCCTGCATGAGAAGGACAGCTGGCCATTTGGACTGGGCTCCCCACATCCCCCAAAGCAGCAGGGAGCCAGCAGCACAGGCCAAAACGGGGCAATCGAAGGGTTGGGAGGGTGGCAGGGGGGTTGATAGTTGGCGGTGTCTGCTGATTACATCCCCCCGCCTTGGCCCTGTCTCATTGCTCCCTTATTCGGACATGCCAGCACTTCAAGCACATGGCAGGGTAACACAACAGTAGCACAAAACAGATATTCAACTTTTCATACTCTCAGACAAGCTTTACGCTGATTTTATGCATTTAGGGTAGTGATGCAATGGAGCTTCAGAGGCAGCAGGAAAGGCAAAGGAAAAGTGTAGGGGGGGGGGGGCATTACCATGCATTTGCATCCCAGCTCTACAGACATGAAGGCGGATTGATTAATGGGGACAGGGCTGGCTGAGCCATAACAGGGATCCTGCTCAGGTTAAGTGGTGCTTAGATTGTTTTATATAGCCTGTGATTAGGGGGATGAAGCTGAAGAGTTTTGATCGCTTGGAGTTCACACCCTCTCTAATCAGCAGGGGCCTTTCGATCCAACCTGACCTGGCAACTTCAATCAGACATGCCTGCACTATTTTCCACAAAGGCTGACAGCCTGTCCAGCAGTAATAATAAAACAAAACACACAAGAGAGAGAAAGAGAGAGCAATACTAAGCTAAATGGACATTTAGTGTTGCCTATCATTTTCAACAACACAAAGTGGGTTAATATATTTATTGCTCTTGAAATATCTATCTCAAGCTTTAGTAAGAAGGCAGTAAAGGACACAAGGGATTCACTGACTGTGCTTGAAACTTCGTACTGGTGTACTAAACACTGCATACTGGCCCAGTATACACTGTGTACAGCATACAGCTCCACCTTTGTATACAGTATAGTATGCAAGTATGACAACTTCCATGTAGTGTACTAGACTAGTATG
Organism: Neosilurus mollespiculum; assembly: GCA_030014195.1. NCBI lineage: Eukaryota > Metazoa > Chordata > Actinopteri > Siluriformes > Plotosidae > Neosilurus > Neosilurus mollespiculum. The sequence continues at coordinate 39,064,705 of JAQMYF010000001.1, forward strand.
TCAATGTTGTCATGGTCGACATAACGTAAAGGGCTGGTGGCAGTGATGCTAAGGTCTCACATGAGAACTATGGCAAGGATTACCATGACCATTCTGTGACCATTCCAGGATTCCAGTACATATGTGAGATGCTGACCAATGTACTTTTTACCTCCATGGAAATCTACGGTAACATCTGGTAGGCCACAGATGCATTACAGATAGCTTTACAGTTGCAACTGTTAATCTGGTGACTTACAACAGTAATAGATTCTCAAGGTAGCTCTCTGGCACTCAGGTTTTCCGTTGGAAGTGCACAGAGCACCAAGAGGATAATGCTGGTTGATTCCTCTCTACTTTGAGGTAATTCTAGCTATGTCAGACTGTGACTAAAATCAGAACATTTGAACATTGCTACAGTCAATAGTGAATGTTAACTAGCATCTTTGCTAGTATGTATTCATTATTGGTTGGGCTATATGTTCTGTTAAAAAACCTGAAAACATGAAATAATGTGAAATATGTAACTGAATCTGTGAACGTATTTTTTTTTTTTAATTTACATTCACAGCGACAATCAAAGCCACCACTGTTCAGCATGTTTTTGTTTGGGTTTTTTTTTTTTGGCAGACATAAAAAAAAATCACCAGAGCATTAGCCTTCATTTGCAAAATTTACAATGAACAAAAGAGACTAAAACAAACAAACAAACAAACAAACAAACAAACAACAACAACAAAACAACGGTGGTATAGTGGTTAACACATCTGCCTCAAAGCAAGAGAGTCCTGGGCTCAGCGAGGACATTTCAGTGTGGAGTTTACATGTTCTCCCTGTGCTTGTGTGGGTTCCCTCCAGATACTCTAGTTTCTTCCCACAGTCCAAAAACATGTACGTAAGGCTAATTGGTTGTTCCAATTGCCCCAATGTGTGAGTGTGAACGACTGTGTGTGTTGGCCATGCAATGAACTGGCGAGCTGTTCAGGGTGCCAAAAAAAAACAAACAAACAAACAAACAAACAAAAAAAAAAAACGTTTTCAAGTAGAGAAAAACATAACCACATTAAAAAAATAAAGCTATCCTTTATTTGTATGTAAGAAATATAGAAGTCAAACATACCAGTCACCTGCTATGCTAATCATCACACTGTTACATTTAGCCACGGTAATCAGCTTGCAAAATGTGAACTGTTTAGCAAATAAAAAAGCTCTAAAGAACAAAAAACATGAACTACAAACCCAAACTACACTCCACACTGCATGACCAAGTGACACTGCAGAAGCAAACTGTAGCTGTGCCACACTACATCCAGTATGAGACAGAAGGAGAGAGCATTAGCCACTGGTCTCTGATGATCACCTCCACTTAACCTTCTCACCCTGAAACCCATTTCCGCAACACTACTCTGAGCACAACACAGCATGCCCGCTATACAAGTCCCAGTATTTCTGACAAAACTGCGAATGTGCATGAATACTAACACCACCATCACCATTACTACTACTACTACTACTAGTACTACTACTACTACTAATAATAATAATACTAAAAAGCAGCTCATTGCAACCATGCTCACTGCTAGCATTGTTCATTCTACCCATAGAAGTGAGTGAGAGAAAAAACAAGCTCCTGAAAATGCAGGCAGCTCATCTGTCAGGGGAGCATCTCATAGAGCGCCTCGACTTTTCTTTTCAAATACACTGGGTAAGTATTTTAATTAGTTGGCTAATTGTCTAAGTAATTGGTAGACAACTTAGCTCAAAGAGTAATCAATCTCAACAGGGCGGTATTCTATCACATCAAAGGATCTGTAATTAAGACGGTTAACTGAGGTACGCGCTCAAGGCCGGTGCTGTGGCATGAGGGGATGAACCCAGATAACGCAAGACTGACAAGATGAAGCCTCCAGTGAGAATCTAGAGATGGAAGAAGAGCTTATCATCAAGTATGTGCAGGGTGTTATTGGGAACCACTTTCTAAGTCTTTAGTAATGAAAACGTTAGCTTACCATTGCATGCTTTAATATGCTGAAAATGAGGAGAAAGGAAATCTTTATTAAAGTGTAAAAAGCTATACTCATGCCTCACTTTTATTTCATTTTCTCCTAAAAAAAATCTCTATTAAAATGCAATTATAACACAGAATAACAATTCATCATGCTACCTTGTATTTACCATAAGAAAAGCTGTGTGTTGGTCAATAATAGGAAACATTGCCTCATTAGACGTGTGGTAGAGCAATTCACTCTCTCAGGCACTTTTTTTTCAGTTGTTCAAACCACAGCTATCATTATCTACAGTTCAGTCTCATTTCACAATGCCTTTTCTCTGGTTCTAGGCAATTATGAATTATGTTTGGGAGGAGGCCGGCTTCATTTCTTGAATTCTTCAATCTGGGGAAAATTTTAATCTAACCATTGTGAAAAACAAGAACCATAATGAACAATTATACAAACAGTCAATTTCTATGTTGTGCAGTCGACTTAATTAAAATTACTCTAATGAAAAATGAACTAGTTACAGCACCGAACCTGACTTATCAATTTAAAAAAAAAACAAAAAAAAAAAAAACAGGGGCTTGAAATGGTTCAGTTTCCTGCATTAATAAGTTAATGAAAACGACCTGCCTTGCAATAGAGAATTTTTTTTAACAAATAAATGAAAATATCAATAATATTATTAATTACATTGCTCAGCAACTCAGTTCCTGCACATCAGAAAAGATGTATAACAGGTAGGAATAAATCAAGTCTAATTGGTATATAAATCTGTTCCCTAATAGAGTGCACTGTACACAACTATGTATATATATATATATATATATATATATATATATATATTACCCAAAAATATAGAGAAGTAATTTGTTACTTTTTATTAGGAGCCCTTTTAGACAAAAGTAATGTTGTATAATTTTCACTGAATACTACTGTGGGTATATATTTAAGAATATTTTAAGAAACAATGAAAGTGTAAAATTAATGGAACTGTCATTAGTGGAAGAGCATTTTCACTAGCTAGTGAAATATGTGGCTTGCTCACACTAGGTACGATTTGCTCTCCTTTTACGTCAGTATAAGGCCATATAAAGATTGAAGGCCTGCTCCTCACAGCAAGCCGATAAAGTAGCATTTTGTGGGAAAACAATAAATGGCTAATTGTAAAAAAACATATGTTCCTACTATCAAATACTTTCATTCCAAGTGTTGCTATTTTTAATTTAATCAGTCTAGAATGAATGCAAAAACATCTGGCTAGTATTACCTTTTAGCTTAAATAAAGCTTTTAGCTTTATTTTTATTTATTTATTTTTTCTGGTAGTGGTGTCTCAGCTATAAGTCAAACAGAAAGTGTAAATGCTCATTTCATCCACACACACACACACGCACGCACACACATACACACACACACACACACACACGCACACACGCACATGCACATGCACACACACACACACACACACACACACACACACGCGCGCACGCACACACACATGCACACACACACGCGCGTGCACACACACACACACAATTGAAAAAAATGGTGATATTATTGGATTCATATATCAGGAAGACAATGATTTCAGACATTCGTCTAAATTCTGTAGAGATTATCTGAAGAAAAAAGAACAATCCGAAATATTGAAAATGATGAACTGCCCAAGATTCCAGATTTGAATCCACTTAATCAGATATGGGATTTAACTGATTCAAGAATTGACCACACATAGGTTTCCTACAGTAGCATTCCTTATTCACAATGCCAGAAAGAACACTCACTGCTATAAATGCAGAAGGAGGTCGAAATACCAAACATTTCACTGGCTGCCACTAATCATTTGTTCAAATTTCTCTCTTAATCTAACCATCATAAATAAAATGTGTGGCGGCATGATGGCGTAGTGGTTAGCATGTTCACCTCACAGCAAGAAGGTGTTGGGTTTGAGTCCCGGGCTTGGGCGTTTCTTGCATGGGTTTCCTCCGGTGTACTCCCACAGATGAAAGACTTGCACATTACAATAATTGGCTGTTTCAAATCGCCCATAGGTTTGAGTATGAATGGTTGACTGTTCTGGCCTTGCAAATATTTGGTGAGCTGTTCAGGGTGTACCCCCGCCTTCAGCCAGTGTTAGCTGTGATAAGCTCCAGCCTTCCCTTGACCCTAGTACGGTTAAATGGTTTGGCAAATGAGTGAGCAAGTAAATAAACTGCGAGTAAAAATATTTGGATTTGTACATATACATATCAACGCGATTAAAAGTTTCGAATGTCAACGGTGATGTCCCGTTGACTAGTAACTCTTCAATCATCATTTCAGTCACATTGCTGGGTTGAAGAAGAACAAGTTCTCAAAATGACATAATCTAATGCTGGGATGAAGTGACTGATATCATCCAAAGATGAACAAAAGTACAAGAATGCAGGGTGGAGAACCTTCAGCAGCACAGAGAGGAGCCTAGATGTGTCAGAGACGTGTGCAGGTTGAGAATGTACTCATCAGTACAGATCGATGCGCTACTTTGATCCAATGCAGACCAAACAGCGTGTGTTCACCACACCACGACTGGGAGAGCTATTAGTGACCAATTTGCTGAAATGCAGAGCCTAAAGTCCCTTTGACAAATCCTGTTTCTTTACAACTTGCTAAAGTAGACTGGTCAGGATGCATTCGGTTTGCTGTTAAAGCATAATCCTCTATGCAGAGCTAGCACTGATTGCAGGATGCTAGTTAACATTAACGTATACACAATCTCCTGCAGTAAAGGAGGCAGACTGTGTTAAATGATCAGATTACGGTGGAAAACTGATAGCAGATGTACGCATGTTCAAACCAAAGTGGCTAATTACAGAGGGGCTACCCCGAGAGACAGACAGCAGAGCAAATTAAAACAGTCCTCCTCCTCCTCTCCCTCTCTCCCACACCTTCTCCTTCTCTCCCACCCTCTCCCTCCAGCAACGGCCAATAAGGAAAGTGGCACTGACAGATTGACAAATAAGGTTAATAAGTACTTTCCACTTCTCCTAAAGGCTAATCAAATATTAATCCTTGCAGTGTGGTCAGCAGAAAAATAACAAACAATCAGTGGAAAGGCATTGATTCAATTGATTTGCCAGTGAAGCTTTTGAAAACAAATTCCCCAGAACATTTACGCAGTCAAAAGGAAAACTTCTCTATTCAGTCTCCATGGATCCATATAATATCTCATAATTAGGATGGCCGACAGCGCAAAAGAAGAAAAAAAAAAACAAGACAGGATTGGAATAAACCTATAGAAATATAGAGTTAATTCCAAAACAGGTATTATTACCACATCCAATTAAACCCTAGTTATTATCAAATAGTGATTCTGACATATACAATAGAGCTACTGTATATATTCTATATGGATTTTGTGTGTCAATAAATATGCTGATGAATGGACAGATATAGAATAAAGAAAATAGATTCACACTAATAAAACACACACACAAAGAGAGAGAGAGAGAGAGAGAGAGAGAGAGAGAGAAAGACAGAGAAAGACATACACAGAAAGAGATAGAGATAGAGTGAGAAAGAAAGACAGAGAAAGTCAGAGAAAGACAGAGAGAGAGAGAGAGAGAGAGAGAGAGAGAGAGAGAGAGAGAGAGAGAGACAAACAGAGAGAGAGAGAGAGAGGGAGAGAGAGAGAGAGAGAGAGAGAGAGAAGCAGAGAGAAAAACTGGGAGGGAGAGAGAGAGGCAGAGGCAGACAGAGAGAGAGACAGTGGCAGAAAGAGAGAAAGAGAGAGAGAGAGAGAGAGAGAGAGAGAGAGAGAAAGAGAGAAAAAGAAAGAGAGAGAGAGACAGGCAGAAAGAGAGAGAGAGAGAGAGAGAGAGAGAGAGAGAGGCAGACAGAAAGACAGGGAAAGAGAAAGATAGAGGCAGGAGGGAGAAAGAAAGACAGAGAGAAAGAAAGACAGAGAGAGAGAGAGAGAGAGAGAGAGAGAGAGAGAGAGAGAACATACACTTAAACTGGACTCCTCTCTAAACTGATTTACGAATGCTTTTACTTTAAAGATTGAAATGATATCTTAGACAAATTCATTCTCCAGCAGCACAAATGATTTTGCAAGGTTACGAACTAAATTCCCAATTACACACTAAGAATAATTTGTGCGCCTTACTCAATTCAATTCAAAGAAATGCTGCCAGATCTATGAACTAATCCCTCATGGGTAGAAAAGAAAAAAACACAAGAGACTGCAGTCAGCACGCTAAAATACAAAAACACCCAGCAATATTTGTAGGAAATTGGAAATCAAGCACTCAGTAGCAAGGGGGAAAGCATTATTGTGACAGAGGATAGCAGTTGTGATAGGGTTGTTTTGTAGCCTCCGTGTTTTGTTTTTTGTTTTTTTACTCCCTAGCTGATTCTCCCTCTCTTTTTTTTTCTCCACTGCTTTCACTAATCACAAGCCCCAGGACATCTCGAGGCCTAGTGGACTATGTCTGCAGCCCTAGACACACTCACTGATAGGACAAAATTGGATCCAGTGTGAATGCAAAGAAGCTTATCATCCAACATTGCCAGGCACTGCTTCCTCCTAGAGCATATGTCAACATCATTTATTAGATGTGGCAAGGGACTAAATAATGTATGATCACAAAACGAAAGGGGGGAAAAAAAATGAAGCTCTCGCAGCAGGTGGGTGGAATAATATTTGGAAAGAATATGAAAATTATTAATAGAACCCCCTTGAGGGAGAATTATTTGTTAACATTATCCGGTAAGTCAGTGGGGGTGCTTCAAATCTATGATTAATCATATAGAACATTTTCAATAATAACAATATTATGGAGTAAAGGCTTTCCACTTAATGGTAAGTCGGCATAAAGTAGACCATCATTAAGATAATACGCTCTTTGATTCAGTGATTCATGCACAGGTTTCTTGAACCCATCTCCCTGGAACGGGTTCAAATTCATGGATAACGAAGATCCGTCTTTTTTTAGTTGTCTTAATGAAATTACTGATGCAGATTTTAGACACAAAAAGACAGAAAATACAAACTATATATTTAATGTTTTATATATATATATAAAATACCATGTAATAATAATAATAATAATAATAATTAAATAATTATATTAATAATAATAATAATTATTATATTAATAATAATAATAATAATAATATTATTATTATTAATAATAATAATAATAATAATATTTATAATAATAATAATAACAACAACAACAACAACACAGTACACCCTAAATAGCTTGCCAGTTCAATGCAGGAAAAATGCACAACCATTCGCACTAACACCTAGGTCAGTTAGCTTAATGTGCATGACTTTGTACTATGGGAGGAAACCAGTGTACTCAGAGGAGGCCTACGTAAAAAAGAGGAACATGCAAGCTCCACACATGCCCTTGATCCCAGGAATCAAACTCAGGACCTTCTTGCTGTCAGTCAGACTTGCTAACCACTGTGCCACCGTGCCATGGCCATGCACCCCATACCCAATAACAGCAACATATAATATAATAATATTATTACATTATAACACTACCCAGCCAAAAAAAGTTGGCATTGTTTCGACAAACTTAAGCAACATCCCAACATTTATGACATCTTGAACTGATGATGAGAATATTGAACCACTCCATAATGTCTTCTCCAGCACATCAAAACAACTTTAAGTAGGGTTAAGGACAGCACTCTGTAGTGCCAGTTCAAATCAAATCAAATCAAATTCAAATTTATTTGTCACGTACAAAATCATACACAGTACAATATGTAGTGAAATATAAAATAAAATAAATAAAATAAAAAACTAAAAATGAAAATATATGAAATAAAATAAAAGTAAAATATAGCATACAGATAGATAGATAT
>JAQMYF010000001.1:39080851-39103575 GCA_030014195.1 Neosilurus mollespiculum
TATATATATATATATATAATCCCCCCCCCAGTCATTCATTTTCTGAACTACTTAATAGTAATTAGGCTCGCGGGGAGAGCAGAGTACACACTGGACAGTTCACCAGGGCATCGAAGGGCAGAAACACACTGATGGCAGCCCAATGGCCTACTCTTTATGAATGGTTCTTTTCCATGCCTCTCATATTGATAACACAGTTATCTGCACAGGGTGATCCAAATCAACCCTAGGTGTGAGTGTAGTGTGAATGGCAAGTTGTTCAGGGTGGACCTAGCCCTTGCCTGGAGGCACCAGCCAAGATAGGCACCAGCCTCTCTACAACCCTAATTAGGATTAAGTGTCTTAGAAGATGAATCATTGAATGTATGTATGTATGTGTGTGTATATATATATATATATATATCAGTACGATGAGATGCTGGCAACAGTTGCATAATAAAAGGATCAAAATGAATGTAATTACAGCTGCAGTCATTCAAAGTGTGTTTAAATCTAAGCCTACATAATTATAAAGCTATAAATGGCAGATATTGGTTTCAGTCTGCACAAGACTCTGGCTCCATTAATGCTTTAGAGCTATAGCCTCATTGGGCTTTGTGGTGTAACGCGTTCATCACAGAGAATCTCAAGTAAAAGAATGTAGTCACAACATTTTCCTGGTTATGCACTTAGGGAACATTAGCGCACCAAGAAACTGTGGCTAAGACCAGGGCAGCAAAGTGCATCACATTATAAATGCATTAGGATGCATGATATTGACCGCTGCTATGTTTAAGCTCGTTTTAAACTCCTTATACACATATATTATATTCATTACTGGCAATAAGTATCTGAGCAGTCCTTCAACCAAAATTTACTCCAGAGATACGTGTAATTGACTCCACCATCTAACAGTATGGAACAAATCCTACTAGCCGAGGGAGTCCACAAATTGCATTAAAAACACTCAATTGGCCTGGGATTGGAGTAAGGCACGTGTCTCTCTTTATCCCATTACACACGCTGCTCTTTAATCTACTAAACTTGCTGACGCACAGGAAAACATCTCTACTGTAGTTGCAGGCAGAAAAAAGCGAATTGGGATGGAGGAAAAAGCAGAAAAGCATTCATCTGACATAATAGAGTCAGAGACGGAGCATCACACTTTTAATGACAGTCCTGAATGAACTCTATCAGAAGCGACAGGGTTCTCAACGCAACTGCGCAGCAAGAAAACAAAGAGTCATACCAAAGCGTCGCATCATCTGAGCTAACCACAAATCACTCACCCTGATTGTTGATGTTACACACCTTGTTACTGAATCCATGTAAACCGGTTCTGACATGAGAGAGCTGCGTTCGATGTGTACAACACACAGGAGACGGGATGGGGAAAATGGCTGAGCACAAACTCAACCTGTCAACATCCACTACCTGCTTTAAATCTGTTCCCAGCGTTTCAGGCAATCTGTGGGAACCAGGCCTGTGTAGCCTAATCCTGTTTTTATCCACACACACACACACACACACACACACACACACACACACACACACACGTCTCTTGTATTACACTTCAAATTCCACTTGCTGCCTCTTTTGTGCGATTTTCATTTGATCTTGCTTTTAAATTTTTTTAAAATCTATTCAGTATTTTTAAATTTTTTATGTAGGTTTCATGCTGTCGCTGTGAAGCTCTATTTATGTAGCAGGTTTTTGCAAAATCAAGGGGAGTATTATTTGTTTATTTATTTATTTACTTACTTATTTTTGGAAACTACTACTGCACCATTTCCCAGCTCTCACTTTTTTTATGGAGAAAATAGATTGAGGATGTTAGCACAAGCTGATCAAGACAGTATTAGTTACCCGTGAGCTGCGCTTTGGAGACTTGTTATGGTTGCCTATCAGGCTCAGGCCTACAGACGAGTTTCTCCTGGTGGCTCTGATGAATCACTCAGGTGATGTCTAGACAGCTTGCCAGACGTCAATGCACTCTGTATTAATATTGAGTGACAGAGTGAGTGATGGAGACTGAACTGAACTGAGTTAGTAATTAGCACTCACAAAAGGAGGAAATCGCACCTATTCCCACTTTGGGGGCCACGTGGAAACTCTGTGGAAGAATTTTTAATGTGAGTATTGTTAAATAAAATCAAACAAAATGCAGCAGTGAAAATTATTAGACACGCCCTGTTTACTGTGCTCCAGATATATGACAGGATGATTTCTGAAATGTCTGCATGCATTGGGGTTAATTTCATATTGCACTGCTACAGTTAGGAATTTAAAACAAAAGATCACCTGGAGGAGTTGCACAACACTCTACCTTCATGAGCCTTGTGTCTATATGCAGGTATTAATGGATCTCGCCTAATAACATCTCCCTTTCTGAGCCTTTCCAAATAGCATGCAAAACATTAAATATATCAACTTTATTTGCCAAATACTTGAGGGGAAATCTTATCATATGAGGGCAAACAAGTCAGTCAATATTATCTACATGAGCACAAAGCTTGAGAGCACAAGCGACGCAAAACATCAGAGCAACGACAACGAACGGCGAGGCTCAGTGGAGGAGATTCTAAAACTGGAAGACAAAACAACAACCATAATAATAATAATAATAATAATAATAATAATAATAATAATACTATCACACACACTCACAAAGTTATATAAAAAATAATAAAATTCATTTCCTGGAGATGTACTCTAACCATAACACTACTTGCCTAATCCTAACCCTTACCCTAACCTTAAAACATGTCCTCAGCTTAAAATTAAATGATTTAAGTTATGGGGACTTGCATTTTAGCTCCATAAGGAAGACAGGTTTCTATAAGGTGACTTTGTAAACAGATTGCATGGATCAGCCAATGGATGTGTAAACACCAAAATGATGCTCATGTACAAAAGCTCATCTTTTCTAATTCCTTAAAATGGTTGAAGGGTTAGAAGCAAGCTTGTGTGAGTGCTCAGAAAGTCTACAGTGGCTTTATCACTAATACCCTTGAGCAAAATGTACAAAAAAAATACTACCTCTCCATCTGTCTGTACAAACAAACACCAGATCTCTTACATGACTCACAACACCATACAGTTCCAAAGAACATACCACTGTCTTTTTTATTTTAACTAAAAACACATTGTTTCATTTCGAATAACGGAAATGTGACATCAGTCTGGAAATGTCACTGAGGAATATGAAGCTCACACTGGGGCTGAGATGCTGTTTATGTTGTAAATGCAACACATTCAAGGCCTCTGTACACACAAAAACCTGCTACAGAATTCTCAGTGTAAAAGCGAGACTCTCGGATTTGGCTACATGTCACCACCAAGCAGATCATTCTTCTAATTCTGTCAAGCCTCTCAAAAGCAACACTTGTTCACTCAGTGTCGTGAGCTTGTGCAGGGGTGATACAGGCCGCCGCTGACCCTGCGCTGACATTTGTGTTGATATTGTCATGGAATGGAATAAGCGCCGGTGAGGATTTGTACTCTTTTTCCAGATTTATCACTGTCATCTTCTCAATGGTGTTTTTTTAAAGAGAACCTGTCAAGGCCGTCTCATAGCAACCCGAGCTGTCTTCCGCAGTGTTTGTGACAGACGCCTGTTTAGCAGGTCGCAGTGTTGGCATCGGCTAAACATCTTTATTTTCTATATCACAGACGCAAAGCTGGAACAAACCCAAAACAAACATTTTAGGATATTATCACCTCGGTGATTTTTATAATGCTGTATTTCTATAAAGAGTACTCGATGGCGTAAAGTCTTCGCCAGTTTTCCAATAAAGATCACGGAGTGAATTAAATGCTAAAAGAATTTTGTGCTATTAAAATTATGCAGAGCCACAGTTTCACATGAATAGATTACTAGGATGTTCTCGTAAATAGACCCACAGAGGCATCTGCATGACTTACAAGTTGTAGGTACTGCAAAGTCATTTCTAAGAAGAACCTGATCGTGGAGATCAGTGAGATCACAGAAACCTTTTAAAGAGCTTATTTCCAAAACCTGATCATAAAATAGCATTATATGAACCACAAATCTTGTTGTATGTCTAAGTGTTACACTCAAAACTGCTTAAAAAAATCCATTAGAAGGGTATGAAAAGTATTTTGTTTACAACGGTCACGAAATACTTTAGCCAATTAAATAGATTCTGTTGTAGCAATTCATGCAAGTTTGGTTTACTTCGGAAAATAAATAATTAATAAATAACTAGAAACGCCCGGAGATTGCAAACCTCCACCAAGGCAGGAAATTTCCCTTCTTTTTCAACCAGCCCATATATCTCAACATTACTACTTGAAATCTGACCAAACTTTGTTTGTTTGTGATAGATGTTATGCAGATGTTGGACTATAATTTAGGTGGAAGTGTCGGAGTGTTTACTTATGGAGTCGAAAGCAAAATTGTTAAAACTGCCCCATCCCACAATGGTAGAGAATCCTTTAAAAAATTCCCAGATCTGGATTCTGATCCACATCACCACCAAAATGTAATGGAGTGGTTCTTGGGCCATACTCCACCCCTCCAAAACAATCATTTTATAAAAGATTTTGTGTAAAGTTGCTAAAAAAAAAAAAAAGAAAAAACAACACACAGATAAACAAACGGCAACAAAAACATAACCTTCTTGCTTTTTGCATATTTACTAGCGTTAACATTACGGTAGATTTTTATAATTAATATTAATTTAGCATTAACTAACAGACCACAAATCATCTCTCGGTCATATCAGCACATGGACTCCATTTCCCAGAATGCACTGTGGCCTACAGACATGGGCTTCCACAAGTTCCTTAAACTCCAACTTTCATCATGCACACAAACACTGACCTTCTTATTCTGGAATCTAATCACATACACACCTGACACCTCACACTCATACCAGAGACTGTTTATGGACATCTCACATTCACACTTATAGTAAAGTATTTGTTTATGTCTCATCTAACCAAGCTCCTGGGGAGCCATATGCCAAGAGAATCTGGAAACCCATCGAACTTGATTTCTTTGTAGAATACAGTTCAGTGTAATACCTGCTGTCATGTTCACTAACCATAGACAACCCAGTTTGTCGCAGGAAAACCATGATGGACGTGCTCCCTATTTTTTTTTTTTTTTTGGAAAGAAAAAAATACAGGATAAGTTCAACAAGATCAATAGAGATATCTATTAGGATCTCTGCTTTTAGGCAGTGCCTAAATCTATACATTGCATATTGTATGCTATGTGCTCTGATTGCTGTTTCTGGTTTTGATCTTGATCTAGTTCCTGTTTTTACTTATTTAGATTTTGCCCTTGATACTGTTGACTAAAAGCGTATGCATGGGCTTTACTTTGAACAAACATATTTCATCATACATTTTCTCATACACCATTTTGAAAAAGTCTATGAAATATCTCATTTTTAAGGTTTTTTTTCTCTTTCTGTATGAGTTTTTATCCCTCAGCCTCAGGCTGTTGGGGTATCGTCATTTCATGTGTCCGTGTCGCCATTCCCATCGATGTCCCCATTTTGTCTGGGCTATTTCTCAAGAACTGCCAGTTGGCTAAGGGGTTTCACCATATCTGATGTCTATTTTTTCTTCCTACATGGGTACATTTAAATCAGGCATCCTCCTTAAAATATTTGGCATTTCTCCATTTTGCACACAAGAAGGCAATTTCTCAAGATATAAGTGCAACTCATAAAAATGACTTAAATATATTGGAAAAGGGGCAGTGGTGGCCTGGTGGTAGGGTGCAAGGTTACTGTTACTAAGGTTGGGGGTTCAAGTCCCACTATTACCGGGCTTTCACTGCTGTCCCCCGAGTGCAGCTAACTGGGTTATCAAAGGCCAGTCATGTCTCTCAGTGTCTGTGGTGAGAGGCATGTAAAGGAACCATTGCTGACTTTCGTCTGCGTGTTTCTGCCATCTGCGTGTTTCTGCCCTGCGATGGCCTGGCAGGCTGTCCAGGGTGTACTCTGCCCTTGTGCAGAGTCGGCTGAGATGGGCGTCAGCCTCCCTAAATTAGGATAAAGCGGTTCAGAAAATGAAGGAATGAATGTATTGTAAATATAGCATTAGGACTATATGTACCCCAAGACAGGTTATAGAAGCACTTTCTGAAAACTGGTGGTGAAAGTTATATAGGCTCTCACAATATCCTATAGGATGTAGGTCGCTTTCTCTTTTGGACCTGGTGAAGACCCGTTACATGTATGGTAGTTATATTGTACTTCTCCTAAGTCATCAGTTTTGTCGCGTGGATGCCCGTTACACACCCATTACTCATTAGTTCCTATAGGTTTCTAATCAGTAATCATCCACTGAATATGTCCAGCACACCTCTAGTTCACCTGCTGCTTGTCATGTAGTGGTCTGGCCCTAAGTTAGGTTCATCAGACATTAACTGATGCAAACTAATAAGTACAGGACGAGGAACACACAAGTTTTGAACAAAACACATGCCTAGCGCTCAAAGAACATACAACCAGTGGGCACCTTTACCTGGTAGAGTCCTAGTAGATTCCTAGTTTTGCACAAAACCAACTATTTAAAACGGACCTCACATTATAAGGAACGCATATGCCAAATGAGAAATGGACAAGATTTGCATTCTACTCACTTCTGAACATCCGTTTACGCTATCTGTCCAAATGTAACTGCTGCTTTAAAAGCATTTAGAAAAATGCAGTGATAGTAGTATGAAAGAAAATATTTGCATGTTAGATTATAAAGATCTACAGTACTATAGTAATGGAATGGTAGAAAATATGCATTGAAAAAAATGCTGGATTAAAGAAGTCCATACACTATTTTTCTCTAGGAGCAGAACTTTTTTTTTTTTTTTTTGCGAAACAATTAAAAAAAAAACAGTCAGTGATACATCAAGACACTAGTTATCCCTGTGGTTGCTCTTCTGGCTCTGCACATGTGAACAGTTTCACCCTGTCCGCTCTTGACACTTTCAGTATGGTAGATAAGACTTGCATCAAGACAGAAATGTGAACAATTCTCCAAGGTACTCAGTGGTGGACTCTTTATTTCTTCCTCTTGCCTTTTAGTGTGAAGCAGCAGAGTAATATGAGCATTTTCTACCTATCAGTGGATAATGGATTTGGTATTGGGTTTTCCCATGACATTTAGAGGTTAATTTGCACTGCTTTCATGGTTACTTATTGACGGCTAGCCCGGATATTTGCATTCACCACGCTTTTTATTGACACAAATGATTAATATGCTGCCAGATCAAACAGGATAGCCAGTCTGAAGAGCGCATATATAGACACAGAACATTTTTTAATCTATTCCAGTTGTTTATGATGTTAGGAATAGATTTAAAAAGGGTAAGAGTCTCAAATTGTTCATCGATATATAAAACAATGTGTTTTTCATGTAAATGGTGAGATTCTTTTTATATCTCTATCCATAAACAGTAGCATTATAGCTTGTGTCTTGTTTGAACCTAGTGGAACTAACAGATCAAGCATTTTATCAGTGGAGATCTGACAAGTATCACATTTCATTTATAGCACACTGGATTTTCATCACAACTGATAAACGAGCGTTTCATCTGGTGCTGACATGGTGGGTCAGGTCAACAGGTCATGTAACCAGGTTCTTGTGCTTTGATCGTGGTCACGACCGGAATACGAGGAGGAAGAGGAAGGGCAGATTTTTAACGGCCTGCCATACAACTCTGATTTGTTTTCCTGTCTGCTAATCTACTGACAGGCCTGAAGAATCCATTGCTTATTGGTCCCTCCTCCTCCTCCTTCCACTGTACACAATTGCTGGACAGGCGCTTGGACTTGGTTCTTATAGGATTCAATACAAGATTAGAATTTCTGTCATGGAGTGGAGAAATCTTCACTATCCCTCTTAAGCACAGGAATACCACATGTGTACCCTGTGTAACTGTTTTCTTTTCCTTCATTGCTTCTTTCTCTTTCTTGCAGCTTCCTTTGATCCACAGATATTATCTCACCACCATACCGACTAGAAGATATACTGCCGCATCGCATGTATCCGATGTAGTACAACATGTGAATTTGTTCAAGCTATAAAATACGGCAGGTTTCCTGAAATCCAGCTGCATCCACAGCCTTTCTCTCATCTCTGCCTTAATTCCAGGCAGTCGTGCTTAAAATGTCTGTAATTTCACATCCTCACATTCACACGGCATGTCAGCGTCTCAGGAGGAAGCAGGCCGATGTTCAAAGGAGTTCTAATATGAAATGAAGAAGGGTGGGTGGTCGGCGGGAGCTCAGAGCACTTGACACACAGCTGTCTTTGCTGTAAATCTCACAAATCCACAGTACAAAAAAGAGACTTTTCAAAGCTCTGAGTAAAATGAAGGAAAAATAGAGGGAAAGAAACAGGAATAAACGTTAAGTGTAACTTCGTATTAGCTGTACTGATAATAAGCCTAAAGGTTTAAAGGGGCTGTGGTTATTTCAAGAAAGTAGCCTAAATACCAGTAATGGTGTTATCAAACAAAACATAGTCATGTATAAAAATGCAAATTTGGTTTACAAGGGCTAACAAAAATGTGCCTCATATAACACATTTACAAAAACAGCATTTCAATCTTTGAAAACTGTTCAATCCAGCAAACTTTCAAAGAATACATGTTGCAATCCATACTCATCCGCTCCATGTTAGGTTTAATTTACATTTTATTTGCAAGTTGAAGGGCTATTTAACAAACATAGACTAGTATTTTGGACATTCATTGCATAATTACACGATTTTTTGGAATTTAGGTAAAAATCATGACAGCACCTTTAAATGTATGTATGGACCTGTGTAGTGCTACAACTGATTGACTGACTGACAACAATTTGGATATTTATATACCATATTTCCAAATTTCTTTGTTGGCCTAATATATACAGAGAAATTATGTTATATTTGTTAATATTCTATATTATCTTAAAAACTAAATAAAGTAAGTATTTATATTATATTAGGTATATATTAACCATTCTTTGTACTTTGTTTTGCTAAATTTAAATTCAAGGCACTAAATAAATTGATATATATTTAACTTAAACTGGTTTTATTAATTTGTATTAATATAGGCTCAAACTATATTTGATTTTTCTTTGGTAATACAGGCTTAAACTTTGTTAGATGTGTTGTGTTTAAGAATGGTTCTGCAAGATATTGTCAGCATATAAAACTTTTAATACAGTGCTATCTATACATGTGACATTTTGTCCCTCACCATGTATACACACACACACACACACACACACACACACACACACATATATCTATATCTATCTATATATATATAGGCTAAAGTCTATATATAATAGTAGTTATATAGTAGTATGTTACTTCTTACAGCTTAAAATTTCTCATAAGCAGGACAGTAAAATATTACATAATTCAATTATCAAGTATTTATAAAAAGACTTATCTTGACCACTTTTCTTAATATCATGCTTATGGAGTGGTCCACATAATAGACATGGTTGTAATGTTCTGGGACTAGTAATAGGCTGATAGGCCGAGTGCTTAATCCAGTTATTTTTTGATCAGTGTTTCCAACCTACTCTTCTTCCGTTCCACTCTGTAGCCACCAGGGTTTTATATCTAAAAACAAACAAACAAATAAACAAAAAAGACATACCCACTGACATTTGACTGATGGTGTACTTGTGTATGGCATGTGTTCAGGTAACAAGAATCAGAATGTATTTACTGATAGTGACTTCAACGCACTTATGTAAGTCGCTCTGGATAAGGGTGTCTGCCAAATGCCATAAATGCAAATGTAATAAACACAACATTTTTTTTTTCTTTATATAAAGTAACATTGTAGTTGGGGAAGTGGTGGCCCGGTGGTAGAGTGGTAGCTTACTGATCCCAAGGTCGAGGGTTCAAGCCCCACTATGACCGAGCTGTCACTGCTGTCCCCCCAGTGCAGCTAACTGGGTTATCAAAGGCCAGCCATGTCTCTCACTGTCTGTGGTGAGAGGCATGTAAAAGAACCACTGCTATCATTCATAAAGAGTAGGCCATTGGGGTGCCGTCAGCGTGTCTCTGCCCTGCGATGACCTGGCGAGCTGTCCAGTGTGTACTCTGCTCTCGCCCAGAGTTGGCTGAGATGGGCACCAGCCTCCCCATGACCCTAATTAGGATTAAGCAGTTCAGAAAATGAATGCATGAATGAATGACATTGTGGTTGTTTAAAAAGTTCAAGTTACTGTATTTAGTGAGCTATATTTGGAAGGGTTCTGATATCACTGTTATATGATTCTATTTGTCATTTAAGCACAGCCTTTGGGGAAAGAACAAATTGCATCACCTAATATTTTGCCTTATGTGTAGTCATGCAGGAGGCGAGGGGGAAACAGTCAAATTTCACACTCCTGTGTAATGAATCTTACATTATTTATAGTGTGAATAATGGATAAGCTTAAACGCTGAGATGTGTTGGATATCTATGAGTGTGAATTCTCTCCTCATCAGTGTGTAGTGCTGCTTCAGCTGAGAATTCATTAGTGTAGTTAATGGACTGAACATCATGTCGCTAAGTTCACATTCTGTACCTAAAATGATTCTCATCCTAAGTTACGCAAAATCGAAGATTAATCCAGAAAATTCCTATAAGACATTTTAATACAAGACCAAAGGAAGGAATACTTAAATGACACTGCTGTTTAAATTAAAACATTTTGGCAACTTTGCCTTCCATGTCACAAAGCTGACACACACACAGACACACAGACACACACACACACACACACACACACACACCCAGACACACACCCTAGTCAGAGACACAATTCTCCAAACCCTGTCTTATTAGCTGATTTGATTCCCTATTCTCCTTTTAGTTGATTCAATACAGGGTTTTTTCTATTTGCATAAAACTAACTGGTAAGATTATCTTCACTTATTTGATCTATCCTAAGAGTCACCTTGTTCGGGATCTTATATGAATAATGAGATTTTAAATTGGAAGACACACATACAGAGATGGAAGCATTTACAGCTAATTCACTGAAGACGCGTTACAGTTAATCGTACTGAGGTACATTGCTTAGAGGTATTGAAAGGTTTAGATTTTCATTCAAGCACCATATTTAACAAAGGCTGCCTCTTCCACTTCACCCCATTCAAATTTAAATGCCTCAAATTTGACTGATCCAGTATTGCTTTCATTGTTGTTATTTTTTTAATCATACACAAGGTGTCTTAAAAGTTGAGATCCAATGCTGGAGGCAATTATTTATTTCAGTATAAATATTACAACAAATGTCGATGGATTGGAGACCTGTTTATGGTATACCATGCCTATAGCCCAAAGTTAACTGGGATTGGTTCCAGCTTGTCCCATGACCCTAACAGACAAATGGTATAGATGACGAATGGATATTATAACAATGTAACGTTCTAGTTGACCTTGCACTTCATGAAATTTGTGCATATACAAAAGGCATGAAAAGTGTGGAAAGATAAATATTTACAGACATAGACAGTTTTAAATTTTTACATGCCACTTCCTTTTTATCAGCATCTATCTGTATGGTAGCCATTTCATTCCAGTATCTGTGGTGGAATTCCAACACAAACACACCATATTTTACTTAATGAGGTACTGATTTGGTTCATCACTATCCTCTTACAATTGAACAAGTTTGGATGGCAAAAACAGTGCTAGAAGTAACTTAATTATAAGAGGAATACAAAAATATCTATTCATCATTCTATAAGAGTTTAAAAAAAAAGTTCTGAGTGAGAAAAAGAAGGGATTATTTTTGGCTTTATTAGCAGAAGGGATACAGTGTGCATCAGGCTGCTTCTATCCATAAAAATTTTAGGATGTCACTTAATAAAGGTTAGGTCAAATAGCAGACATTGGGGACAACAAATTTACAGACTGGCAGACGGTGAACAACAAAGGGGACTGATGGACAGCAAAGAAGACTGGCAAGTGGACAAGAAAGTAATGAAAATGCGAAAATGACTTTCCTCTGACCAGAATGATCATCAACTCCTTTGCATATCACTCAACAACCATAAGATGACATCAAGCGACCTAGAAAAAGAATTAGATTTTTTTAAAGTTTTACAAAATGGAGATGGATCCAGTTAATTCTTAGCCCACTAATTGCCAATGGCAGCTGGGTTTAAGTAAATGGCAAGGATGGTTCGAAACCAGGTCTGCTGTGCAAAATTGATGTCATGCAAAGTTAGAAAAAAGCTTTTCATCAATGAAAAACAAAGAAAAGCCAAGCTAAAGTTTGCTAAAGACTCTAATTTGACCATAGAGACCTGGACTAAGGTCATCTTCTCTGATGAGTCCTTTTTTCATTTTTTCCCATCACCTGGTCGTCTAATGGTTAGACAGAGACCTGAAGATGCCAAAAAGCCACAAACCCATGCACCCATTATGAAATTTGGTGGAGAACTGATGATGTTCTGGCAGTGCTTCAGCAAGGCTGAAAAGGGAATGAATTTTTGTTTGTGACGAACACATGAATCAAGTCATGTACAAGGTTATCCTGGAGAACTTGCTTCTTTCTGCTCTGATGATGTTCCTAAGTCTGAGGATTGGGTTTTCCTGTAGGACAATGCTCCATGCCACACAGCCAGGTCAATCAAAGCCGTGGATGGAGAACCGCAAGATCAAGACCCTGTCATGGTCAGCCCAGGCTCCAGACCTGAACCTCAATGAATACTTCTGAAATGTGATCAAGAGGAAAATGAATGGTCACAAGCCATCAAGCAAAGCTGAGCTGATTAAATTTTTACACCAGAAGTAGCATAAAGTCACCCAGGAGCAACACGAAGACGGGCGAAAAGCATACCAGGACATATGAAAGCTGTGTTTAAAATTTCAGTGTTATTGCACCAAATATTGATTACTGAAGTTCAAACATTCGTATTGTGTTGTTTAGAATGCAACTATTTCACAATCTATTTTTGTTACTTTTGACCAGTTGTCATTTTCTGAAAGTAAATACTCTAAGTGACAATATTTTTATGTTTAGGGGAAAATATTGTCAGTACGTTATAGTAGTTCCTCAAATACACAGCTATAAATAGTTCAATAGTTCAGTAGAAAGAGTTTTCTCCACATTAGTGCAACTGGTTCCTCTAAATTGCCCATAGGTGTGAATGTGAGTGTGAATGGTTGCTCGCCATGCAATAGACTAAAAGTATTCAGTAGTCTATTGCATTAGTCCAAAGTAATCTTTAATGCAAGGTAAAAGTATGAGAAAAAAAAAAAAATATATATATATATATATAGCGATGGGGGAGTAGTATAAAAGAAAAGAACATGAAAGAAATCGCTAGTCAGGAAATTTTCATTTGCTCCCTTCATGCATCTCTGCAACACACTTTACCAGGTTTGACTATGATGGCCAGTGATTTGCACAAACTTCCTAATGGACAGTACAGAGTCCAGTGGTGCAGCACTTACATGTCTTTATGTTGTCTTTTGTGTTACTTCTTTGTGTGTGTGTGTGTGTGTGTGTGTATGTGTGTGTGTATGTGTGTGTGTGTGTGTGTGTCTGTTCCTGTGAGTGGGTGAAGTTAATTGGCTTTTTATGACTCCAATTAAATAACATTATGAATATACAAGCTTAACAGCTCATATGTGGCCTCTATTAACAATGTCTTTTGGATTAGCGATCAGGCTTAAGGTTACTGGCACTCTCAGAGTTTTGCAGAGCGCCCACCGTGAAATGACTTTAAAAACAGGGAAGTGACTTCACCAGGCCTGTAATACTGTAATCCTCCAACAACCAGCCAGCGCTAACTCTGCCACTCCAGATAACAATCTTAAACTGTAATAACCTCTAAAAATAAAATGATGCCTGACAAACAAAATCAACAACCAAATACTTCTTATGCTTCAATCCCTGAATACTACCAACAAACCGACCCTTACCATTGCCCATCACAAAAAAAAAGAAGAAGAAAAAAGAAAAAGCACTTTCGATGAGACAAACAAACTTTCAGCCTCCCATTATTATGGCATTAGTGTGTTATATATTTTTTTAAAGAAAGCAAATAGTGGGGAGGGAAAACAAGCATGTGCCTGTCCTGAAGCGCAGCTCCTGAGGTGTTAACTAATCTCCAGTGGCCAGTCTGCACGCAGCCTCCTCTAATTGCTCCCTGTATTTCAGTCTGGTGTGAGAGCAGCCATTGTAGCGAGCGCCCGGCTTGGCCCCCAGAGTTCTTACACCTTCATTATCACTCTTTATTGCAGAACCTTCCATGGGCACTCGGCACCAAACAGCCTGCACGCACTATAAAAATAGAGACTTCTCTCTCTCTCTCTCTCTCTCTCTCTCTCTCTCTCTCTCTCTCCGCTACTTCTTTTTTTTCTACTCCTCCTCCTCTTTCTTCTTCTCCTTTGTCTTCTTGTTTCTCCTCCTCCCCTCCTGTCTCCTTTCGGTGGTTTCAGTTTTAATTACCAACACGGAACCCGAGCCCGAGTCCTCTGCAGACTGGGCTTTTTGTTCACTAATTAAAGCGAGGAGGGAGTTTATTGAAGGGACCCCAAGTCAGTGCTCTCATCTATTATTAAAGGGGCAGGACAAATCATTTTCAAATTTAAACTCTGAAACCTGTCCAGGGATGAGGGTGGGGACCAGAGGGGAGTGGGGAGGTGGAGAAAAAGGATGGATTAATGGATGGATGGATGCATGAATGGAAGGAAAGAAGAAAGATCAAAAAAACAAACATGGCCAAATTAACAGATTTGCAGATTTTATATTTTGTTCATGCAGCATTAAGACACCCCTATTACTATTGCATGGCTCTGATTCTGTGTCTCTCACACTGCCATCTGTTTTCAGGGTCACTTACCACCACATAGCAGGCCAAATAACACCTAAATTCATGAGCACTACCTTAAGCCTGGAGTCCTGCTTTGATTTAAATGGTGGACCTCCTGTGGCTGTTCAGGATAAACAGTCAGC
Organism: Neosilurus mollespiculum; assembly: GCA_030014195.1. Lineage (NCBI taxonomy): Eukaryota > Metazoa > Chordata > Actinopteri > Siluriformes > Plotosidae > Neosilurus > Neosilurus mollespiculum. Next base: position 39,095,779 of record JAQMYF010000001.1, read on the forward strand.
ATAAATAACCAAGCAGCCGACAGATGATGCAGTAAGGGACTGACATGAGGCGGGGCTTCAACTTCAACATCCTGTGTACACACCTTTCAGGACACATCCGGGTTAACTGTGGAAGCTTAACAGGTAACCTGCTTACATTCCTACTCAAGGTGCTGAGAAGGACAGCAGGTACAAAAGTAAATCGATTAAACAACAGGAGCCTAAAAAAAAAAAACCCTCTCTTTCAGACTGTAAAGCCCAAAATCATCAGCTCGTTCTTATACATTTATTTGAAGAGTTTTACTTACAAAAATGTAATGTATTATATGATATAATATGATATGTTATTATATTATATTTTGCGATGGCCTGGCGAGCTGTCCAGAGTGTACCTCGTCCTCAACCAGAGTCGGCTGAGATGGGCGCCAGCCTCCCCATGACCCTAATTAGGATTAAGCTGTTCAGAAAATGAACAATAAACGAATGATGATTCAGAAAATGGATGAATGGATGATGATTATAATGTATTATATTATTATATACTGCATTAGAACACCACAATCTAATTGGTTTGTTCCCTCTGGGTTAAAAAAACATTATTCTGAGTGGATAATGCATGAATCGAAATGATGGAAACTCACAGTCTGTCATGGCCATGTGAAAAAGACAGCATCAACATTATCATGGTTTAAAAGAGAAAAATATTTCATTAAAAAAATTGTGTTAGTTTGCATTTCTGCTGTTTATGTGTAGAATATACTAAAAAAAAGATATTGAGCCTGCTTTGTTTTCATTTCATTACAGTATGTACTAAAATCTGAATGCATGTCTGAACAGATACCGTTAACTACAAAACACTTAGCTTAGCCTATAGCGTGCGGAGCTCACCTTACCTGCTGTATATGTAAAGATAACCCACAAAAATCTTATTTTAAAATCTTATATTGGGTTAAAGAGATACCATTACACAGTTTTTACGCACCCACTCGCTCTGATTCAAAATATGTAAAGAAATTAAACATAAAAATCTTGTTTCAGTGTATGTTTTTTTTTATCTTTGTCTCCATGTAGTGTATACTTAAACAATTATTCACCTCAGGCTTGATCAAGGTTGCTGAATTGAATAGTAATATACAAAGACATCTTCCTCGCCTTTGGTGCATAATTGTTAATTTTATTACATTGTTATAATTTCTTTATATTTTCTGAACTGTTTTATCCTTTATTAGGGTGCCAGGGAGGCTTGTGCCCATTCCAGCCATCTCTGAGGAAAGGAAAAGTACACCCTGAACAGCTCACTAGATCATAACAGGGCTCACACATACGCACACAAAACATTCATTCACACTCATACTCACACCTAGGGCAATTTGGATTAGCCAAGTAGCCTAATGTGCATGTCGTTGGACTCTGGGAGGAAACCAAAGCACCTGGAGGAAACTCACACAAACTCCACTCTGAAAGATCCTCATCAGGCCCAAGAGTCAATCCCAGGACCCTCTTACTATGAGACGGAAGTGCTAACAACTACGCCACCATGCTGCCTATATTAAGTTATGTTATGTTACCTTGTTTTATATTACATTAACAATACATTCTCTTATATTATAAAGAAAATCAAAGCAATTCAATAAAATATACAACATCTGATTATCCTGCTACTTTACTACTTTTGCTCTGTTTATTGACTGCAGTATTAATGATAATACATACACTAATTGAATAAATAATTCACACAAGGCAATCACAATTAACACTCTTTGTTAAAGCACATGCATATTATCGTATGAATAAATATGACACTGTTTATTTTTATTTTATTCTTATAAAATCCAATTCAAACACAATATTCAAACACCCAGAGATTGATTAGACTCGGATTTAATGATTCTTGGATAACTTTTGTCCTTATTGTACACCCCATCTGCCTTCTTTTCTGAACTCTGGAATGTGCAGCCAGTGAGGGACTTGTGAAGCATTATCATGTTCGGTCTGTGCCGCTAGCTTTAACTTGATGAGTAGCGAGTGAGAGGAGAAAAGAGAGAATAATGAATTTAGCCGAGCTAAAATTGGGCTAACTTCCACTGGCCTAACAAGCAGCTCGCATCCTAGCAGCAATTAGTCACTGTCAAATAGGGGCAAATGTAGCACTCTCTACATGCTTGTTAGGTAAAAAAAAACCTACACAGGGGTCGCTGACACGGAGGAAAATAGTGGAAGCAGTGAATTTCAGAGTGAACAATGCAAAATTCCTCTTTTCTGGACTGTGTGGCTTTTTGTCTCATAAGAGGATGGTAACAAAAAGAACAGAAAGTTTAGAAGCTTCAGGATATATGGAAAATCTATTGGAAATTACTCATGAATATCGACATGTGCTTCTACACACCCTACTAGAGTTCCACTATATTTGTATTTTTGCAAACCAAAAGGTTGGGGGAACCCAATCTTTAGAGCTGAGACACCCAAATTCTCTCCTACAGTGGGTCAAAAATTGATCTAGATAGAAAGCCTAGATGCTATGTGAAACTACATTACCATAAAATATATTATATTTTATATTGGGGCAGCATGGTAATGTAGTGGGCAGTACGTCCACCTCACAGCAATTAGGTCCTGGGTTTGAGCCCTGGGCTCAGCATGGGTGTTTCTGTGTGAAGTTTGCATGTTCTCCCTGTGCTTGCATGGTTTTCCTCTGGGTACTCCGGTTTCCTCCCACAGTTCAAAGACATGCACATTAGGCTAAATGGTTGTTCCAAATTGCCCCTAGGTGTGAGATTGAGTGTGAATGTTTGTGAGTGTGTGGCCTTGCAATGGTCTGGCGGGCTGTTCAGGGTGTGCCCCACCTTCACCCAGTGTTGGCGGAGATAGGCTCCAGCCTTGCCTCAACCCTAACAGAATTAAGCAGCTTGGGGATTGAGAGAAAGAGAGAGAGAGAGAGAGAGAGAGAGAGAGAGAGAGAATTAATTAGGCTTTCTTTTATTACAATGCCCAAAAAAATAAAAACTGGTGAATGTTTAGTTTCGTAAAGATGACAGATTTTATATTTGGTCAAAACAGCCACTCTGTCTATAAAAGAGGCGTTCAGTCATTTTGCCAGTTTTTCCCAAAATTTTCTTTTATCATCACACTGCCTCCTCGATCGCTCCATTTTTACTGGTTGATTAAAACCCAGTGCTGTAAGACACAACCCAAGCACATGAGGTTTAAAAAACTATAATAATATTAAACATACTTTCTATACTTCACATAAGCAATATTTTATAATTATTACTCTCTTATGGTGTTGTCTAAAAATTATATTGAAACAGAATATAAAAAATTAAAAACTGATTGTGGAGAGGAGGAAAGAGACTGAGACAATAACATAATTCTTCATAGACAAAACATCTTTCAATAAGAATATTTAACAGCAATATTTATGTTAATTTTGTTGTCACCAAAGATAGGATTTGATAGCACTTTCAAAATAGGAGGAAAATGAACTTGACAAACACCAAGTAAGCCAAAAATCAAGTGCGGCCCTGGCTTATAGGTTATATATAGATATATTATCTATATTATATATATATATAATATTATATTATAGTAAAGCTATATATATATAGCTTTACTGATAGTTGCACTGAATCTAGGAACCTTATATTATCCAATGAACATTTAAAAATAACTCTTGAGGACACCTTTTCTTCTAAGAGTGTAGTGTAGACTACTCTTGTTAGCTTTCTTGAATTAAAAGTCTTATATGGCTCTTTTATAGGATGATAAATACAATATCGTTGATTTTTTTTTTTCAAACCCTACAATCAAAGCATATATTTCTATTATAAAGGAAAAAAAGAGCAAGGGTATCAGTAAAATGTTAAAAATCAAGGACACCTAGATTAGATTAATTTCTGTACCTTATCTTAGTATGAATAGGCATCGTTCACAAGGGCATCAGAATTCAATATGACCCTAAATTAATTAAACCAATGAACAGAATTAGTCTTACGCACCGCTGTAGCGACAAAACTGACAGTTACATTAAAAACACCAAAGTCCTTTGGCTTTTCGAACACTACCCTTCCCAATTCACTCACTTTTCCCACTGTGTACTGAACAAGCAAGTTCAAAAAGAGACTGGTGTGTGAACGTGAATTTCCTGTATTTTTCCCCTGCATCAGATTATTTAATTTCAGGACATGCATTTAAAAAGCTACATTTCTCTCTTGGATACTCCAACCTCCCAAATATATAGAGGGAAGCATATATCGGTCAGAGACCTTAACGCCTTATCAGTAATTCACCATTGCCTGGTTATTAAGGGCAGCTTAGGTTGGAGTAGCATGAGGGGTGAAGGTGAATTGATTGCCTGTGGACATGTTAAACATGACCCTGAAGGGGCTTTAATAAAATTCAGAAGGCCTTCAAGAGATCTGCACCTCCGGGGGGGTGGGGTGTTTTATACCAACTCGGAATAATCGAGACCCGCGGCAGGAGACTTATCGTAGCACGCATAAGAAATGCCTCGCCTTCATGAGCCCCTTTAAAATATAAATAAAGCTGCTCGGACCGAGGCTCAGGAGGGAGGGTGGGTGTCTGGGTGGATCCTCTTCGGCTTTTTATAATGCATTCTAAGGCTGCCAGCTTGCAGCACGAGGCCAACGAGAAGATAATTAGGGGCGTAACTTTGGAGTCAATCTGTCCGTGTGGCCCCTCCCCCTCCACGCGTTTGATTATCCAGAGATGGGATGCGAGGCCTCTCTGCGGAGAGCAGATTGAAGTTCATCAAGGAGGTCTCAGCTGCCAGTGTGTAGCGATGAATTGCCTGCAGTAAGAAGGTGTTGACAGGAGCAGCTGGACATCACAGAGTGATGAAAAGAAAGGGAAATTCATTGAGACCCAAGACAGAGCGCTCTGCCGAGGAAGAGCCATGGGGCCCGATAGAGCATGGCATCTGCTGGAGCTCTACTGAACTGCAGCCTGAGCCTGGCCTGCACCATGGTGAAAGGAACAGACACAGGCTGGAATTATCAGATGAGATGACTGAACATAAAAACAAATAAACAAAGAAATGATGCCTCAGTAATTACTATTATTAATGTTAGTAGTTAATAGTATCAGTATTCATAATAATATTGCTTACAATTAAAATATATAAATTCTTATTTTGTTTTATTTGTTGAATTTTTTGTTCTTAAATCAGTAACTCTATGTATGGCAGCCATATCATTCCAATGTTTCATTGTAGAATTTTAACATAAGCAGTTTTCCTTATTTTACAAAAATTTTAAAATCACTGCTGTGGTAATCACTATCTTCCTGCAATAAGTCAAATATGGATGGCAAAGCCAGTGCTAGTACTCCCTTAAATTTAATTGGAATACAAAAATCTCTCTTCACTGTGCCAATAAAATTTTTGAGTGAGGAAAAATAAGGGTTCAATCCTGTAGCAGACACTGGGGACAACAAATTTACAGACTGGCAGAGAACGAAAGCTGCTCTCCAATGACAAGGATGATCGCCAACTCCTTTAAATACTCAACAACCGAAGAATGACATCAGGCAACCTGCAAAAGAATGGCAAATGGCAGCTGGGACCCCGGGCCAGACCTGAACCCCGGTGAAAACCTCGGGAATGTAATCATGAGAAAGATGGATGGTTACAAGCCATCAAACAAAGCTGAGCTGATCGAATCTGTGTACCAGGAGGGGCATAAAGTAATCCAAGAGCAACGTAAACACTGGTGGAGAACTTACCAAGACGCAAGCTGTGATTGTCAACTCATCCAAAGTTCAAACATTAGTGTTGTGTTGTTAAAAATTGAACATGATCTTGATATCTATGCATTACTGCACTGCATCTATTTTTGTAATTATTTTTATTTATGTATTTATTTTTGCAATTAAATACTCTAAGTAGGCGGCACGGTGGCATAGTGGTTAGCATATCCGCCTCACAGCAAATAGGCCTGGGTTCGATTCCCAGCTTGGGCGTTTCTGTGTGGAGTTTACATGTTCTCCCCATGTTTGTGAGGGTTTCCTCCAGGTACTCTGGTTTCCTCATACAGTCCAAAAACATTCCAAATTGTGTGCGAATGGTTGTGAGTGTTGGCCCTGCAATGGCCTGGCGAGCTGTCCAGGGTGTACCGCGCTTTCGTCCAGAGTCGGCTGAGATGGGCACCAGCCTCCCTGCAACCCTAATTAGGATTAAGCAACTTCAAAAATTAATGAATGAATACTGTAAGTATCAATATTTGTAATTAGTAGTTTATGCTATAAAACAAAAATGCTCATGCTTGTCGAACACATACTTATAAATCGTAAATTCAGAGAAACCGATCATTATGCAGTGGTCTCTTAATTTTTTCCAGAGATATAAAACAATGAATAATAATTTTATGTAATTAATTATACATTACGTTATATATTAAATTATATATAATTATACCATACTATATTACTTTATATAACTCATTAGTTATAAATAGTGTACATAAGTAATAAAGATATTTTTTATGTTTCTTGTGACATATAGTGAATTTGACAGTGAGTTGATCAATGAGGCGTATCCATGCCGAAAATGATGACAGATGTCTTACACTGCACTCTCCCACATGTGAGTAAACAGTAAAACAGTAAACACCCTGGCCAGTGGTAATCCCCAGTGTAAATGAGCTGTGGGGTTGAGTTTGTTGGCAGGGTGAACCCCAAGCTCCTGCCAGTGCCCTGGGGTTACACTGTGCTCTATTGGTGTGATTTCACTATTCCCTGTATTAATGAACTGCCTCATGGTGCAAATGAGCTTTTAATGGGTGTTACTTTGCAAGAGTGGCCCTACATCACATCAAGCATGTATTATTCACCATCACCACTCACCTGATTTTTTTTTACATTTAAAAAAAAATCCATTGAAAGTGCTACACGCCTTTTTCCCCCTTTCCTTTGCTATGCTCACTTAGTCCTCTATATGATCCAACAGGTTTATGTTTACGACTTATGGTTGTGGCACAAGGACTGTTTTGTGGTGGGTCATTCACCTATTTCTGTTCTTTTGTGGCTGGAATGTGTCCGACATTGCCTGCCTCTACCAAAACGGCAGCTCATGCCCCATTCGGAGCTCAATTTACACCATCGCAGGCCGTCTATGTTGAAGAGTGTGTTGTGTGAATTTGATTGTGATTGCTGTTATTGAGTTTGTCTTCTCAATAGAATCTTCCCCTACCGGGATGAAGAGATGACAAAAGCCAGCTCCTGCCACGTTTATCTTCAGAGGAGTGGGGATGGGGGAAGTCTGCTAGCATCACTGACATCCTGTGCTGCTTAATTAGCCAGCATAAGCGCAGGCCGTGAGGAAAGAGAACAAGCAACTAATGATTAATGATAAAACTCTCATCCGAGCACAGCCATGGCCTCTGCCTCATGTCAAAGCATGCATCTTGGAGCCAGCTAATGGTAAACGGATGCATTTTTCTTCCTTAAAGCTGCTACCTATTTCAGCACATTAAGCTTCTAATGGCAAACTTGCACACTACACTGCTATATGACACCTTCTAAAGCTCTTCTAAAGTGTATTGCTAAATCAATTGGGGGTATTGATCTAGGACTAATTAGGGCAGGATAAACGGTCGAAGTACACAAATATTGGTCTGCTGATGAACCAATAGAGTGGACGAGGCATAAATTCTGCACTAGATGTAGATGGGCGTGACAGGCAGGTTCGCAGCAGCACTAAAGGAAATTAAACTGTTTGAGGATACCAGACAGCTGTTTGTATAGGGAATACTCACCACTACTTTCTTGGCCTAACATGTGAGGCACAGCTGCAAAAGGAAAAAA
>JAQMYF010000001.1:39103592-39116675 GCA_030014195.1 Neosilurus mollespiculum
AAACAGCATTAGAATTAGGCTACGTATCATTATGCCACAGTATTGTGGCCAAGATACATCAGAGAATGAAAGAGCACAGGTATGTACTCTGTAATAGTATCAATAACCACAATTTCATATATCTTATATCACATCACATATCTTGTTACTGCAGATCACACCTTGTTCGTCGATTGTTTTCCCTGAAGGTCCTTAGAGAGCACTAGTTTTGTCATTAAAGTGTACTCGTCACACGTCATCAAGCACTAATTAGTTATCGCTGACAGGAGGCGTCCTGGAGGTCAAAGGTCATGGGGAAGGGTCGTGGCTCAGCTCAAGGATCAACATCCTCATTAGAGACACTGGCCCTTAAATCATTCCGACAACTGAGCACAAAACATCCAGCCACTCCGGCTCTCCTGGTTTTGACACCTAGAGCTTATTTCCTCCTACAGCATTATAGTTAAAGCAGCGTGGTGTCATTCCTTCTAATCTACCTAGAAGCGCCCTCTGCAGACGTCAAGCAGCACTACATGGAAGAGAGTAGAGCCTTGACACAGCAAAGGACATATTTAACCTAGAAAATGCTCAATTTGTCACAACAGATGTTTCAGTAGTGTTACCCTGAAAGCTTAAAATAGTGAATAAGTCTTAAATTAATAACCACTCCCTCTCGTGTAAGCCCCAGTTCTCTGCCAATGCTAAGTGCCCTTGTTGACTCAATTGGATTAGCGCTAATATGTAAACACAGGAGCTAAAAAGAGTAATCCTCTAATAAATATGAGAGGGAGAAATGGCAGCTAAATACATCAAAATATCAGGTTTGCTCTTTGATAACAAGACATGCTCTTATGGAGGGTGAATTGATTAAAATGAAGAGTGACTGCGAGAGATGGGAGCTAGCTGTTTTGACCATCCAGTGGCAGAGTAATTACCCGTTTGTAACTTGGGTGGATAATAGGAGGCAACCCTTTAGGGGATAAGACAAAGACTTGTTAATTATTAAAAGCTTACATCAGCTGAGCGCCAGAGAGTTGCAATTATTAATGTTGTTGTTCTTGTTTGTGCTTAAACACCACTGTGGCTGTTAATATCCTCATTAACCAAAATGAATGATTTTTTATTACTCTTGATTTGGTCTGGGGGTTGCTAGTGCAGCTGGGTTGCATTGTGATGAGCGCCCACTCGAGTGCTTGCTCGTTTCTTAGATTCATCTTGTCTGCCGTCGTTTTAGAATCCTTCTTACATTCTAACATCCCTCAACAAATACAGAGAATAAAAAAATACAGAGCTCATTTCCAAAATTATTGGCAAACCCCGACCGGTAACATATACTGCGTACGAGTACTGTGCAGATTTATCCGATCGCAGTTATTAAAAACTCGACCTAATATTACTACATGTATGCCGTGAAACAAAAGCAGTGGGAATGAGCGTAAAATTCAAAGATGGTGGCATGTCGTTTTAATTCTGCCTCACAAACGATATGTGCGCTCGCAAGGTTTTTTACCCCACTCCGGAAACTCAGAAGTGTCCTCAAAATGTCTGGTTGCATTAGAGTAAGTCACAGCAATACCGTTCAAAATACCTTTGCTCGAGAATTCACTTGCTGCGTGAAAAGAAGAGTTGAATTAATGAGCTTCACCTTGGATTAAACTGAATAGCTGTCTATTAATTACATGCAAAATATGGAGCATGTCTGAAGTGCATGATCACAGGGGCTTCTATGAGTTCTCCAAACGTACATAGAGCACAGGTTCATTTATAACTCTTCTTACCTGTCCTCTGTGTGTGTGCGCAAGAGAGAAAGAGAGTTTTATGTTACATTTATTCCAAGGGAAGCCGAGCTGCAGTGAAAGTGTAAATTCTCTGCTCCCCTCAGAGCTGACTCTCTACATTACAGTATTTACTATTTCAATAACAAGCTAAAACACTGGCCGATCAGCACACTGCGCTGGTAATAACTTACCCGAGAAGGCTTGCCTGTAGTGAATACAGGACTCCCCACTGTCTCTATCACCTCTCTGTACCGATTTTTTGATTGGTCCTTTGTGTTAGACCTTTCAAAACAGGAGGATGACGAGACTTATTTACAAAAGCTGTCACAAAAAAGTGCATACAAGCTTTAAAAAAATTAAATAAGTGAGGCTTAGGATGACTTTCATGGTAATAAGGGCTCAGAGAGGTCAGAGAGGTGTGCTGTAACCACTGTACTTGTGTTTGGGTCTGTGTGCACCGGTGCGTTCCTGCAGTAAAACACTGCCCTTTGTACCTCACACAGGTTGGGTGAAATCCATTCCACCATACGCATCCACCAGCAAAGCGGTAACAAAGGAGCAGATGCATCGCTGGCCTGTTTTACAAATGTGAGCCTATAGGTAAAGCAAATAAGACCATTTACCGGCTCAAGTCGTTCCTAGTACAATCGGAAGCATATGCAATTTTAAAGGGTGTTTCTCCTGCTAATGGGTCCCTGGGGGGCCTGAGGGGTTAATTGATGCAGCTGTTGATGGCTTTTACACATGACGCTGGGATCGTGTCCCTTGTGACTCTTATTCCAAGGCACTTTTTAATGAAGTGCTAAACAGAAGGCTTTTTACAACAGGATTGTATCCAAGAGAATGCTTTAAAAAAAAACAAGAAAGAAAAAAGAGCTTTTAGGGAAAGTGCAGGAGATGACCATTGATTTATCTGTTAAATAAGCAGTGCTGTACCGCACCTCCCTCCCTTTTGATTTGCAGTTCCTGATAGAAGTCCAGAAGGGAAAGAAAGTCGATGGTGAACACGATGTCACTCACTCACCACATTATTTCACCCAGACAGCTCTTAAACTATGCAAAACATAAATATGTACCCATCTTTGCAAGATATAACATGAATATATTGGGTGATTAAATCCGAGATAATCCGAGCTCATGGTACAGAAAGAATTTAAAATATTTGAAGAGTTTGAAGGCTAACCTGTCTAAAAGTTAAAGCTACATATCAGAACACAATTGATAGTAAATGCTGCACTTCACCCAACATGTATGATAACAATATCAAAGAGAGCCACTCATAGAGTTCACAGTAATTCAGCAACACACATGTAGCATACTGGCCCTATATGGGTACTGGTTTTAATTACCCAGGTGCTCGTATGAAGGCATGTTCTATAGCACCTGGATGTGACCAAACTAGCAGGGAAAAAACCCTCTAGATTGAAGGTTTTAAGAGATTGCTGGGATTTGACCTTTCGGGGTCACTCAAGATCAAAGGTAATTGTGTCATTTGAAAGTCCATATATGGTTTCCTATTCATGTTCTATAGTAATGGCTCGTCTATCGGCTTTCACAGTTTAAAGTGCTCAAAATCCTGTGACCTTGATTTTGACCTTTCTCTTGTGAAAGTTTCCTATTAGTATTTTAAAGTAACAGCATATCTAATAGCACTCATAAGTGTTGTATGTTTAAAACGTTGTGACCTTGCTTTGACCTTCACCTTTGACCTTGATATTCCAAAATCAAATCATCTCCGGGGCTCAGGTGGGGTAGTATCCCCATCAGGTTTGGCAAAAATCCATGCATGTGTGTGGTCAGGATTTTGTTCACAAGAAAATTGACAAACAAACAAGTGCCAGTGATTGCAATACCTTCACCAAAACTTAGTTCTGTGGCGAAGGTAAAAATATGTACAAGACACGCATATCACAGGAATAAAAATAAATGTTACTATACAAACACCTTCTTAATAACAACTTCTTTTTCGACAGCTGCTTTGTTTAATGTCTCAGATGAAGAGTTCAGACTTTTATAAAGTCACCCCTGGCTGGTTTTAATTACGGAGGTATTATCATAACATAGATAATGCTTCTGAACGCCAGTCCTCTTCTGAATAAATGAAACAGACGGCCGGCCCCTGGTTAAAAGAGGCCTCTTTGCTCATCCACAAGCATCCACGGATATCTAAGAATCAAAAATTCTATACAGATACACAGCTTAATTTGTTTGACTACAGGCCATGTGAAGTATTGCCAAGTAGCATGGTACTGGGAGAACCGAGAGTGATGACAGTGTGATGAACTGAGCTGCAGCTTCACCCTAAGGATTATACTCCAGAGTCACTAAATTCTGCTCATTAAAATGACAAACCCAAACACAGAGGCAGTCGAGCGTGGGATTCAGCTGTGTACCGCATCTGGCCTGTACCAGCAACCCTAGCACCAGAACACCCCACCTCGCCCCTCCAGCCCCGCCCCCTGCCACCCTTTCTGCCCAGTGCACGCCCATACACCTAGACACGCATTGCAACCTCCATCAAATATAAAACAATCAACTTGCCTTTCATTTCCAATTTACCAGCCTGCCACAACGCCCTATTAGAGTTCATAATCATACGCTGCTGGTGATTTACAAATGAGGATGGAACAGTCCCTCTCCATATCCCTTATTCTCCTACTGTGCACTTCTTCCCCTTCTCTCTCCCTCTCCCTTTCTCTCCCTCTCTGTGCCTCATTTCCCTCTTCAGTCGCCATCTCGTTCCATCCGTCAGCCTTCTCCATCCTGATTATCTGGAGACGCCAATTTCAAAGCGACATCTTAATAGTGATGTCAACGTATTAATTAGAAGTGTTAATGAGCTAAAAGCAACCCAAATTAAATTAATGCAGCTATAGACACAGAGAGCGAAATTAGCTTCAATTTCTGTAAATGATTCTGAAGTGTGCACAACATATCAGGCTGCCTGAACATTCCCATCCCCCAAAGCTAATCAAGAGCTACATTGCAATTAGCTGCTTAATTAAAGCAACACTCTGCTCGGAAAATCCGGCACAATTAAGTAATGGCTGTTATAGCATGAAGGCAGACTGTATTTGTCTTCGGGATATACAGAGGGGAAAGGAAAACCCACACATATTATGTCACATATTAAACACACACACACACACACACACACACACACACGGTATGTCCCCAATGGCCAGCAAGGACCAGAGACAGCCAAGATGGACCAAGGCAGTTCTGTATGGAGGGGTGTCTCCACTCCAGCTGGAAGCGACATAGCCCAGTCTCAGACTTTGTGCCAGCTCAGACTTCCTCGCCCCAAGGTTTCATAGCCATCTGAATTGGCTTTGTCTGGGATCAGCACGGCCTAATTGCCATTTTTCTGTGTTATCACATTGTTGCTTCCCATTTGGACACAGCCGAGCATAGACCGTCAGGACACCACACCCACCCCCCTCTGCATTTCAATGGTCCATTCAAGGCCCGGGTGCAGCTCTGTTTATAGCCCATTCTCTGGCCGTATGAATTCAGCCCAAGCCAACGGGAAATTCACTGGGTTCTTTTCCTGCCATAGCACTACTTTTTTATCCATCGTCATGGCCAAGCTTGCCCCTCCTGCCCACTCAGTGTATTCATATATTTACCAGTCCAGAGATGGTGGGGAAGGGGAGGTGGGTGGGTGAGGGAGGAGGCTATGATTAACACCATGTGCTTAGCAGGGCCACTAAGGGAGGCTGGTGTGAGCAGCATCCTTTCAGTAAGCCTAGGCCATTGAGCGACATATGCCGTCGGACAGCGTGCAACGCTCTGCAGAGACCGTTCTCCCCTGTGTTTCCTGGGGCTCTGATCAACTGGGAACAAGCGTCACTCACAAACACCATCTGTCGAGTACAGCCTCACCTGCTAGCAACGTTTAACCAACAGAATAAACTCAGACAACAAAGATTACAAGCAGAAATTGTTCTATTTATATCTAATGTCCTTTAATCTCTGAAATGTAAACATCAGTGAAAAGAGACAAAGAAAACAGAGGAGCAGGACCACTGCTGTGGGACAGCTTTTCCTTTATTATTATTATTTTTTTCTGTAAAAAGGAGACGAGACACCTGAAGTGTTTAATGCTAAATTAGGTTTTCAAAGACAATAATTAGACTTCCCTCCCTAAAGGTAAATTACCTGCTACCCAATTGATCTGCATTCTAATTATAGAGTTCTGCCTCTAAGCCATTTCTTGAGTTTCTCTTTCCTCAGCTGGTAAATGTAAAACAAGAACACGTAGATGTATGAGAACCGCTGTAATCAGGCTCGCATGCATTCTGAGCCGTAATTGAAGATAGTAGGAATTAATCCACTGCATTTTACAGCTTGAACAGCAAGAAATAATATGCAGATATGTAAACTGGAGCTTTCACGATCAGGCTGGCTTTGCTGAGAATTCTTAGTATAGAATTACCAAATATGCAAAATGTAGTGGGCTACCATGGCTTTATGATGTAATTAGCATTAATCACATCCTAATAATGTGTGTAAAATTTGTTTTGGATTTTCAAAAATTACTTTTTAATTGAATATCTATCTATAGAAAAAAAAATTTCTATGTGCTCTAGATAAACCATTGGTTCTTAGTCATAAATTTTGAATCTTAAACAATACTGAAGGTGCTTCAACTTTATTTTTATTTATTTAGTTATTTTGTTTGTTTAAAATTTAAAATAAAAACTAATTGAAATCGATTTTCTATTTATAAAAATGCAGCTTTCTATGTGTTCTAAACAAACAAACTAAATACGTAAATAAATAAAATTAAAGTTGAAGCACCATGAAAGTGCAGGTTTCCAAGCGTTCAAGATTATTGTTTATAGTAAAAAATTCTGCATTTCAAACACACACCCACACTATAGGTGCTTTAACTTAGTTTTTATTTAGAATTTAAACTCAAAATAATTTTCTATTGACTTTCTATCTATAAAAATATAGTTTTCACTGTGTTTTAGATGAGATACTGGTTTTTAGTAAACCGTTCAGAATGTGAAACACACATACTGTAGGTGCCTCTACTTTGGTTTTATTTAGAATTTAAAACTAAATATTTTAAAATACAATTTCTAGCTCTAAAATGCAGTTTTTAAAGTGATCCAGATGAGACTTTGTTTTTCAGTAATGTTTTAAATCTGAAACATGCTCATACTGTAGGCGCTTCAACTTTATTTCTATTTAGAATTTTAAATAAAAATAATTTTAGCTGAATTTCTATCTATAAAAATGTAGTTTTAAATGTTTTAGATGAGATACTGGCTTTTAGTAATCAGTCCAGAATCTGAAGCACACACATACTGTAGGTGCCTCAGGTTTGTTTTTATTTAGAATGTTTTTAATTCAAATGTAGCTTTCTAAGTGTTCTAGACATTGTTTTTTTAAGTAATACAGTATATTTGGAATTTGGAACATGCTCATACTGTAGGTGCTTCAACTTTATGATTTTATTTAAATATAAATTTAATTCCTGTATAAAAAAAATTCAGTTTTCAAAGTTCTCAAGATGAGATACTATTTTTTAGTAATAAGTTATTTATCTTGAACAGGGACAAACTGTGGGTTGTTTCTTACAGTATGTTTAAAATACCTTTACTGAGAAATGAATCCCCAATAATGGATCCATACATATCAACATATCAGCGGATCTGGTTGCTCAAAACTGTATCCATGGCATCTTGTCTTGAGTCCTTGTGACATATAGCAAGTCCAAATTGATCATTTTAGAGCTTGCAATTGCTAAAACAGATAACACCAGTTCAAGTACATTATAACACTGATTAATATTAGCATGCCATTACATACTATGGCTGAGAAAAATCAGCTACCGGAAAAAGAAACATTAACATACAGTCATTTAATGACAAAACATCACAGAGCACTGCTTAGCTAAGTGGCTAAAGCAGTGGGGCATTTTGAAGCTGGTTAAAATGAGGAAGAATTTAAGTCCATGACCATAGTGCTTTAAGTTCTCCATTAGCATTGTGCTCAGCCCCACATGGCGGCACTGCAGCTCCTCACAGCTAAGAATGGCCAGTCATTGAAATGCAGCCCACAGTACCAGCACTAATTAATATGGAAATTTCACATTGTTTGTTAGCACCGATGTCAAATTTTGATGTAAGCTGCAGCTTCTAAGTTAACAGAGATTTATCATAGATTGAGCTCGGCCTCCTGGCAAATCCCAGTCTTTTCATAATCTAATATTTCTTAAGTAGATAGACTAATATACAGTATGTCCCTATTGCATATAACTTGGAAGACAGGATAATGATATTTTATTAAGCTTGAGTAGTTGAAGAGTCTGTTTAAATATGTAATTAAACTCTTAAGTATAATTCTGTAGTCAAGCAGAAATCCTAAAAAATAAAAAGTCAAAGACTTTGCTTATTTATTTCTAATATTTATTCCCTACCTTTGATGACTAATTGTGTATTTAGCCTTAGTTATAAACAAAAATAAAAGGTTAGTATGTATTATTTTATATATGTACCTTGTTCTTTTTAGAGACATAGAGCATTATGGAGGAATTCATAATTGGGCAAATGTAGTGTGTGTGCTTGAGAGAGAGAGAGAGAGAGAGAGAGAGAGAGAGAGAGATTAATGCACACCCTGAGAGATGCTTAATTTCTCCGAGCTGCCACTCCATGGCACGTTTTGAGAGTTGAGTTCACAGATAAACACAGAGACACAGGCGCATCTTTGGCCCCAGTGGAGCCATTTACCTTTTTCCAAGTAGATTCAAGATATTAATTAAGATAAATTTACCTCAATTCTGCCATCCGGTTATTTATCAGAATTATGTTAATCATTTCTGCAGGGCAGGAGAATTATTACCCACTTTCTGTCTCATTTATATTAATATTCAGACTTAAATAATTTAGCAACATGGTCCATCTGGTTTGACCACGGTACACTGCAGCAATTCCACACAGCTAAATACTGTAACAGTGTGTCTCACTTTTACAAACAATATTGCAGCATTAACCTTTACCCTGTCTTTTAAATCATGAAATGCTTTAATAATGGCAACAATACAGATCTCAGAATAGAAAAAAAACATGCCGTCAGGAACATCTAATTGGTCCAAATTCAGCATTCGGTAAAACGTGATCGTCGTCTGATATAGCTTCTTTACTCATTAACACTCTCAGTGGCCTTGGGATTGACTTTGAGCACCTGTTTGTTAGCTAAGCACATGGAAAGGGTGGGGTGGTGGAGTGGTTGATGGGTGTGTGTGTATGTGTGAGGTGGGGAGTGGGATCTGATTCTCGCGCATGGCAGATCACACTACTGCTCAGGCCAGCACTAATTAGGGTGAAGTGGAGGCCAGTGGACGCGCAGTATGATTAAATTTAGATCTGGAGGGAGATCTTGACCTGAGTGTGCCCCTCATCTAAGTGACATTTACCCAGGATAACCATGCCACAGCTGAGCCTTATTAACCTTCTGTAGACCTGAACACCACTGACTAGATTAATTGGCAGATGGATTATTAAATAGATGATTGAACATCTCATATCTACAACACACAGGTTAGTTGGCAAAGTCTCATTATCCCACACGCTCCTGGATATGCTGGCCTAAATATGTCAAAAAAGATCATCTGTAGGATTGTTGAATCACTGGCTGGGAGGGGACTGGCATTGACTACATGTCACTAATGCATTTAATCCAAATCTCACAACTACAAAATTCGTATGTTCCTTTTGATTGATTGATTGATTTATTTATTTATTTTAAGAAAGTCTATATCACTGTGTGGGGGAAAAACAATGGATGATTATGTTTGAAGAAATCTTTATTATTAATGCGTTGATGATCTTTTTGTGGGTGGCACGGTAGCGTAGGGGTTAGCACACTCAACTTACAACAAGAAGGCCCTGGGTTTGAGTCCCAGGCCCAGCAAGGGTGTTTCTGTGTGGAGTTTGCATGTTCTCCCCATGCTGGTGTGGGTTTCCTCCCGATACTCTGGTTTCCTCCTACAGTCCAAAGGCATGCACATTAGGCTAATTGGCTGTTTCAAATTGCCTCTGGGTGTGTCTGTTGGACCTGGGATGGATTGGTGAGCTGTTCAGGATGTACTCAACCATCGACAGAGCCAATAGGTTTCAGCACCCTTGCAACCCTAGCAGGATCAAGCGATCTGTAAAATGAATCAATGATCTTTTTACTAACACTGTAGTATTTACACAATAGAAAGAAATGATCGACAGGGTTCACGACTATCAACCCGAAGATCGCAAGTTCGAATCCAGGTTGTTGCCACAGCCATCCGTGACCAGGAGTCCATGGGAGCTAATTGGCCGAGCTCTCACGGGAGGGAGGGATGGTATATGCTCACTTCCCTATCACTCACAGCGGTCACCAGCCAATCATGGGCGTCTGTGAGCTCATTCTTACAAGATGGCGGATAGCGCTTTCCCTCCGAGTGTGTTAGGCCGCCCCCAAATATGCATGCGCAGCAGTTCGAAAAGAGGTGGGCGGTAGCATCGCATGTCACGGAGGGGGTGTGTGCTTGCTTGCGCCCCTCCCTGGTTGGTGGTGGTCGTGTGATAGGGAGGGCAAGAGTTGATGGGTGGGAATTGGAAATGACTAAATTAGAGAGAAAAATGGGGGAAAAAAAATAAAAAATAGAAAGAAAAGATAACAGCTCTCACTTATCAAAGTGATCAATCTCTATCTATATTGTATTTATTTTAAGTTCCACATACTGATATCTGTATTCAAATTGATATCAGAAGTGGGTGTGGTCCAAGCCAGGAAGATTTAGGAAAAAATCTTTCACAAATTTAATAAATACCAATTTGAAATGAAATGAAATAAAATAAAATAAACACTATCTGAAAGAGATGCCCCATCGAACCTTCTGGAAAGCTTTCTATCTCCTTTTTAATGTGACTTTAATGTGACTTTCAAAACAAATCCAGAAACTGTTATTCGTGACCCACTCCAACATAACACGGATTAGCTCACAAGGTAGTGTTTTGAGTAAGAGCGAAAATAAGTTGAAAATGGCTTACCTGGACAAAAATACCTTTAAATCAAAATCTTCATCATGACCAAGTTCAAATATCCATAAACACAATCTATCTATGCCATAATGCTTGTTTAAGAAAGGGAACGAAACGCTGAAAAATCCAGTTATGTTGGCAATTTTCAAACCGATTTTGTGATTGTTCAGGGTATTTCCTTATTGGCACCGGAATACTCTTCCTGCTTACAGAATCCCAGAAGGATTCCCCAAAAAATACAGCGGTAAGCCAATGAGAAGCCTCAAAACAGACATGATAGGAAGATGCTAGCACGATCGCGCTGAGAGGCTTATTCATTTAGTTTATGGATGTTGGGGAGATGCAGATATTCACAAAAAGATTCTGTAACAATAATTGCTATTTTCTCAAAAGAAAATTCTCATTTTAAATTCTCTTTCTAAATATATCAATATCTCAGTATCTCAAATTTCCTGCTTACTCCCTATTATGTTGGAGTGGGTCACATGTATAGTTACATTACTATGGCCATAAAAATAGCTTTCTAGTACTATTTTATCGAATTTACTTCAATTTGGGTTTGTTACCTTCCAAAAAGAGCAGAATCCATTTTGATGCAAAACTGTACATGCACATGCACATTTTTTTAGCATCTGCACAAACGGTTCATTTTGGAGCAATTAGTCTCATGAATGTCCAAGGCCCTGTCCAAGTCTGATATGGGAAGTATACGCCTAACACTTTGCTTGTTTCTTTATCACCCCAAATTATTCACTTGTCTTAGCAGTATACAACAAAGGACACTTCGTGCATGTGTTTGAATTACCTCTGGGTACACAAGGAAATTGTGTGTACACACATATGCATTATTATGGGATGCTCTGACAGTAAAAAAGGACACAGAGTATGATTTGCTGCAAATTAAAAATTTGCCACTGACTTAGAATTTTTTTTGCTGCTGTAGCACTGAAAATATGATGACCAGAGCTATTCAGGGTAGCAGATTTCACTGATAGGTCCTTTTGACTGTTTGATAAGAGAAAAGCAATTATATAATGATTTCTGCTTTATGTAATGTGTCTTTAAGAGCAGAAGAAAACACACATGCAATACATGTACATGTTAATGTAAGTTTTCGAACAATTAAATCATTATTTTCAGAGACCCTTGCAAAGACATACTGCTCATAGATTAATTAAAAAAGAAGCATGCAAATTTTAACTTGTTTTCCAAACACATACTAAGAAAAAGAAGAAAAACTAGTTTCCTGTATCCAATGTCCCAACATTTTTTTAGATGTAGTTGTGGCTTAAATTGCTAAAACCTGGCAACTCTGCCAATGAGTTACGTACTGCGCATTTTATTTGATCTTGTCCTGCAGTACTTTGTTCCCAACCCATCCATCTAGTCTCAATGTGACAGATTATGGCAAGCTTTCTAAAAATGATATTTATTATTAGGTTTTTTTTATTATTTTAATAATTTTTTTTATATTTTCCCCTTCAATTCATATTTGCATTTATATTCGTTTATATACATTATACTGTTTGTTCAATCAGAATAACACATTCATATTCAGTTACGTATTTAATAGAGTCACTAAACTATTTTATCTGGGAAATTATTAGTTTGCTTTTACTAGCAGCACATTCATAAACCTTGATAAAGTTGCTGTAGGCGTACATTGTGCTGCATAACAGTGTTATAAATGCAAATTTGGTTAACACTTTAGTTTGAGGGCATTTGTAAATAAGTAATGCCATTCTGGAATGGTACTTTATAACAGTTCTGAATGCAAATAGTCCAACAGCTCTTCAGTTTATGATCACTCAAATCTATGATCCTATAAGAACTTGAAGACAAATGGAAACTTCACTGAAGATTTCCCCATACTCCCTAATAATGATTCACTCATTACCTATACCACAGGTCCGTCAAGGTCACGGGGAGACTGGAGCCAATCCGAGCTGCCTCCTGGTGAGAGGCGGCGTAAACCCTATACAAGTCACCAGTCTATCACAGGGTTAACAAATAAATACAAAAAAAAACATCCACACTTATGTTCACACCTAAGGGCAGTTTAGAGTAGTCAGTTAATCCAATGTGCATCTAGACTGTGGGAGAAAACCAGACCCACAGAAGCACAAGGAGAGCATGCAATTTCCACACAGAAAGGCCTAACATGGCAGAGGATCAAACCCAAAACCTACTTGCTGTAGGGCAACATTGCCTCCCCAGTAATAATAATAATAATAATAATAATAATAATAATAATAATAATAATAATAATAATACTGCGATGGCCTGGCGAGCTG
>JAQMYF010000001.1:39125157-39137869 GCA_030014195.1 Neosilurus mollespiculum
CGCCAGCCTCCCCGCGACCCTAATTAGGATTAAGCGGTTCAGAAAATGACATGACATGACATAATAATAATAATAATGATGATGATGATGATGATGATGATGTAACCCTGGGTGGCATGGTGCATAATGATTAACACTTCCACCTCACAGCGACAAGGTCCTGGGTCTGAATCCCAGGTTTGTCACAGGTGTTTCTGACTGGAGTTTGCATGTTTTCCTTGTGCTTGTATGGGTTTCCTCTGGATACACCTGTTTCCTCCCACAATAGGCTAACTGGTTGTTCCAAATATATATATATATATATATACACACACACACCCCCCCCACACACACACACACTAGAATAACTAGAACAGCTAACTTAGAATAATGTGTTTACCAAATGTTGCCCCAAGACAGGTGGCTTTATGGCGTGTGGCACGTGTAGTAACAACCATACCTCCAAATGCAAAATGCTGCATGCTCATTTTGCTGCATAGCCAAAAGCACTTTCTGACACGTGTTTAAGTGCAATCTACTCAGCTGCGGGATGCCCATGTCAAATCAGTGCTTTTGAGGCAAGTGCGCAGCAGCCATGTTGGATTTGGTTCTGCATTGGGGAATAAGTGGATCATATTGAACACATTACCATACTCGTGTGGCTGAGTCTCCCTTTGCCCCCTCTCACTCTCCCTCTCATATTCAAAAAGAAGATTATTACACAGCGGGTGAGAAATGCCACCTCAGAGCAACGGCGCACATTATGCATTTGTATTTCCACAGGAGCCTGTGGCATCCTGCTTCACTTCAGGGGCTGTGGTCAGTCCTAGCAAACCACCTTAGACTCAAAGCAAGCTAAGTTGGTGAAATGAAGTGGAAGGATTAGAGAGGAGTAGAGTGTAATATACAGGAGGCAGGCTGTGTTTACTTTGACAACTGGATGTCTAGGATTGGTCTATTCATGAGGATAAGCATCATGTTGTGGCTCAGCATGGACAACAAGTCAACGAATAAAAGTGCCAGGAGCATAGAGCATTCATGAGGCATCTGGTACACTGTCCTCTGACAGACAAGTCATGTGACGTACATACTCTAACCTAGCAAATATAATCCTCCTAAATCAACAGTTTGAAGCGTTTTTTGTAATTAAAGCCATCTCTCTAATGTATACCAGATTCTCTGCATATGAGTAGAGCCATGTTTGAATTCATAACTACTTCCCCTCCATACTGATGCAAATATGTATGATGTAGACTTTCAAAAATAATGGTTTTTAAGACAGACAATTCTTGCAAAAGTGAACTGTTTTTCAGTTCACTAAAGCATTGGTTCTCAAAGTGGGTTCAGGGTGCTGTGAACAAACCCTTTATATCAACATAGGATCCTCTTCCACAGGGGCACCATGTTGCACTATTACAGTAGCCAAGAAGGACAAAAGTACTTTTAAGAGGAAGCAGTGCTTGATGGCACTAGTTAAGAACCCAAATGTAAAAAAATGTATCAAATATTATTTAAAACAAGAAAAGCAATGAATATAATATAATTAATTATAATATAAGAAAAGCAGTGAATATAATTACAGAAATGTGAGCTATGAGCACTTGGCAGTCACTGTACATTCTAATACAAGCTTGGAAAGGAAGGGGCTTTCAGTTGTAATCAACTGAGTTCTACATAGTGAAACTTAAAAAAAAAAAATCCATTTCATTTCATTTTTTGAAATACTTCATCCTTTATTAGAGTTGCACAAAGGCTGGAGCTCATCTCAGCTGACTCCAGGCGAGGATGAATATGCTGAAATGCAGTGTTTTCCTTCCTTAAAAAATAACATTCTAGTTTAAACCCAAAAAGCCTGACCATGGCCTTCTGATTTGTCCTGGTAATCTTTATCAATTTATGAAGAGCAGTGGCTTGCTTGCCATACCAACATTGTTGCTCAGTTGATGGCGGACTCAAACATCATTAGCCAGGAAGTTAACATGGATTCTTTTGTGACCTCATGGATTATTACACACCTTGATCTTGGAGTGATCCTTTTTGGTCTGGCTGTCTGATTGTGAGTTGTTGGAATCCAGACTCTTTAGAGATCTCCCTGATGGATATCAACAATTTTTTTGAAATTCACTGTTTCATCTTCAAAATAACTGCTCATCTTCCAGAGGCATATAAAAACTAAGTAGACACCCCTCATTACAGCATTTTAGTTTTGAAACTCATCTGAACAAACTTATTTTATTATTTTTTATTTATAATAAAACTAAGAAGATAAGATTGTGGTATATAAATTGTTTATAGCTAGTAGCTATGCTGTGAACACCAGGAGCAAAAGAACGTATTGTGGGACAAGCTTATCACTGACGTAACCAGTGTTAGATTGCACAAAACGTCTTGCCACATCAACAGTGTGATTGTACAATTTACCAGAAAAGGAAAGGAATCAGCAGCATCCCACTCAGGTCAACCTGGGCCCTCTGACTGTCTTCAGATTGTCTAGCAGACTGTTGAAAACAATCCCCATTTTAACAACTGATGTTACAGAAAAACTGCAGGTAAGTCAGAGTATTGCTCTGAGGTATTTCGATCCACTTGGCTACAAGGTATACCTGTGTGTAAATCAATCCAAAATGATGGTGTCTATTTACTTTTAATATATCACTGTAGAGGTTCAAATACTTTTGCCAATCACAGAAACACTGGATCATTATCTCATGCAGTTTAAGTGTAAGTGTAATATATACTTTTTGTTCAATTGGGTTACTTATTTGTGTACATTTATAGAATTCCATAATTTCAAGAAATTACATGAAATCTGCATGTTTACCTTCATAATTAGGTATTTTCTCAGCGGATATGTGGTGTTTCCCCCAGATTTGGCTCAACATATTTGAAACAACAGGCCTGTGTTTATTGAGTATTTGTATTGAGGACTGTTCATTTAGTTTGTTGCACTGAAAAGAGAAAAAATCAAATGTCTGGTTTTATAACATCATCAGTACAAAGAACGTTTATTTTCTGGCATGTTTATATATTTTTTAAAAAATGCGTTTAGTGCCAAAACAAAGTTAACATGACCAATAACACCAACAAAGGAAGAAAAAGGTCCAGTGTACAATCATAAGATCAATTATCACAATGAAAAAAATCCCTTCAAACTTCAGCAACAACCTACAGCTTTTATGTGGGTTTATGGAGCGATTTTGCAGGTTAGCATACTTTTTAACAGAACCTCTAGGGATCACAAGTGGGATGTTGCCATTTGCTTCTAGCAACATTTTTTTTCTTGCTGAATGAGATCGTATTGGAGAATTTACAGCAAAAGCGAGTTTTCTCCCTCAGGCCACAGTAGGAGGGGGACAAGCTGGCACACAAGTACAAACCCTTTAAAAAAATTCCGAAATATGTGTTTTGAAAGTAAAGTGCAGCCTAATTCTCCTAGCAGCCTACAGCGATAAACATCTTCAGATGGAGCAGGATGTGAAATAATTGGTAAACATGACAGACAGTGACAGCTATGAGTCTATAGACTTGTGACATTACCTTCTACAGGAGCTTTTTGACTTGCCAAGCAGGATAAGTATATGTATTAGGTCCATCATCATTAATCGAATTTTCACTGTAAAAAACAACATACATATTTCTCCGTATTGCAGCTTGTGTGATCCATCAACGTCATCCGAATCCAACAGTGTTCAAGTTTTAAACACTTCATTCAATGCATTTCAGCCACTAATCTACATTATTATAATATTAGTCATAAACAGTATATAATTTTATTATTTTTCTGAAATCATCACATTTTTTTTTTCTAAATAAATTTAATTGACAACAGGAAAAAACACAAAAAGAGACAGGTTGTACAACATTTGAGAAAAAGCAAACTTTGCTAATTTGCTTGGCTAATATTGCAACAGGTTGAGAGCACAGAAGCATCTTGAAGGATGATGCCGTAATTAGAACATCATTAATTTGTACTTTTTGTGTTTAACCTTAGGAAGCCATGCGTTATGACTGTAGATGCTCAAAATGATGGTATAGCTGGTTGTTTTAGATCCCAGCCATTAACACTGGCAGGATATAGACACCCTATTACATCAAGCAAACATCTTAATATGTTATCCACCAAATACACAACCCCTTCGCTTCAGTTATAGGAATTTGCATTAACAGTGTAAGCATTAGCAGAGGAAAAAGTGTGTGCATGCTTCCTTGCAAAGGCGGAATTAAGAAAAAAAGATTTATAAGCCATGTGTGGGGATTTTTTCCTCCAAAGAGGCCAATGAGAGACATGCTGTGGCATAAGAGCGCCGCCTCTGTGTTAACGTATCAGTGAACACACAATGCCCCAGATTAGTTCAGTGGCAGCACTGAGCCGAAATAAGCTAATTGCTTAATTAGCTAACCAAATTTGATAAGCCTCTTCTACCATATTACCACCAGCTATATAACAAGTAGCTCTGATTTCTGAAAGGGTGGGTTTAATTACAATTGATTGTAAAATGCTAAATTAGATCGGCAATGCAACTGTATGAACATTATTGTAAAATAAACTATTACGATCTATTTATGTGTGAGATAATAAAAATAATAATAATAACAATAGTAATAATAATAATAACCATGCTAATGGTGTTTATTAGGATCCAAAAAGAATTTTGAAACTATATTCTAAAACAGTATAGAGCCCTGGACAAAAAAATGTAAGAAACCAGAGTTAATGGGTTGCTTTTGTAGGATTTTACCGATATTAACTTAGTTAAAGCTAGCAAAAGCAGTGGTCTACAAGAAGATTAAACTGTATCTAAGCGGTCTCCCTGTTAAAAGGAATCAGTCAGGAGCAGAGTACAAAAGAATTTCCAAGTCAGTAGATATACTATTGAAGGCAGTTATTGGTATTATTGGTCATCAACCGTGGAGAAAATATGGCACAATAAAAAGAACTGGATGTTCCTACAAAATTGATGAAATGCTAAGAGGAAAGTTGGTCCAGGAGGTTGCCAAGAAACCAACAATAAATTAAATGAGCTGCAGAAGTTTGTGGCAAGTACTGGTTGCGTTCTGTATGTATGACAACAATCTCACTTATTCTTTATTAATAAGGGAAGAGTTTTTCTTAAAAAAAAAAGATCCAGGTACAACAAAACTGCAAAGACCTATAACAAGTCTTGCAAATACACGTGGGGGAAATGTGTTATAATCACACAAAATAAAGTTTTGGGCAGAATTCCTAAAAGGTATGTCTGGCACAAAAACAACACTGAACATCATCAAAAGGACACCACACCCATAGTAAAGCATGGTGGTGGTGGCGAATCATACGTTGCGGTTTTAGTCAAGATGGAAGGAATAATGAACAGTTCTAAATACCAGTCAATTTTGGCACCTAACATTCAGGGCTCTGTTAAAAATGCTGACAATGGACAGCAGGAATGGCTACACAAGAGGAAGATAAAAAATTTTGGAATGGACCAAACAGAAGCGAGACCAGAATCCAAATGAATATCTGTTGGGTGACCTGAAGAGGGCAGTATACTGAGATGCCATTGCAATCCGACAGATTTGGAGTGCTTTTGAAAGGAAGAGTGGGCAAAGACTGCCAAGTCAAGACGTGCCATATTAATAGACTTCAACAAAGTACTGGTTTAAGGGGGGTGTATATTTATGCAAACAGGTTATTGCAAGGTGGTGGTGGTTGGGTTTTTTTGTACCCTAAAAACGTTCTTTGTTTTTCAGGGAGCAAAATGTTGTGAAATTATATAATTTGATTACATTTGTTTACTACACAAAGTGTGTATAGAGTGTATATAAAGTGTTTATATCCACTATGTGAATATACACACAACAACAACCACAGAAACCAAAGAAAACTATTAAAGTAACACAGTTTTAACCTATCAGTGTTATACAGAAGACAATAGTGAGAGACACTTTTTCAGTTGACTGGCCATTAACTAGATGTTAATTATTTGAAAAAACATCTGTTTTTAAAATTTATTTCTACAGTAGTATTCAACTTTATAACTGACCTGCATAAACAGGTACTGAACTACTGTTTAACTGAAAATCATCAATTTTCAAAAGTCTCTAATGATCTTTTAATCACAAACAAAAAGGGAGGTTTATGAAATTGGTGTGGTTCTATAAATATATAATAAATAAAAATACTGATGTGAATTTCTACATATTTTGAAACTGTATTAACTTTTTAATAAAGAATTTATCATATGGTAAATTTTTTTAAGGCAAGGCACAATTTCAGTTGTTGGAATTTTTGTTTCTTTTGGAAACTTCCAAAAACATCTGACCAATTAAACATAAAGATATACTTTTCCCCAAAAAGGACAATACTTTGGAATTATTCCTCTATTTACACACGTGCATACACACTGTGTATGAAGCATTATGATTAAAATAATTAAGCTGTATAGCTTTGGTAAAATTTTATCTATTTAATAATGCAAGGTATTCAAAGCGGTGACTGATCCAAATTGCGGCACTGCCTTACAAATATAAAACTTTACAGACACAGAAATACTAGAAAAAGTGGACTTGTTCCTCAGATGGCTGAATGTCCAGAGCTTAGGCACCATATTGTTTTTACACTTTTCACTGACCAGATTTTTAATCCAGACATTAAATAAGTTTCCATAAAACAGGTATAATATTAATTTTATATCTTGCTAATATGCTTTTGTTTATTTGTGTGTTTAATTAACTGATTAATGTCTGTAAAGTCCAGATAAAGACTCAAAGACACTGAAATATGGATAAGGATTCCACCAGGAGTGATTTATTGATTTATTATATCTGTAGTCCTCTTGGCAACTCGTTTGTTTCAGCTTTGATTTCATGAATGAAGCAGCGAGTCTCCAAATGGTTTTGCTTCTAGTAATAGGTGCCCTGTACTTGGCTGAAACAATTATGCTGCATATCTGCGAAAGTGATTTTCAGGGAGCTGCTGGAAATAGAAAAGTAGGGTTAAAGGTAAAACCATTTTCTCATTAGACTGAGCGATGAGTTGGACAGATTAATTTACATTTTCCTCCTGACATATTTTACACACACAATCCTTTGCTTAGCGCTGGGAGTTGTGGGCAGTAGGGCGCTATTTGTATAAGATGAAGTCATTTATATGCTAATTCATTGGGAAGTAGACCTTCCAGATTCATTTCTTGCACACAGTCATGTTTACCTATTAGCACATATGGATGCAAAGGGATATTAGAATATTGTTGCTAAAAAAAAAAAAAAAAAAAAAAAAAGAGGGCGAGTTAAAAAAAAAGTAGATCTTGAGTAACAAAGCATTAAGGTTTTATTTTCTCCTAATAATCGGACATTATATGCCAGTTCCTTTTTATTATTTAAACACCAGTCAAGAGTCAAACTACAAGTCTTGACCAGCTCTTTATATTGACAAAACCCCGCCAGCAATTCATTTTCATAAACTAAATAAATATGTTGTGGTATAAGGGACAGCATTTAAAGAAAAAATCAGTTAGTGCTCGATTTTGATCGCTGTGCTCCCTGCTGTTAAATGAACAATTAAAACTAAGTATGAGGACAAGGAAATTTCACATTTAAACACCATTACTGTTATGCTGATGCAGGGTATATAAAAAAAATCCCAAAATTATAATATACAGAAACCATAGGGTATTAAGATCCAGCAGGTTGCAAAAATATACAAGATTTTAAAGAGATTAACTCTTTAATTACATGCTGTTATGCATACATGCAATTATAATTTTTAGCTTTGTTAAAATACACTACAGTAGAATAATTTCTGGAAAATGTTTTTCAGTACAAACAATTCTTAATTCACTCAACTGAATCATTCAATGAAAATTCTTGAAACTTTCAAAGCTGTAAGCAGGTATGATGTAATACCAAGAAGATTTATAATATTTATTTCTGTTGTCTTTCTATCAATATACTATCATTTTGTAATTTTACCCCTACAGGCCTAATTTAAAGAGAGTGCATCCATACACCGGGAATTACCCGAACAAACAAACTACAAGGAAGAGGTTTATATATTAAAAAGAAAGAGAGAAAATAAGAAAGTTAGTAGTCTACAGTCCTGACTGAGTTGGATCGGAGGTGTGACAGATCATATTACAAGCAGGGCTGAAATGTTAATGTAATTCCACATGAGCTGAGTTAAAAGAGATCCAATCGACCATTCCTGATACCTACTGCCGTTGTGTCTGAGAGGATGCCACCCCTCCTCTCAATTGTCTCAGTAATTCACTAAAATTGCCACTTAGAGCTGCTCCGACTTGTGCGTTTCATCTTCGAGCTTCCTCCGGTCTCAGCTAGTCGGCCCATTTTTACTTCTTGCAAGAGTGCTAGCACTTCATTAACCTTGCCAGGATTGAGATAAGAGAGGAAAGAGTATCAAAGCTGCCAGCTTACAAAAAGAAGAGTGCGCAGTCTGGGCTGCACAGTGGCCATCAAGCACACACACACACACACACACACACACACACACACACACACACACACACTTCCATGCAAAACACTTAAAGGACCCGCAAAGGCCTCCTATGTGTCTTTTTACTACTGAATCAACCAGTCAAGTAATTTCCTCTTGTTGAGAATACAGACTGCAAGTTTATTTTGTTCTGCTAAAGTCAGGGGTCCTGACAGCATGATGTTCATGCGGAAATCTGTTTCTGGTTTTTTTTTTTTTTTTTTTTTTTTTTTTGGTGAGTAACAAATTAATTTTTATTTTAGGATTTATGAGTGAAGAGATTCTTTTAGTTTTATGAAATACTTTTCAGCACTGATGCTCATTTCTGGGTCTGAATTTCATGCACTAAGACTGCCTGAAACCATCTATCAAATTCACACACACACACACACACACACACACACACAGTCAAAAGTGTCTCATAAAGTCAATCTGCAGGTTGTTTTACTGAAAATAGTGTATTTAATCATTCTGAACGTTTTTTCCTATAGACTGAATGTGAAATCCCAGGGTGAGTTCTCTCTAAAAGGCTTAGAATGTCACTAAATGCCAAATCAAAAACTCTTGGCGGATTGTAAGTCCTAAAGACAGGATGTTCAAGCATCTGAAAGCTACCTGTGGGGTGAAAAAAAGATGAGGTTAATGTACTTATAAAGACGTAAACAGACAGGAAGGAGGTGAACGTTGAATAGTCTGAAGTGCATGGCTTGATATTTCACATAATCACAAAGTTCACCAAGGAGGTGCCAGTAGTGGGTTGTTTACCAGAAAAGCATTAAAATTACACTTAAACAAACAAGAATCAAAGAAATTTAGTTAAGTCAGATACATGAAAATATTTCAATTACTGTATATTTTTAATTGTAAATAGTATCTCTAAATATGCTTTATGTATAAGATTTTAAATTTTTCTGCATAATATTTTATCCATTCTTCAGTAAAAACAACCAAAATAAATAAATAACCAATGAAAAAAAAAGAAAGAAAGAAAAAAAAAAAAAAAAAGAATTGGACAGCAGGAACTCCATTTGTTAAACATTTAATAGTACAAGGGAGATAAAATTACACGTCTATTCAGCGGAGAGAAAATTTTGTCTCCAGAGTGATGTTGGTGCCAGTGTGAAGTAAGTCGCCCCAGACGGTTGGTGAAAAAGACACGCTGGCATTCAGGAAGCTCGTCCTACTGTATCCCTGCTGTTGTGGGTCCGTCACACAGATCCACAAAAACCAGGGGGCCGAATTAAAGTGAGCTCTGGTGTAGTGGTGTGTGGAGCTGCACGCTCGCCGCTCTGGCAGACGGGCAAAGCGAAAGAGGGGAAAAGTTGCCACACGGTTGAGCCGAGTGGAGCCGATTCCTGCGCTGGCGCTGATAACATGGCTGGATTATGGATGTTTAAGGGAAGGGAAAATTATTCATTTGAGATGGATGAAAAGCTGCACTTGTCAAGACTCCCAAGCCATGCCACTTTATCCATTACATCCCCACTAGCCATGTGCATATTTCCTCCTCAATGCATTTTTTTTAACACAGTGAAATGAGCACATTATCCACTCTTTAACCACGCTCTCGGACACCGAGCCAAAATCAAATCTTTATGAGAAGTGAAAAAAGAAAAGAAATTTTAAAAACACACTCACACACACACAAAGGATGTTACAACATAAGAATGACACACACTCAAAAACATCCTCAGTGTCCAAGATGTAAGCATGTGAAGTGCAAAGGAAAGTGGATTTGCATTTTCAGCTGCTATCCAGCATTTAGACACAGATCAAACAGCACGTCTAAGTAACTGTAGTCATGCCTAATTATCAGAAGCAGCCTTCTGCCAGTCTACCATTTGGAATGCAATTAATGATTAAAGCAACAAAGTCTTTCCCTCCTGCCCGAGCTGGCTCCGAAAACGCTTATGATGCAGAGAATATGTCAGCCTTTCTGTACAAATATTATGATCAGGCTGATGAGGGGCCCAGGCTCCAGTCTGGATGGCCGATAAATTAGAGGCACGCTTCTCGTTTACTCATCAGAGCTAATGAGCCTGATAAAATTACCTCAAGGATCATAATTACAGGCTAGTGGCAAAGACACTGGCACTCTCCGTGTGCCACACACACACACACACACTAAGACAAACAGAACGCCACATGGCATGTGGGCCCGTTTTAAACTGTGTGGGCAGGGATAGACCGTCCCAGTACACTTCAAATAACTACCATGTCACGAATCACAGGCAGCACAGCAATTAAAAAGCACTGGAGCACCATGGAAAGATACAAATATGAATCACAAGCAGTCTGATTAAGGACCATCTTCGGCGCATCCTTAATCATAGCCATATTATACTGTAAGTGCAGGTCAAATTCACCGTTTTAAATTAATTACATGTGGTTACTTGCACTGTTGGTAAACAAAAGCAATGTGCAAATGCAGTTTCAGCTTACAGAAACTCTGTGATTACGTTTAAGTGAGCGCACAACTACGGGTTTTTTTTCCGAAATGATTGGGCCTCTCTCCTTGTGTGACTCGAACCGCTATAGTGCCTAATTCCTTCATTAGTGGTCATCCCCGTTATCAGCTTCCTCATATACATTAAGCACTTCAGCCTTAATGACATCGTTTGATGGGCACGGGCAGAGCAAGCAAGAGAGAGAGAGAGAGAGAGAGAGAACCTCACCTCTGAGGATTTTCATTTTGCCAGTCATTTGAATTGTTTTACTTATGAATATTAATGCCCCTCTAATTTGAGCCTGTTGTTAATGCTTGTCGCTAGGAGCTGGGCAAATCAGGTCCCCTTTCCTGTTCAAGCTCATGTATTAGACACCCTGTGACACTAAGCCCCCGCCTTTGATTCTTAATTGCAGAAGCATGAGCATTTGCAGGAGATGGGGCGCAAAGCTTTAATTAACTCTAATATTGCACGTATTCAGTCTCGACTGTCACCTGCATCAGCGCCTGGTGGTTCTGCACCCCAACATCATATCATATCCCAATCCCAGCTCCTCTGAAGTAGAAAGACCACGTTCCAAGTTCACGAGCACAATTTCATGCGTCTTAAAAATTGGGGCCGGGAAGTTGATAAGTAGCAGGAGCAATATTAAATGTGGGTAAATTCTCGTAATGCCTTTCACCACAACTCCTATTAAACTATGGCTATGTTAATGAATGCTTCTTTAAAAAAAAAAAAAAAAAAAAAAAAAAAAAAAAATGACCAGTGGTACAGGAGCATGGGGCAAGACACTTTTCATTTCAATTTGAAATTAGGAGGACGTGAGGTAATCCTCAGGGATGTTTAGAATAGATCATGAATTCAAGCAGTGGTATCCTTGTGCCAATTTCACAACACACAAAGTGAAGGAAATTTATTATAAATATATTAATATAAATGCATATTTTAAAAATAAGAAATCCTAATAAAATTGAAATGATGAAAAAAAATTCACATAAAACACAAATTTAGCATAACTTTATCTGAGCCTAATTTAGGGAGAATTAATAATAGTAATAATTATTATTATTATTTGTGTCATTGTTGTTATGGATGTTATTATTATTATTATTATTATTATTATTATAAATATTATTATTATGAAAGTTCTATGCCTTTAAATGACAAATGGGTTTTTTAAAGGAATCTAAAGAAGAACTTTTGAATAAGATTGGAGCAACTTTTAAATGCATATTTTCTTGTCCAAAACTGTGTGGAAAATAGAGCAGTGCCAGTTCCACACATCCCCCAAGAAGACTCTATGGGAATACAGGCAACTTTCATACTGGAACTGTACACACACACACACACACACACACACACACACACACACACACACTTACTTCTACAGAGAACACGATGTCTGTATCCAAATCTCTACAGACTACTACGGTAGTTCAGAGACCCTCCTTGAGGACTGTCAACAACTTCACCACCATCTCAGTACAGAAATCTAGGAATGAAGGTTTGTTTTCAACATAATGAATTCGATCCAACAGCAATAATTCACAGAATATAAAAACCATTAAAATAGCTTAAGATTTTATTATACCAAGCAATTAAAAATGAAGTGTACTAAACCTTAAACAACAACAACAACAGTTTAAAAATATTTAAAAAAAAACAGGATTAATCACAAAAAAAGTCCTAATTTATTCTAATATTCCTCAGAATCACTTTTACTGAAACCCAATTTCTTCTGGTAGCAAAGAAAATTGTGCTGAAAACAGTACCACAGTCCACACATAATTAAACTTGTTTAATGCATTTAAAAAGC
>JAQMYF010000001.1:39137969-39163238 GCA_030014195.1 Neosilurus mollespiculum
TATATATATATATATATATATATATATATATATATATATATATATATATATATATATATATATACATAAAAATTCAGTGATGCCAGATTTTCAGCTCACTTTAGCATTTCTTACCAAATTTGAGTTGGCCGTATTTGCATGTAGGGTGCTTTCTTTCTTTTTCTTAGTATTCTCCTAATAGGCATGTGAGCCTATAGTGCCACCTTTAGGGCAACAGGGAAAGTGAAGCTTCATAGAACCATGCTAGCCCTTTGGCCTGCTTTTTAATAAAACAAAAGTGACTAAAAATGTAATGAAAATGAGTAAGTTTTAAAACAAAGAAACAAACTCTTATTAGAAAATATTTCTTGTCAAATTATCAGATCCATCAATTCAAGTGTGTATAAACCTACAAAAAAACAACTAAAATTAAAAAGCAGTATCTTCAATGCAAATGAAAACATATAGAATTTTTAAAACAAACAAAATAAATAAAAATTAAATAAAAACAATTTTAAAAAATTTAAAAAACAATGAAAGTGATAATCTAGATTCGGGACAGTGCAGTCTAATGTGACATAACATTAGATTAAAAAACCTGTAAAGAGCAAATATAAATCCAGGCACTTTGTGTTTTCTGAGTTAAATTATAATAAGAAATACAATAACATCCTGACCTGCCACTGCCACTGTCACACTTCCTGTCAAGAACTCAAGCAGTTCCATATGCTGAGATGGCAGCAGAGTCTCACCGGATTGAAGGTGGATTATTTCTCCTTCCTTCCTTCATTTTTACTCCTGCGTCTGAATAGCTTCGAGAAAGACGACTTTCTCCTGCTTTTGAGATTCCACAAACCTACGTCAAGAAGGAAAGAAAACCTTTTCCCCTCCTGTTCCTGCATGTTTTTCTGCTTAGTTTAATAACCTGATCCTTACCAAGCCTGTGCATCATTTCATTCAGCTGCTGATCCTCTTCTTCCTCCCTGGAAAACCAAACACAAAAAAACATGTTGTTTAATCCTAACACAACAGCTCTTGTAATGTCTTATAATCTGGAAATGTGCAAATCTAGTCTTTATAATTGGACTTGAATGCATGGTATAGTGGAAAAAATAAAAATAGTTTGCACGATATCCTGCAGGAATCGGTACATCTATGAATCAATAATGCTTTTACTGAACCATACACCAGAGTTATTTATACAGTTTTAACATTTTCATTAGGGTTTGGTTTTATTTAGTCTTTGAGATTTTGTTTATTTAGTTTAGATTTAGTTGTAGAAGTGCAAGAGTGGTTTAATTTTTAGTTTTATTTTGCATCTTCTCCCAGAGACATGCACCAACAGGCTAACTGACTGTTCTTAATTGTCCCTGTGTGTGAATGAGTAGTGTGTTTGTTGCCCTGCAATGGTCTGGCAGGCTGTTCAGGGTGAATTCCGCCTTCGCCCAGTGTCGGCCAGTAGGACTAAGCGATTCAGTAAATGAGTGAGAGTGAAGAGTGTTAGTTTTAGTTGTAGCTTTACTGACACCTTGTGGAACTAGTTGATTACTGTCTTATCTTCATCTTTAAAGTGCTATAGCAACTCCTGAGCAAACGGAAGGGGGAGAGTAAAATAAAATGAACATGAAGCTGATTTTATTTGCAATTCTTTTTTGTATTAGTTTGGGTTGTGTTGATTGCTGTAGCATTAAATTATTTTTTTTTCTTCTAAATCTGTTGTATTTATTTTTATAATTTCATTCAGTCGTTCAGTTCTTTTTAGATTAACGTTGGTGTTGCAAATGCATGCAGTAAGTAGTTTCAGCTCCATTTTTATTTTGGAATCTTGGTTTTAGTTTAGTTTTTTTATTTAATTTTAGTATTTGTTTTAGTTTTTACTTTACTTCACATCGTCGCCTCTTTATGAACTACTCTGTTACTGTCTCATCATCTTCGAAGTGGTATAGCACCTACAGTGCAATGGAGGTGGAGACAAAATGAAAATTGGAAACAAAACAGATTTTACCTCCAATTCTATGATGTTTTACTGTATGTTGGATTCTTCATTGTAGACTTTATTAACCCTGGGTTTACACTGGGGCACAATGTCCGCGATCTCCCTGAGTACGCTTGGAGCATGATCCAGGAATAAAAGGAGGCAGGGTGCCACCAGGAGATAAAACTTGAAGGAATCGTGTTACCAAGTTCATCAAGATCCCCTATGATGGAGGGTCAAGGTCTGTTACACTCTGTTAAGCTCTACTGCACTATTTGTGATTCCCACATTCTATCATGGGTGGTGTCAAATCATAATGTATCATAATAATCGTTGCAAAATTTGACAGTCAAAAATTTTGCAACGATCATCACGAATCCACCAAGTTGCCCCATGGTCATCACGATTCTCTCAAATCGTTAAGATCGTGGACATCGAGCCCCAGGGCAATCCCAGGGTAAGATATTTTTAAACTGTCATTTTTATCTTGATTTTTTTCAGTTTGAGTTTAGGTAATATTAATAAAGAGTCTATGCATTTTATTTTAATGCTGCAAATTGACGAATTTTAGTTAAATTTTTTACCTTTTTTTAAGTTTTTACATTTTTATGTTTTTACTTTACTCTCACCTTTTGTAAATGGTCCATTTCTGATTCATCACCTTTGCCTTTTATAGTAACTATAGCACAGATCAAGAAGAAATACTAAACAAAACATAATCTGAGTTTACCAGTAATTCTATTTGATTTCACTTTTAGTTGCACTGCTCACTGTAGTTTTCTTTTTTTATTGACATTTTAATTTTTCAGTTAACGAAAATATTTTTCACTGTTGGTTTTAATCATGGACTTCGTTAACTGTATGATTCCTGCTTAATTATTAAAATTGGTAACAATAAGAATAACAATAAGCAGTCTGACTCAGAGAAAGAGATGTGGTTAAGAGCAGCTGACCTCCTCCTGTCTTCCTCCAGACCATCCACAATGGCATTCCTGTCATTAACGATCTCCACCAGCCTCTTCATAAGATCAGACTCTCGCTTCCTTTCTAAAGTGCTTTTCAGATGCTCTGAAACACACATACACCCAGAAGGACACATTGGGATTGTGCTACACCATTAAAATTAATATAGCTTGTCCTAAATGCATTATGAGCTAAACATCTTCAGTATCATTAGCCGATTGGAGCAAAACTCCTGAGTGATTAAAAAATTAATAATAGTGTTTGAGTCTTGCCTGGTTTATTAATCAGTCTCCTGAGCTCCCCTTCCACTCCTGGCTGCTGCTCCTCTAAATCTTGAGCTTTTAGTCTGGAAAGCAAAATAATCATAAATGGCAGAGGCATGACTGAATTTTATTCCAAATTAAATTTAAACATCTGCAGTGTTTATACAGCTCTGCAATGCAAACAGAAGACCATTCAGACATTCAAATGGATTTAAGTTTACTCATGGAAACATGGAAAGTGATATCCCTTTAATCAGGGCTCGATGGAAAATAATCACCTACGTGTACATGAGCTCAGATTCCCTCCGTATGTAACTTTGCTTCTTCCGAATCAGATTGAACCAGTCCACCATCAACGGATCCGCCAAAATGTCCCCGCTGCCCTCTGGAAAACAAGTCAAGGTCACACAGGGGTGGGCGTGGGGGTTGCTAACAGACTAGTCTCTTATGGCTGAAGATAGAACCTACATGCCACCTCAAGCAAAAATCGTGATTACTTATGCTCTGGAGGAAACAACCATTTTGCGGCGAAATGCTTGGTGTGTATCTGTTGGAAATACGAGTCGCGCTTTACGCCACAAGTAATATTGCACCATAATGCAGTCCAAAATGTCTGTTATGCCGCTGACATTGCCTTGAGGTCTGATACAGCTCACACACACATAGACATTTGTGTAATTCGATCAAGCACCGGGCTCGATTTGGTCCAGAACAGGTGAAAACTACGGCACGAAGATGATATCACTGAGCTCGGGCCGTGGTGACCTTGAAATCAGCCAATCAGGTGTCCCGGTCCCCTCTTAGCCATCAGTCTGACTACAAAAATGCTGTCTCTTTCCATTTCCTTCTCAAAATCCCGCAGGAGGACAAGGAGCTTCCCCCGTGCCTCGTCTCATTTGGCTCTGGCTGCTGGATATGTGTGCCTCTTTATTGTTTGCCGCCCACCGCTCAAGGCTGCCATGGAATTCCACTTCCCAGGTGGACTGGCTGCACTAACAGGTTTGGAATGAGGCTGGAACCCTCCAAACACACACATGGCTTCTCTATCCTGTCTACAACACAATCTTAGTCACACTGATCTCATTTATGTCTACTTGGTGTCAACAAGCTTATGTTGCACAGCTCAACCTCAAAAAATTTGGCATGAGCTAACGGTTCTGAAAACAATATTCATTTCTCATTATAAAATCAATTAAAGCACACAGCGAATCATAACCACCGGCATGAAGCGCCAATTCCCTGATCCCTAAAAGGCTATATTTTTTTCTATTACTTTAAGCAAATCAACGAGGCTGTGGTCACAGTGGCCTACAAAAAAAAAAATCTCAAACTCTGGGTCAAATGTTCCAATAATAAAAAAACCTAGTGAATGATGAAGAAGGCAATGATACGAACAGCAGGAGAAATGTCTGCTCTCTCTTTTCCTACCTTCCTCACAGCTGCGGAGCCTTCTCTCCAGGTCGATTCCCGCTTTCTCCAATTCACTCAGGCTGTTCTCAATTTCCTGCAGCTCCTTAGTGATCTGCTCGATTGGGATGCACCGAGACTCGACCTGCATCAGAAGAAATATGGTGTGTGTGTGCGTGTGTGTGTGTGGTCGAAGTATTCATCATGTTGTGGGGACCTAAATCTGTTTACACAGTCACATTATGGGAACTTGTCTTTCTTATGGGGACAATAATAATAATAAAAGTTCCCATTACATAAATCCTTAAATTGAAAAATGGGGACATGTTTTAAGGTTAGGGTAAGGGTTAGGGTTAAGCAAGTAGTGGTTATGGTAAGACTCCAGGAAATTATTGCAAGACTATGTAGTGTCCTGTGAAGTTCTGGAAACGTATGTGTATGTGTGCATGTCTGTCATTATGTAGCTTTTTTAACCAGTGACCTAAAGTGAAGCAGAACATGTGACGGCAATCTCTTCTGTAAAAGAGTAAAGATGCACTTACTGCAAATGCCTTAGTTTCAGGCTGGGAACTGTTCTCGAATCGTATGCTTCCATTTTTAGCTAAGGGACACAAGAAATAAATACAATTAATAAGAGACTAGCTGTAGAATCATAAGATACATTATCTTTAAAGGAATGGGAGTCAAATATTTCTAATCTCAAATTGGCATCACAAAACACTAATTATAAATACAACACCAAATGAGACTAATGCAAAATGACTCGGTCCACTTAATCTATCAGTTTCATTTCATTGTTGTTTATTATTTTCTATCAGAACAAGTTACCATGTTCTGCAGACTCAGAGCATTTTGGCTGTATAGGAGAAGCTTTCAAGGAGATACAATCATCCACTCGAGGCTGCAGGGATGGAGAGGGTTCGTAATTTCCTGATATACAACCTAAAAACCAGAGCACATGTCAGCCTTTTGTTACCCGAAGGCTTCATGTGACTTTAAGTACAGGGCAAAGGTGCCACCTTACCAGATTCAGCCAGGCCTCTGTGGTGTTGATCTGTACATGACACCGTACATCTGGGTGATGAGCTCACTGAGGAATTTTCAGATTTGCAGCCTGTAAGAAAAAGAAATTGACATGTTCATTGTTAATGAGTCTACATGTGTAGCTAGTCAAGGGGTTTAAAAATATGCACTGTGAGCAGGGGTTACACTGTGTTACACCATGACGCAAGGCTATCTCTCTATATTTATTTACTTCGGTATGGAATTTACATATTCTTTACATGCTTGCATGGGTTTCCTCCACGTACTTCGGTTTCCTTCCACAGTCCAAACACATGCACATTAGATCAATTGGTTGTTCATCACTGTGTTAGCCCTGCATTAGTCTGGAGACCTCTTCAGGGTGGGAAGTCAGCTGGGATGGGCTTCAGCTACAATCTATATCTACACCATTATTAAAGATGGTGGTGGGTGTGGTGGGGGTGGGGGGTGGGGGGTGGGGGTTTGGGTATCACCACTCTTTTGTGCATTGATTCATGTACAATCACACAGGCTTTAATTTATTTTTGATTTAGAAGTTTGCTTTTGAGGCCACTCCTCTATAGTCCTACAGGTGGCACACTCTAAGGGATCATACATTGGCAGGCAGTGTGGTAGGAGTAAATTTTTACTAACTATAATTTTAATAACTTTAGGCAAGAATAACAATTAAACATTATTTTACATGGTTTAACGTGTTAAAATTGTATTCAAAAAAGAATTAAAAATTTTAATACAGAATCAGGATATTCATAGAACGTGATACTTACAGAATTGCAATACAAATCGAATCGGTACACAGGATTCGTAATAATATTGTATCAGGTGGTCCCTGGTGATTCCCATCCACATCCATTTTCTAAACCGTGATAAGCGTTATCATTAAGTGAAAAGCAGTACAGATAATGGCTGGATACAAACATAGCGCATACTCAAATCCATTTTAAATGTTGTGGAACAGCAAAGCCACTAAGGTCAGTTCTTCAATCTGTGCTTTACACTGAAGACATTTGAAATAAAAATCAAAACACGAACATGGGATCAAAATTTCAGCTTTCACTGGTTTCCTGACATTTACAAGAACAGAACATGGCACATTTTGTTTGACCCACTGGGAGGAACTTCTTCAAGCAGCAAGATAATGACCCAAAACACACTGGCAACACAATAAATGACATCATCAATGTCATAAACACAAACAGACATCATCACCAAGACTTCACTCAACTGAGCAGTACTTCAGCTCCTGAAGGGGAGACTGCAGGGAGAAGCCCTACCCAAAAAACAGACAACAACTAAAAAAAGCCTGAGAAAGCATCATTATTAAAAACATTTGAATTAAAAAAAAAAAAAGAATGTGAGAGTTGGTGATGCCAATGGAGCCCCATATTGCAGTCAGATATTATGAAACGTACTTTAATTTATTTTAAGATCTAAAAAAACTAAGAACATTCAGAGCAAAGCAGAGAAATGGTTGTTGACCTAACCTGCACAAATCAGACAATGGACATTAAAAAAAAAAAAAAGGGGGGGGGGGGGGGTTAAATCAACCTCGGAGCACGTTTAATGCTTTAGTAAAAGAGTGGTTTAAAGCTATAAGGTATAAGGTTTTTATTAAGCAGTGACAGATTAAACAAATTAGGTACAGAGACGTGCTTTTGTACCTAAGGCCAGTGAGGAAATGCAAATTACTTCAAGGAAACTTATCAATCAATATAAATTTCCCTTTTTATCAATTTATATTATTTCACATTCAGTACAGCTATGGGTATTGAAAAATAATGATCACAATATTTTCTTATTAAATTATTGTGAAAATCATTCATATCACACACTGTCATATCAAACTTGGTGGAACAGTGCAGCATGGGCCAAGGAAGAACCCAGTGAATTTTGGAGATCACAGGTCAGAGCGGAAGCAAGAATTTTGTTTCAATTTTGTTAACCTTGTAAGGTATGGAATTTGGTTTGTTGGAAGCCAGTGCTCTATGAGTGCCCATTTAGTTCAATATGAAGTGGTCATAATGGGGCACAGTAATGTAGTGGTTAGCACTCTTGTCTAATAGCAAGAAGGGCCTGGGTTCAAGCCCTAAGATTGGCAACGATGCTTGTGTGGGTTTAATCTGGGTATTGCTGTTTGCTCCCACAGCAAAAATTAGCTATTCCAAATTTCCCCTATGTGTTAATGTGAGTGTGAATGGCGACAGAGGTGAATGCCGGCTACAGGCCTGGGTGAATGGAAAGGGTTGGGGAAAGACCTGGTGACAATAAAGTCACCAACAGTCAGATTTAACTGAATGGATAGTGAGTTGATAAATTAGTCAATTTAACAGCTTCAAAATGCACTGCATTAGGCCATGTGAAAAGCATCGCCGATATTTACTTCATCAGTTATATTTTTAGATAGCACATAAATGATTTTGGAAATTTTGCAGATCCCTACTAATGTATCTGCGGAGAATACTAAGTAATGCTGTGTAATACTAATGTAATTAAAATAGTGTTAAAAAGGCAGTCAAATGGCTGTGAAGCAGGGGGCAAACCTGAGACAGCAGAGTCTGTGGCTGGAGATTTATGAGTGTAAAAATCAGCAGGGCGAGCAGTGTTTGTGGTCTGGAAACATGGTACAGAAGAAGTGCACTGGTGACTCAGCTGGTCATCACTGCAGATGATTTTGTTTCCTTCAGGAGTCACAGCATTATCCTTAGCAAATGTTCTGGGAAAAGAACAGCCATTTAGTAAGCATCTATACGCTTCACCTTTAAATCCCTAAATAAAATGAAGAGGTGTATTAAACATGGATACACACTTCATGGCAAACTTAAAGGTAAAAGTAGTAATAAGGGCATATTCAAACCCAGAATACATTAACACTGCAGTTTGGAGTTACATAAAATTTGGGAGGGATTTGTTTTTTTTTGTTTGTTTGGGTTTTTTTTTTGCTATACTGCATTAATCCCGCAAGGGAAATTATTGCCTCTGCATTTAACCCATTCATAGTGAGCACACACACACTCGGAGCAGTGGGCTGCCACACACATTGGGGCGCCTGGAGAGCAGTTGGGGGTTAGGTGACTTGCTCAAGGGCACTTCAGCCATCAAGGTGGAGGAAGGGAAGGTGCATCTCACTCCCCCATTGCCACACATTTTTCCTGCTGGTTCGGGATTCGAACCATCGACCTTTCAGTCCCAAAGCCGATTCTCTAACCATTAGGCAAGGGCTACCCCCCATCTATGGGTATGTGAATAAAACTAGCTGGACACTCATCACTGCTGCAATGCACTATGGTTAATATAGCAAATAGGCCAGATATCGGTCTGGTTTTAGTTACCCATGGGCTTATCTTAAAATATGTTTAAAAGTTTGGGGACATGACCATAGTGAGGTGGCTATTTCTGAAGGATTAATATAATGGCTGGGGTTTGACCTTTCAAATGTTTCATTTAAAAGTCCATATATGTTTATATAACAGCACTCGTTTCAAAGTTATAAGCAGCCTATCTCCAAAAATGTGTGACCATGCTCTGAATAACTTTGACCTAAACATTACAGAATCTCCCCACCAAATTTGGTGAAAATCTCAGGTATGGTCAGGGTTTTGTCCACAAACAAACAGACGGACTCCCAAACACCAACAATTAGAAAACCAAAACCCCATTTTGGGTCAAGATAAAAAGAAATTTCTAAATTGACTTTGACTTTGACTTTGGATAAGAGCGTCTGCTAAATGCTGTCATACTAATGTATGCACAGTAGCATAGTAGATAGCACGTCCCCCTCACAGCAATTAGGTCCTGGGTTCAATTCCCAGGGTTGGGTGCGTCTCTGTGGAGTTTTCATGTTTTTCACGAACTTGCATGGGTTTCCTCCAGGTACTCTGGTTTCCTCCCACAGTCCAAAGACATGCACATTACAGTAACTGGCTGTCCCAAATTGCCACTAGGTGCAAGTGCCCTGTCAAAATTTGTCGAGCTGTTCAAGGTGTACCCCATATTCGCCCAGTGTCGACTGAGATAGGCACCAACCTCCATGCAACCCCAGTAAGATGAAGCACTTCAGCAAATTGAGTGAGTAGTACTTCCTTATAAACAGAATAAAGACATTTCACATTTTGTTGGTCAACTTCATTTTGCCTGTTATTATACATAATTGTTTTGCATTTCAAGAATGTAACATACAAATCAAAAGAGTTGGGCCTGGGCAATTTAGAGCCAGTAATTAAATAAAACAATTAAATAATGATGTGATTTAAAACAGGTGATGTCAGCAAGTGCGTGTAGTCAGGAATTTGTACAAAAGCAGTATCCAGGAAAGCCCTGGACCTTAAAATGTTTTCTTCAGTTCTCAAAAAATCTTCAGTTTGTCAACAAATGCATGAGAAAATTACTGGAATGTTTAAAAACAAGGTTCTTCAATCAAAAAAAAGGAAAAGGCATAAGCCTAAACTGAACCCCCAATCCCTGTGATGGAACTACATCAAGAATTGTCATTCATCTATATCAGAGATAACCACATGGGCTTGGGATTACTTTGACAAACATTTATCAAGCAACTACTTATTGGTGGAGCTGTTGCAGTCGGTTCCACAAAAAATCCTAAATAGCACACCTTAAGACATTTGGTAGCAGCTAAAAATAAATTATCTGATGTGGACACAAAATCATCTTTTATTAGAAATGGAAGCTGTCCCTGCTCGCACTGTATATAACCTGTAATTCTTTGATTCCATACTTTAGAGATAAACAAGATAAACAAGGAAAATGAGACTTACTTTAGTCCTGGTTCATTTAAAGCCGTCTTCAGCTTTGGGCCTTCGTATCTCCCTACATCGTTGGTTATGGCCATCAGAGAAAACAATATACTCAACAAACAAGCATGAGTCATACATAATCAAATTATATTATTTATAGCAGGTCTGGGATATACAAAGGATAAAAATACAAAATGCTACAGGTCATATTTTAGGGAAAAACAACCTATCACATTATTTTACCTCATCTTAGCGGATTAAATGAAATACATGCTTTTATATATTGCTCATTCTGTGCGTCTGCACTCATCCAGTCTACTTATATCCGACGTTTATAATAATATTTCTTCTGCAACCTTTAAAAAGCATTTTAAAACAGACTATAGACTATATAAGCAAAGGTCATGGGCACGCGAACAGCACCTCTGGCAATGAAGAGGGAAGAGGAGGGAGGTCTAGTGTGCTCTTTGTTTATGCCACTCAGCCACAGGGACTCCATGCTGCTGGTGTTGGTGAGAGAATTAAAGACACGGCCAGCTTTGCCTGAGTCACATCGTTCCCACTCTGAGCTGAGCACTTC
This sequence comes from Neosilurus mollespiculum, assembly GCA_030014195.1. Classification (NCBI taxonomy): domain Eukaryota; kingdom Metazoa; phylum Chordata; class Actinopteri; order Siluriformes; family Plotosidae; genus Neosilurus; species Neosilurus mollespiculum. Next base: position 39,148,929 of record JAQMYF010000001.1, read on the forward strand.
AACAGATCTGAGAAGGGGGGAAAAAATCTCTCTTGAATTATTTACTATTTACACTTGCATCACACAGCCTGCTCAGCTGAACGCTTGATAATGGAATTAGTCACAAAAATCCTACTTGGCATAATCTGATAGTGAACCTGAACCTGAAATCATTTTTCAAAGACACACAGGTTCTGTCAGCACATTAACAAATACCTTCTAATAAAATCCATTTTCAGCATGACCTATTAAAATACACAGGCGTGTATACTTCCACAAAAAAATATTTTCACTTCAAAGCATTTAAGTGCAGAAAATAAAAACCGGTCAAATAAAAATAAAAATCAATGCAGTGCTTTCCGACCCTGAATGATGCACAGAAATCCAGATCATATTCAATTTTAAACATCACAATACTAACATTTGAACTTTGAATGAGTTCAGAAATCAATATTTAGTGGAATAACCCTGACATTTAATCACCACTTTCATGTGTCTTGGCGTGCTCTTCACCAGTCTTTCACGTTGCTCCTGGGTGACTTTATACCCATCCTGGTGCAAAAATTCAATCAGCTCAGCTTTGTTTGATGGCTTGTAACCATCCATCTGTTTCTTAATCACATTCCAGAGGTTTTCACTGGGGTTCAGGTCTGGAGATTGGACTGGCCATGACAGAGTCTGACAGCCTATGTGGCATGGAGAATTGTCCTGCTGCAAAACCCAATCCTTAGAATTGGAGAACATCATCAGAGCAGAACAAGCAAGTTTTCTTCCAGGATAACCTTGTACATGACTTGATTCATGCGTCCTTCACAAACAAAATTCAGCCCCATTACTGGCTTGCTGGAGCACCTCCAGATAATCACCAGTTCTTTGCCAAATTTCAGAATGGGTGCGAGACACTATGGCTTGAAGGCATCTCAAGGTCTACATTTAACTGTTAGGGGACCAGGTGACAGGAAAAGCTGAAAATTTGTCTCATCCGAAAAGATGACCTTATTCAGTCCCCTACAATCCAATATTTATGGTCTTTAGCAAACTTTCATTCCAGCTCTTGTCAGCTTCTCATTAATGAAGCTCATTTTTCAAGCTTTGCATTACTTCAACCCCTCAGAGGAGCCTGTTGCTATGCCATTTGGTAATTTTTTTGTAAGTCACTTGATGTCATCCTACAGTTGTTGAGGGAATTCAATGAAGTTGATGGTCATCCTGGTCAGTGGAGAGTCAAGATGAATAAGGCTATTGAATGGTGCAGCTACAAGATTTACATTTACAGCATTTGGCAGACACCCTTACCCAGAGCAACTTACATTTTGCTTGCCCTTGCTCAAGGGCCCAACAGTAGCACCTTAGTGGTACTGAGGCTTGAACCCCCAACCTCTGGATCAGTAACCAAGAGCCTTAAACACTGAGCCACCACTTCCCTAACAAGATGTGCAACTAACATAAGATGAGCAACTATTAGCCCTGGGATTTCCAGTTTGAATCCAGGTTGATACTGAAGCCATCCACGGCTGGGAGCTAACTGGCCAAGCATTCACAGGAGGCAGGGATAGCATATGCTCGATGCCACTTACATTGATCACCCGCCAATCATGAGCCTCTGTGAGCTGATTCGTACAAAAGGGGTGAATAGTGCTTTCCCTCTGAGATGGGCTGATCCCCAAATGCTAATGCGCAGCAGTTTGTAAAGAGGTTTCAGTGTCCCATGTCACAGGGGGGATTGGCTACAGCTAAATTAGGTGGAGAAAATACCAAGAGCAGTGTGGAAAAACTGGTGGAGAGCATGCAAAATATGCATGAAAACCTTATTCCACAAAACACTAACTTCTGAACTCATCTGAAGCTTAAACATTAGTATTGTGTTTTTTAAAATTTAATATGACCTTGATTTCTATGCATGATTCAAGGTCTGAAAATATACATACAGTATGTACCTCAGTGAAATACAACAAAGCTTGAATCTTATGAGATAAAATCAGCTTTTCCTTACTTGTTCTCTGGACCGAGTCCACAGCTATAAGCTTTATTATTATTGTTGCGATTCCCTTCGGCCAATTTCGGAGAGATCAATGCCTGCGTCCACTCCTTCTCTTCTTCAGACTTTGGTACAACAATGTTCTGGGGGATGGAGACCTCCGAGTTGGAAAGGAAAAACCTCTGCCTGGCAGCTTGAGTCCTGCGTGCTGAAGCGGTCCATGGCTCTGGGGATGGAGCTGGCTGAACTGATCTGGGAACAGCTTTAACAGGGCTGGTCAGGACTGAGGAATGCTGCTGAGGTGATGGTGAACATCTGCTCTCGGGTTCAGCTCCAGTCGCATCCAACCCACTGCGTTTGGCCGACGACTTGAGACCATTCTGAGTACAGCGGGATGAAGAACAGCGCAGTGTTCCAGGCTGCTGGCCAGAGGTATACGCCCCAGACAGTAATGCAGCTGAACATTCACAGCACCTAATGGACATGATTCAAACAAGATTACAGAAGCAGAATCATAATACACGTTGTAATATTAATATTAGTAGTAGTATTTTCAAAGGTGCCTTACCTGAAGCAGCTCCTATGGTACAGTTTCCCATCCACCAGATGTCTCTGAACCAAGTGGACATGACTCCTGCACACTGCACACTTACTGTTCAGAGTGCCAGTTTTATTGGAGTTCTCAACTAAAACAGGCTTTGTGGAGAACAAACATTGTTTATTAATACTGATACAAATGTAAGATTTTACAAAAAAATCTAAATGTCTTCAATTCATCATTTATACTGTACCATCAGCATCACAATTTCCAATTTATTTTCCTTTGTTTAGTTTTAATATTTAAAAATCTGTGTTTCAAGCAAATAGTGCATCCAACAAGGAAACAAAATAATAATAAGCAGTTTAACAATTTGGTCACAGCATGCAGTGTTAACTCTAAACAACAAAAACAAAAACACTTAAAGCTTCCAAACACTGTGCATTGTGTATATAATAAATGAAGGAGCTAATGTTGCTTATCTATAATGTATAGTTCTGTTTAACTCATGCTACATTGTTGAAAAATATACAATAATTCTGTCCATATAGCAGGAGGTGCATCTGGAGGCTACGAACAAGTAGTCGTGCTAAAAAAAAAATCCTCCCCTGGGATAGAAGTATAGCTGATAATTCCACATATAGCTTGGCTCTGTAGAAGTTGCTATTTGGCTTGGTATGAGACGCTCATGTAGAAACAATCTCGGCTGTGCAGCAACACACACTGAGTTAAAAATCTAAAATTACAAGATATACAATGTCATGTTATATATAGCCCATTATAGTAAAATAATACACTAACTTGACTGCTATGACCTTAAAGCAAGGTCAAGGGCACCCATATAAAATCCCAACTGAGACCTTACTGTGAGAGACTCATCCACCAAATCTGGTGACTCTGCGTCATTTACTTTGAAAGCTATTAACAGGGTTTGACAAGTCCAAAATAAAAAAGTGGTGACCTTGAAACAAAGTCAATGTGACCTCTACACAATCCCATCCTATTTGCCCCTGAAGGGGATCCATACACCAAATTTGGTCATCCTATGTAGTTTTTTTCCAAAGTTATCACACTATCAAGTCGTACAAACAGACAGACACACTCCATATCTATAGCTCTCACTCCACTCACCTTTAGTGACAGCAAGAGCTAAATATTAGTTCACATAAAAGGATGCTAAGATACATGTGCAAATCCCAAGAACGTAACCGGCTAATATGTTCACACCCACTGTATTTGTACCAATGGGCTTTATTACTGGCTGTAATCTTCAGTCTGAGCACGGGATCTTGTATTTGTCTTCAAAAATATGAGCCAAAACACATGCATTATATTAGAAACCTGAAATGCATTTCACACACACAGCAGCTCCAGGACTGCTTATCACTGCCAAGCATCAATTAGTCACAGTGCAAACTGCTGCATGACTTACCGGCTTGGTTTATTCTTACTTGCATTTGATAAAAGTTATCAGAGTTTCTTTCTGAAATAAACACCAGAGGCACTTGTACCTTCTCAGCATTCCTGCCTGGGCTTTTCGATGCTGTAGATGCTGAATCAGTGCACAGAGAAACCATTTTGATGGTTTTCGATATGGTGGGTTTTTCCATGGCAGACTGCCGTGCTGGAGTGGTTGAGATATGTTTGTCTGAGCTACTGTCCTGAATGAAATGCATTGGTGGATGGTTCTGAGCAGCTCTGGAAGAGACAGGAGACACTGGATGTGTCTTTAGGCTGTTGGTTTTGGACACGACGGGGAGATTCTTCTTCTCTGACGGCTCCTCTTTTGAGTCCTCGGCTGGTCGTTTGACACCTCCAACTCCTCCCACTATGGAGAAACAATCTTCTTTAAAACCCAGTAATTATATTGTATATAGCTTGTTGATGGCACAAAAATACAACACTAATAATGCTACTAATAATATAAATATTACTCCTAACACTACTACTACTAATAATAATACTAATACTAATAATAATAATAATAATAATAGTAACTGGGTGAGCGGCCGTTGAAGTAGTTGTAGTACTGTGAGACGTAAGTGAGAATGCTGAGCCGGTCTGGGACAGGAAGAGCCACCATGTCCTCTGCGTCTAAGAGAGCAGGAATCCCCAGATGATCCTCAGCCACACTGAATGCCTGAAACACACACAAGTATCACAGCCAAGCTTCATTTAAATAAAAACTGAATATTTTTTTAACATAAACCATATTTTCCTATTATTATTATCCCAAACTATTACTGAAAACAATAAAAAAGGTTAAATTCAGGCCAGTGCTATGATATTGCTATAGCAGGCCTCACATGGGGCAGTTCTGACAGCGGTTCAAAAACATGTTGACATGCATCAACCAGCACTGACCTTCACAAAACACAAGATTTTCAAAACCGTGTATCACCGTCTACCTGCCGTGTTATCACCTTTCAAAACCGCATTCAGCACAACCTCATTACAGCCTATTCATTGTACTTTCAACTACTGCTCACAACTGTTAAATCACACTAAACCACCTTCAAAACTGTACCTGTGTGAGGCTATTGTGCCACTGTCCTTAGATTTTGGCACTTCGGCCATCAGAACCATCCCCGTGTAAGGCCTGCTTCAAACTGACAACCAGGAATAAACAGCTATCCACTGTAACCCTACGGGGTAAACAATTGCTTCACAACAAACCATTGGTTTAGGTCACTGATTGATTTTAATGTTATTATGAGTATATTACAACATGGAAAGGACCCCACAGAGATACAACAATGACAACGATGTCTGTTTACCCCAATAACTGTAGAGAAACTGAAGAAAAGGACTGTTTCTACGGTTCTATACATTGTAGTCTATTATTGCACAGGGCCTGCTTTCTGTTTACAAAAGAAGAATTCACACAGTCAGTGACTGAAAAAGACATTTCCTGTGCACACTCCAGGACCTGGAAAACAGGAGCAGGGAAGGTGTATTGTTTGGGAATGACCTGGACAAGGCTCATTAAATAATGCAGGGCTCCACATCCTCCTGCATAGCAGCTGTTCCTGAAAAAGAGTGCAGGACACACAGCGAACTGTTTTCCTGTTTTCATCATACACTCCGATTCTGGTGTTTCCCACAGTTTACATTACGATTTTACTTAATCACATGAATAATAATAGATCTGAACAAATCGATCGTCACCATTTCCAGTGTAGGAACACGGAGAGATTTTATTTATAACTGCAAGCTGTACACAGGTACAGCACAAGAAAGAAGTGGGTAATGTTTAGTATTTAAAGTGTACAAAGGACCTGATGTTTGTCGTGACAGTAGTAGAACAGAAGTAAGCTCATCCTAACGGAAAGGATCGGATGTTCGATAGCTACACTGCTTCATAATGAATGAGCTGGAGTTATTCCTCACAGGTTAGGTTCCTCCTGCAACAACTAGTGTTTCAGGACAGACCATTGAGTGTGCAGGGGCCTGTAATCTGGGATCTCTTAGGAGGGGAAGGAAGGAAACAAAGCTTTTCATACTGAAAATATCCCAGCTGTGGCAAACACATGCGAAAAAAGGATTGTTTTTTCAAAAATTCCATCAATAGAATATATTTAGAGGTTTGAATACAAGGTGGTAGATTTAAATCCTCACATTTTAAACGGACTTGATCACGACTGTTGCACACGGAGCCCAATGTGATTTTTTTTTATGTTTTGTCGTGTAATTTGTGCTTAAACATGGAGAGATTCAATAAATAAACCTGAGAGCACACACACACACACACACAAAAAAAATAGTTTCTCGAGATTCATAGATCTATGCTTCTTTAGATTATTTGTTAGGCTAAGACAGAAAAGGGCAGCATAGTGGTGTAGTTATTAGCATGTCTGCCTCACAGCAAGAAAGTCCTGGGATCAAGTCCCGGGTAAGGGGTGTTTCTGTGTGGAGTTTGCATGACTCCATAAAGTCTTCTCCAGCACATCCCAAAGGTTTTTAACAGGGTTAAGGTCAGGACTCTGTGGTGCCAGTTCAAGTGAGAAAATGATTCCTCATTTTGCCTGAACCACTCTTTCACTATATGAACTCCAATTTTATATCTGTGCCGTCAGGGAGGAAAAAGTCACTTGATGTGATAACCTGCTCATTCAGTACATTCATGTCACCAGCTGACTTCATTTTATTGTTGAGCCTCTACCTGATCAACTGAAGCAATGACTGGTGGTGCGAACACGCACATTCACTGACCTTTCGCGTGGTAAATAAAGTCATGCAGACGATTTGAATTTTCAATTCCGTCTTTGCTGAAATGTATTAAGGAAGCATTTTTATAGAACGAGTGGGAACACAGAGCTGAGATGTTTTGAAAACATGTTGTGTGTTTGACTGTAATCATATTACAAAATAAAATATATTTTTAAATGCAAGCTCGGCGTATGAAGATTACACAGGCAAAAATCACATGACAACTTGAACATGCACAACAGCCATGACCAAGTTCATTTAAAGACCCATGTACAGTATGTTTCACTTCAAAAAAAGTTAAGCAGGTCCAAATTTAACACTAATCCTACCTGGAAAAGGCAATCTTCCAAAATCATTTGCCAAAAAGTCTTTATTTGTTTATTAGCCTTTCATCTTCATCAAAAAGTATTTGAGCCAAAATGGAGCGGACAGAAATGGACTGAAACATGGACTTTTTAAATCATGTTGGGCTGAACAAGAATTTCGTAGATTGAGATCTTTTAAGAAATCTAACGTGTGAACCCAATTCATGTCTAGTGTGGAGCAGTGGTGGCTCAGTGGTTAAGACTGCATTACTGATCAAAAGGTCAGTGGCTCAAGCCCCAGTACCACCAATCTGCCACTGTTGGGCCCTTGAGCCTCAACTGCTCAGTTGTATAAATGAGATAATGTAAGTTACTCTGGGTAAGGGTGTCTGCCAAATACCATAAATGTAGTATCCTTTTTTATTAATAACCCCATTCATAAAATTTTAGGCCATTTTCTTCCAACAACCCTGATACTGGCCCTTTCATGATACTACCCATGGTTAATATTCACTATAAAACACACGTTAGGACATTCAATCTTCAACCATGTGCATCTAAACATTGTCCAGAGAGTATTCTGTTAAGAAAGTACGCCATACTGAACCTGCTGTAAGGAATAAAAGTCTAAAACTACAGATTGCTTGAGTCATACATGTTCATCCTGATCGGGACTGCTGTGTGGACTATTTCTCAAGGACAATAAAATATGAGGCGATAAGAGATGTGTTCACACTCATACACATACTCACACAGTGAAGCAGTTTAGACTAACCAATCCACCTACTGAGATGATTTTGGGGGGAGGTGGGAGGAAAGTGGAGAACCTAGAGGAAATCTACACGGATGTAAAGAGAACATGTGACAGACAGTAACCTAAGTACAGGATTAAACCGGAGAGAATCTAATGGTTACATCGAAACCAATATGTTAAAGAAATGTGCAATAAGGAAATGAAAAAAGTCCATTGTTGGCTTTTCCTTTAATCAGGAAACAGGAAATCTTACCAAGCAGTTGTTGTCATACACATTGTCCTTACTCAGGGACTCAAAGTTTCTGAAAGGAAACAGACAGGCATGAATTACATTCAGTAAAACAGGACTGCTTACATCTGATGTTTGGAAGGTCAGTCCAGTCTGATTTTAGAGGACAGGGAAACACACAGTGCTGTGTAAGTTTTCCATTAAGATATGAACAGATTCAAGAGTCAGACAAGATCTACAAATATTCATGTAGAGGATTGTGAGAGAAAATTCTTACTCATGCAGTGTATATAGGCTTCAAAAAATACAATATATACAGTATCCTGGCATCTACTAGGCTTTATTTATTTATTTATTTATTTAACCTTTTTTTTTTTTTAACAATTTGTACACTGTTTTCAAAATTAAACATTTTTAAACAGCTGAAATATTATGGGTTTTTTTCCCCCCAGTAATAAAAACAGTATTATTGCACTACATTAAGGAGCACTTTATACATAATCTGTGGGTCCAGTCCCTCCAAATCAAGTTATATTTCAGTTCTGCAATTATATTACTCTTAATAATATCTTGTTTTTTTTTTTTCTTAAATCTGTAATTTATACACTTTCCAGATATTAAAATGTGAAAACATCCTTATGTGAAAGCACTGGTTAGCATTAAACCATGTAAAACAGCTCCTGTAGCTGATGCTCCTTCACCTGCATTGTTTACATTTATAAATAAACATGTTAGTATTATTAGGTTTAGTGCTTGAGGTTACCTGTAAAAGACTATGAGTAACAGTTGCAGTTGTATTCAGTTACAGTTGTCGTTATAAAAAGGTAATTAAACAGACAAGTGAAATCTTTATCAGGAAAGGAAGCTGCAGCAAACACTTTTTAGCAAATATTTTAGCATTTTTAGCTCAAACTCTCTGATATTATTATTATTGGAGAATGAGGACAAGCTCTGACAGAAACACCACCATGTTTAAGATGTTTGTAAAAGTCCTTCTTACATGAGGTCCGGTCTGAATTTGTGGATGAGAGCGCAGAAAGCCAGTCCGTCTCTGAATGCAGTGGTCATGTTTATTATATCCACATCTCTGTAACCATCGCACTGGATTTTACACCACTGCTGCAGCGCCTTGATAGCCGCCATCCTCCTCTAAACTACTGCTCCGTGCTCTCGCTCCGCTCGGAGGCGATGAACAGTCAGGAAAACCCCCAACAACTCGAGGTTAGGACCGAAAGCTGTTCCCACCGGCACCTGGTACCCGTAGAGGTCACTGTTACACCAAAAAGTACCCAAGCGGAAAGTACTGAGGATGGACAAACTTCCTCAGAAGGCCACTTAAGTTGACACCATATATGGAAAGCCATTACAGTCAGCACCAAACATGGAAAGCCATTAAAGTCAGCACCATCTATGGAAGGTTCCTTCTTGGTTTCCTCCGGGTACTCAGGTTTCCAAAGCTATGCATGTTCGGCTAATTGGTCATTCCAAATTGCCCCTAGGTGAGAGTGTGAATGGTTGTGTGTGTGTTGGCCCTGTGATGGTCTGGCGAGCTGTTCAGAATCAGCTGAGTTGGGCTCCAGCCTCCCTGTGACCCTAGTCAGATCAGTGAATAAAAATCGCAGGCGGCTCTCGCCTCCCAGCAAGAAGCTCCTGGGTTTGAGTCTCGGGCGTGAGGGCGTTCCCGTGTGGAGTCTGCGTGTGGAGTTCTTTCCTTTTCTTCAGGTACTCCTGTTTTCTCCCACAGTCCAAAGAAATGCACATTAGGCTACTTGGCTGTTCCACATTGCCCCTAGGTGTGAGGGGGGAGTGTGAATGTTTGTGTGTGTTGTCCTGCAATGGACTGGTGAGCTGTTCAGGGTGTACCCGGTTTTCACCCAGAGTCAGAGCGACCCTAACAGGATTAAGCGAATCAGCAAATGAATGAATAAATAAAAATTGTGGAGCTCCCGTTAAGAAAACTGGAATTTTAAGAAAAATTCATTACTGTGCCAATGTTTTGAAAGTTTATGCTATATACTTTAGAACAGGGGTCCTGGACAATCCCTGCACATTTTAGTGTTTTTCTTGTTCCCAGTAAACCTGATTTCACTAATCTGCTAATTAAGAGTTCTTCATGAGTTGACGTGGGTGGGACAGACCTGGAAAAGCACTAAAATGTGCAGGACAGGGAGTCCACCAAGAACGGGTTTGTTACTGGTGTTCACGGCACAGCTAGTTGCTATAAACAATCAGGCATGGACTGATGTTGCCAAAAGGAACCGCTGTTGTTGTACATTACAGTAATTCACCACAGGTAGTCTTTAAGGTTACTCAAGACCAAATGCTGTATGAAAGCACTTATCTGTCCCTAGGATCATCTATGGGTCTATGTCACATTGTTTCTCAGATATAAGCAATTTTATTTTTACTGTATCATGGGAAATTTCCTTCTCCAAATCGTTTGTACCCATGCTCTGACCTTAACACTGACATTTCAAAATCAAATCATTCCTGGAACTGTGGTAGGGCAGTGCTCTCTGTGAGTTTGATAATAATTAGTGCATGGGTGTAGTCAGGATTGATTGATTGATTGATTGAGTGATTGTTGAGGGGAAAAGAGGTTATGAGAAGGAACTGTTTTTAGCTGTTAGGATGTAAGTAATATGAGAAACTAAGGTGCTGTACAGACATTCTACAATGTCTCTAAAACTATAACTGGATATAAAGTATGATGAATCATAGAAATGATTGCAGTCTTTGGCATACTGCTGTAGTGTAGGAGGAATAAAACACTCAGCGGTGTGGTGTTAGTAGAAACTCTAAAATCTCTAAAGGCATGGGGTCCACTGGCGTGAATGTGAGTGTGAATGTCTGTGTTAGCAGGTGTTTTGAAGACCTGTCCAGGATGCATACTGTTTCTCTTTCAAGGTCAGCTGGAATTTGCTTCAGCTCATGTGACCTGCAGTGGATAGACAAGATGGACGCACTACCCTTGATGGATGAATGGATGGATGGTCATGAAGTATTTCAAAGGTAAGATATAGTACAGTGTAAAAATGGACTATTAAGGTCATAAGACAGCAAAATGTTTTTAAGATGATTTTCTTTCTGTCTTGGACTCGTTGGTATTTCCACTGGGGTTTGTCTTGATCTTAACCTCTGGTCTCGTCAAATATTCTAGTTGGTCTTAAATGAGTTTAATTTCCCTTAAAACAGTAATACCACTTTCAAAACAAAATCACTGATTAAGTGAGTGGACAGCACAGTGGCATAATTGTTAGCACTTCAGCCTCACAGCAAGAAGGTTCTGGGTTTGAGTCTCGGACTCAGAAGGGGTGTTTCTGTGTGGAGTTTGTATGTGCTCCTGTGCTTGCGTGGTTTCCTGCAAGTGTTCCTGTCCTTTCACCAAAGACCAAAGACATGCATATGAGGCTGTTCCAAATTGCCCCTAGGTGTGAGTAGGTTCGCCCTGTGATCGACTGGCACTGTTTAGGGTGTATCCCCCTTTACTCAGAGTCAGCTGAGATAAGCTCCTGCCTCCCCGCAACCCTAGTAGGATAAGGCAGTTCAACAGATGGATGGCTGGATGGATGATGAAGTAAGCTTGTTCAGAAAACGTTCTCGTTTATTTATTAATTTATTATCAGTATTGGATCATTTGAAGCTGGAGCCAATCCCAACCAAACAACCATTCACCCTCACGATCACACTTATGGGCAATTTAGAGTAGCCAGTTGGCTTATTGTGCATGTCTTTGGACATATTAAATGCAAACTCCACAAAGAAATGCCACTGGCAGCTATGGGCTTTGAACCCAGGACAGTTTTGCTGTGAGGTGAGAGTGCTTGCCACCGCACCAGCATGATGCCCTCATTGGTTTAATTAATTTCAAATCCCCATATAACAGGCATACTGGATTACTTGTAACCAATCATACACCTGGAAAAACTCATTTGAATTCAGTCATGATTTAGATCGGAACCTCTTTGGACTGTGTCTTGACTCGGTCTCAACTAATCCTGGTCTTGGACTGCATGAATAACCATGTGAATGCTGTTTATAAAGAATGCTGAAATTAAATTATAAATTGATCTGCAAGTAAATATCCAGTGAAGAAAACATCAGTGATTTGCAACACTTGTGAATTTTTGTAACATAAAATCAAGTAAATGCATCGATTGGAGCTTGTATCCAATCCCATGCTGATACTACACAGTATATTGGGATATTGTGCAATAAGCATGCCTCTGTAGGTGCATCCGAGACCACAAGAGGGTGTTCTCACATCACGGTGAGCCATATATGATAAAAGCTTGATGTCAACACGCTTCCTAACAGTCACTCAAACTGTACAGAGTGAAAAACGTTCATTCATTCACTCATCTGCCAAACCGCTTTATCCTACAAGTGTCATGGAGAGGCTGGAGCCTGCGGGGCAACACACACACAGCAATTCACACTCACACCGAGGATCACATTGGAACAGCAAACCAGCCTACTGTGCATGTCTTTGGACTGTGGGAGGAAACCGGAGTACCCAATGGAAACCCATGCAAGCACAGGGAGAACATACAAACTCCAGACAGAAACAACCTAGCCAAGCCTAGAACTTGAACCCAGGACCTTCTTGCTGTGAGGCAGACATGCTAACCAAAATGCCACCGTACCGCCAGAAAAAAAAGTTGTTATATGGAAATAATTGTTGAAATTATTTCTGTTGGTTTGGGATTCTTATCTCGGAAGAAGGATGGGGCACTCTTGCAAATAATCCACTGACTGGCAAAATTTTTTTTATTCAAAAAAGATTTGTAGCATTTATATAACTAAAACCATACAGTATCCATATTCTTAGGAACAAACTGGATCGATATACAGTAAACATATACCAGGAAAGGCTTTTATTATTCTGTAAAATTTCTTAAACACACTTAATCTTATTAACACATTCTTAATCACTTTACCTAAATAATTATTTTTGGAACACGTTAAATAGTTTTCTACTCAACGCCTACTTGTATGTATGAGATGAAAGGAGAAGGAGGGGTAGAAAAAAAAAGCATGTTAACAAATGTAATCTTCACTGAGCAGCTCAGTCAGAGAGCATAGTCATGTTTCAACCGTCCCCATTGTGTTCGCTATGAGCTTGTGGCAGCTTGCAGACATCCTGTGTCTTTCTCCAGCTCATGAAACAGGATAGCTGGCTGAAGGTGCAGCCATTGATGAGATCATCATTCATTTCCTCATCAGATAAGACACTTAACATTTGTCTTCTATTAGCTTAAAAGGATTTGCCAAACAAAACAAATCCTAATTTTCCACCAATCCAGCCAGGACAAACACGATCATCACCGTGATCATGATCATGATTAATATTACAGTGTTTAATAGAATTGGAATTACTGTATAAATGCTATGTATTATTATGTTTTACTCTGATGTCTATTTTTAATTGATGTTAAAATAAATCAGCTCTTGGGAAAATGAATATTACCGTACAGTATGATAAGAGAAGAAGTTTATTATTTTTTTCCTTAGTGATCACAGAGAGCTGTGGAAAATATTCACATATAGTAGTGTGCAAAAGTTTTAGCCAACCTTGTTTTAATATGCAAAGTTTGTTCTAGAGTGTAAGAAAGTTTTTTTGTATGCTATTAAAGAAAGTAGTGTATTATATAAGAAACTTTTCTTACAACAAAAAAAAAAAGAAAAAAGAAAAATATAACAAAGGCTGGTTTGCTTTAATCCAAAAATAATAAGTAAGTATGGCAGTTATATAATAATAATTGTGGCTGGTTCAGGAAAAAATAAATTTTTAAGCAAAGGGTCATCACACTAAATACTGACTTTTCACACTAAATACTGACTTTGTTCTTTTTTTTTTTTTTTTTTTAACAATTTACTGCTCTACATTTAATGTAGTGGTGGGCCACTGTTGGGCACTTGAGCAGGGCCCTTAACCCTCAATTGCTCAGTTGCGTTTAAAAAAACAAACAAACAACAAAAAAACAATAAATGTAAGTTGCTCTGGATAAGAGCATCTGGCAAATACTGTAAATGTATGTAATGTAGTGATTAGCACTTCTGCGTCACAGCAAGAAGGTCCTGGGATCGAACCCCGTGCCTGGAAAGGGCACCACATGTTCACCTTATGCATGTGTAGGTTTCATTAGGGTGCTCAGGCTCTTCCCACAGTCAAAAGGCATGCACAAGTGGCTAATTGGATATTCTCGATTGCCCCTAGGAGTGAATGGGAGTGAGAATGAATGTGTCTGAACTGGTCCTGTTATAGACTGCCGAGCTGTTCAGCTGTTCATGGGCTCCAGCCTCCCCATGACTCTA
>JAQMYF010000001.1:39165096-39176020 GCA_030014195.1 Neosilurus mollespiculum
ATATATATATATATATATTTATATATATATTAATAAATTTATATTTAATTTTTATATATATATATATATATATATATATATATATATAAAGTGTGCAGCATACATATATAAAAATATATAGAAAATAAAAAACAATTTTAATGACAGAAACCTTTGTAAAGTCTCTTGTAAACATTATGTAAAAATGTCCAGTTTCTTAAATATGAAAACATTTTTTTTACTCAATACATCCATTCATTAATTTTCTGAACCGCTTCATCCTAATTAGGGTCACGGGGAGGCTCAGCCGACTCTGGGCGAGGGCGGGGAACACCCTGGACAGCTCGTCAGGCCATCGCAGGGCTACTCAATACATTTCTCTTTCAAATCTGCTTCCAATCTTTGCCAATTCTTACAGGATCTAATATCCTGTCTATCCTCTCTGACATCCACCGCAATAGTATCCTACCCTCTCTACTGCATAAAGTGATGAGCTACTGGGCTGCAATGTTTTATTTGTCATTTAAAAAAAAGCTATTAATCTGATCAGCTAAATACAATCCCTTGATTTTCTGAACAAGAAATTATAAGAATAACATAAACTGAGTGGTAGTTTCCCTTGATATGGCATGGATCAAAGCCAATGTACTGTATACAAAGTAGTGTGAAATGTCTGATATACATCTTAAGAGTCAATGAGTACCAACAAGGCAATAATATAAAGTCATTCTAAAGTGGTTGTACCTGAACTCTAGCCTCAATTAAGTCCAGTCGGAGTGCCAGGGCCTCGCGCATGAACACATCAGGATAGTGCGTGCTCTTGAAGGCCTTCTCCAGCTCTTCCAGCTGCCAGCTGCTGTAGTTGGCACGGGCGCGCCTCTGCTTGGCGGGCCGTGGCTCATCTGGAAGCATGTGGCCAATTAGATGGATGCCAGCGGCTGACGGGGGGAACTAACAGCTCTGGATTGGCTAATTAGCGCTGCATTCATTAAGCTCTCTCTGGCGGAGCCGAGTAATTGATTGTTAGTTACAAGCTGTTAGCTGATCCTTTGTAAACATTCAAGTCCCATTAAATGCCAAGGATGGCTATTATCAGAGAATATGCCATCATCCTCAAATTACCTCTCATACAGTGGATTACATGTACATTATTAAAAAATATACTGCCTAAATACGCAACACAAGACAATCTATTTTGCTGCTTCGCTGGCCCAAAGACAACATATCATTTAACAACCATTTTCTGGGGGATAGAAGGATGAGCTTGTTTTGTTCAGGCAGCAATTACAAGACAAACTGTACTGTCCTAATAATGAGTGGGATTGTGGGAAATGAATGCAGTATTAATAAATAAACAATACTGTAATTAAACATAATTAAAAGATAATCTGACCAATAGCAGGAGACCCAGTAAACGTTGATGGCACTTACCAGTGTCACTGGAAAGTCGGGCCATGGAAGATGCCTGCGAGGCCAGCAGCAGCGCTTGCTTACAAGGTTCAGGCTGTAGGTAGGTGCGCAGCAACTCATAGCTGAGTAAAGGAGAAGGGATCAGGAGTTGAGGATGGCCCAGCCTGCTGGGAAAGGCAGGGAAGAACTGAGTCGCTGGGGAGTGCAGAATGCCAGGGTTCAGAGAAGACAAGAGATGCCCAGAGTTGAACATGATGACCCACTAAGGAAGCTCCACACTTTGAGTGTACTGCTGTGAGTCACAGTCCAGAACAGGCAGAAGAGCCAGAGCGAAAGATGTTTGGAGGTCAGATGAAATAGGTGGAGGAGATATAAGGAGCTCTCTTGACTTTATGGAATGCAAATTTTCCGAGAGTACATGAACCTGTTGTATATTTCAAACGATCAGCTCAGTCTTGAGAAAAAAAGACATCATGAGATCTCAGGAGGCTTCCAGCTGGATGGATGAAGAGATGATCCGTGCTCTTCTCCAGGCTAAAGAAAAGTCACCCGAGTCAGATGTTAACTACTTTCATCGGCGCTCCACCTTCTTGCCTGGTCACATGACTCACCTGTGACCACTAATGCTTCTTCAACAGGAAAACATCCAGCCATGGAGACAGGAGTTCATCCTATGCTTCATTTACAAGTAGATTCTGAGAACATCACTCTTCATCAGCGGTTCGTCATGACACCTAATTCATTCATGTGCAATAGAGAGGCCCGGCAATATTCCATTTGGAGAGGTCTTGTTTTTATTATCTAGTTTTCTTCAGACAAGTTCAGGCACTAGTCAGCTTCTGTGTTGTCTATTAAATATGACAAACCAGACACATGGCACTGGAGTGAAACAAGAAAAAAAAACAGTTCCTGTTATGTGAACTCTTAGACAGGAATGGTGAAAACGATAATAATAATAAGAATAATAATAATAACAATAATGATGATAATAACAACAACAACAATAATAATAATAATAATAATAATAAACTTACTAACTTAAGTTACTTATTAATTAGTGTTAATCGAAATATTTCTCCGAGGATTCCAGACAGAACAAGAACACTAAACAAATGGAAATTAAGGAGAGGAGGAGCAAATCTGATACACTTACTGCATCACTTATTTGCAATGAATGGTTAAAAAACAATAATAGAGTTTGAATTTTTTTTGCCTTCATGTAAGCACTCAGTAAGCTTTTTGTGTGGTTCTAATTAATACACATTCTAGGAGTCTTACAATTCACCATGTTAAAGCCAATATCCTAAATCAGAAAGAAAGGATCAGGGGTTGGCAGCTCAGCTGAGAAGTTATCCGTAAGGACCCTGAGCTTTAGATAAAGATCTTCTGCAGAAGCACAAACAGCTTCTGTTTACACAGTAAACACATCATCCTAATTGGCCCACATAATTGACATTCATTTACTAGCCCATTTACGGCATATGGCTGTGTGCATCGCACTCATTTGCTCCTCTACACAACCGGAAAAAACCAAGCTTGGCCTCGGGGAAGGTGCTGATGAGTTTCTGTAATCGAATGTGACTCAAAAATGAAATTTACAAAAAGACTGTTCTGAAATGCAAGGTTTGTCTGAGCTGCTGGGAATTCTGTCACCAAACAAAAACGATTTAAACCGAGTGCTTTGATTCGGTCTGAGGGGCCAATTCTGATCAATGCCCATCAACGTTCACCCATCCAATAACACAAAAAATTAAAGATTATACAAAGTGAAGTATAATGCAGAGAATTATTCGATCAAGGGGGTGTTATCCACCAAGGTCTTTGGCTGAGGAAAGCCGAATTCTAGAACCGTTTCATTATGCTAAATATTTTCAAAAAGTTTTGGTTTTCTTTCTTGCCGGATGTTCAGGCATTCCCAGATTTTTGATATTTCTTGCTTCCAAATAAGCTTGGAATATCATATAATTTACTTTTGTTGCTTTCTTTGTGTTTGTGATGTCTGCCTCATTACCTAATTCAGTGAGCAGCCATTGTGCATAATGCCAACTGTGTAATAATCAATAAACATTTTTTTTTATTTTGCTATACTGTATTAATCCAGAAAGGGAAATTATTGCATTTTACCCATTCAATGTGAGCACACACAAAAACAGTGGGCACACACACCGATGGAGCAGTGGGCTGAAACACACATTGGGGTGCCCAGAGAGCAGTTGGGGGTTAGGTGACTTGCTCAAGGGCACTTCAGCCATGAAAGTGGAGGAAGGGAAAGCCTCACTACCCCCGCTGCTGCTGCAAGAGCTGCCACAGTTCGGGAATCGAACCAGTGACCTTTTGGTCCCAAAGCCGCTTCTCTAACCATTAGGCTACGGCTGCCCCAATTATAATGTCACTGCCCCTTATCCAATGTCACTGATGGACAAATCAGCTCATCGAAGATACCAAGAATTTACTGGAGGCTTTCGACTAATCAGAAACCAGAAAATATTTGGAACGAATACAAACAGACATTATTATTAATTAAAAATAGTTTCTCATTCCTGACTGACAGAAAGCCACTAGAATTTAGTATTCTTCTACAGGCCGCTATCATTGACATTGGATAAGTTGAAGGATTATTGCATGATTGGCACATAGCAATGTTCCTCCTCACAGATACCATATAAGATAGATTGCAGTAGACGGCTCTGCCTGTTTGGTTATTTAATTATTACAATTTGCAGTGAAGCACTGTGGCCCCGAGCTGTCAAAACTTTTAGAAAAAAAGTAAGAAGGCTTCAGGCAGAATCCAGGCAGGTTAATTCACAAAATAAGAAGGTACTCTTTAGTAGAATAAAACAACATGTTTCAGCCTAAATCTGGCCTTCTTCAGGGATAAACAGGGAATGAAGTTACTGGGATCAGTGAAGGCACCTAAATTAAATAAAATGATTTTGGTTTGATGACTTTATTGTTTGTTTTATTGAATTGTATTTTTTTAGGTGCTTACTCTGTGCCCAGGCTGCTCCTCCTCTTCCAGCTGAGTGTCATGATGCTAATTACAATCCAGGCTAGAAAAGGGTGTTATAACTTCATTCACTGTTTGTCCCTGAAGAAGGCCAGTTTCATTCATTTTCTAAGCTGTTTAATCCTAATTATGGTCGCAGGAAGGTTGGCGCCTATCTCAGCTGACTCTGGGCAAAGACAGGTAACTAGGCCACTGCAGGGCCAACACACATACAACCATTCACACTTACACCTAGGGGTGATTTGGAACTGCCAGTTAGCCTACCGTGTATGTTTTTGGACTGGGGAGGAAACCAGAGTACCCGGAGGCAATCCATGCAAGAACTGCGAGAACATGCAAACACCACACAGAAACGCCCGAGCCCAGGATTCGATCCCAAGGCCTTCTTGCCGTGAGGTGAACATGCTAATCACTGCGCCACCGTGCCTACGCCGAAACATGTTGACTTTTTTCAGTTCAATTGTGAACTAAGAATTTACTAAAAAAAGCTTTTTAATATTAGAAGAATGCCTTGGTTTAACTTATTTGTTTATGCTGTAAAAACTTTAATTTTATTTTCTCACTTTTTATGCTGCTGTAAACCATCTGAGAGTAAGTCTCAGGTTTTCTACCTCATATAATATCCTCCTCTCCCCCTCCTCCCAGAGAAAGCTACAGAGAAAATGGCTGCCTGGTCTCAAGACTAGAGGCGTTCTGCTTGCAAGGAAGTGTTTGCTGGGAAAGAAAAGTCTAATTTTTGAAAATAAAAATATTTTAATTCTGTTTCATATTTTTGTGGAATTTGTCTAGAAATAATCGTAAACAAGGTTAGCGGGAAATAGCATGCAGCATTTTAGTGACTTTTAGTGTAGTATTTTTAGGTGAACTTCCAGTAGGTCCAACAAAAAGTGGTCAGAAATAATTGAGCAACTTGTAAAAACAGGACTCCAGGGCAGATATGAGTGTCAAATACCTAGCTGTTATTCAAAGAGGAATTGCAATCCAATCGACGCAGCTGCATGGTAAGCGTTGATGGAGAGGTGATGAGTGCACTTGTTGGGGAGCCAAACACAGGTGTGTCAATTAATCCCCTGAAAACGTATTACCTCACAGACGCCTCCGCACAGCACGCTGGCTGATCAGATCAGAGTTCTGAAAACGCAAAGCTGTCAACGTCTTCTGCGATAACTGCTTTGGGCTTTGATCCGAGCACAGCTGGTCAGAACAAACAAAAGTCACTTGGGCCACAAACAGCAACCAGGGTGAGGCATCTCTCCACACCTGGCTGGCCAGATGCCTATTATTCTCTCCGCACTGTCCACACTAGTGTTAACGGCTGGAATTGAATAACGGTTGCTGAGAAGGAACTTTCAGTACTGTACAATGGTATGACAATTCTTCTCTCCAGCATTCCACTGTCGTATCAGTAACTCCCAAATGTGGCTAATAGCAAGGCAAGCCATGGATACAGAAGCTTATTGGCTGTAAGGCGAGGGTAAATAAACTGTTTGTGCAACAGGAGGATCGGTTGAGTGTCTTTCTCAGATCGCAAGTAGAGTGGCATTTCAAGACTCCTTATACCTCTAATGTTTGTTCTTCAGCTCTCACCCATTGAAGTGGGAGTGAAAACCCTACTGGCGAATTCGCCATTACTGATGGAACCCATTTCTCAACCATGGTGATGGAAAGTAATAGAAAAGCAATCGCAGAAGTCTAAGTAACATTCTGAAGGTCGTCCAAAGGAGTTTGGTCACAATTAGAATCCAGAGTGAAGAAAAAAAAACTATTTGAGTATCAAAGACGCATTAAAAAACACTGTATAGCTCATTCGGTGTTGTACACGGATTGATCGCTATGTGGCAACTTCACCACTTGAACCCCTGCTATGATATCCGCATGTAAACTACTTTGAAAGTGAGAACAAGCAACTGTGTTGGATTATAGAAATTCTGCTCAGTCTCACAGGCTAATCTTGGTTGTTTGAATACAAAATCACAATTAAAGCAAATCATCAAACTATAAGATGGTAAATAGCCCTAGTAAACGGTTCAGAAACAGCAAATCACGCCACGCTATTTGTTATGCTCTTCCATTCATGGCACCATTAACCGAACTGGAATGAGCTCGCGGCTGCATCGTAGCGTGGCACGGATTCTCTTGATTGATCTATTTGTGAAGCCGGATCGTAATTTAGAAGGGCTAATTGCTTTCTGCAGTGCTAGGAAATGATTCATGCATTATTGCCTGACTGTTTTGTGCAGGTTTTACACAGCAGGCCAGAAAGAACAAAATCTCTCTGAAAGACAGAAGAGCCCAGGAAATCAGCTCTCCTCTGCTACTCTAAAACAAACACAGTACTGCAGCTTTTCTTTTCATTTCATTTATAACAAACTGTTCTGCTGAATCGGATCCAATTAAGTGCTTCATTAGGATCTTCATGTTCCTCCAGCTGTGCTCATGTACAGGCTACGGAGCGATCAGATTCCAGGCTTGATGTGCCAGCACAGGATAGAGATGACACATGGTGTTTAGCAATGCATCATACCATTAATATTGATCTAACTGAGTGACGTTTATGCAAACAGTACAGGCAGAAGATGACACGACCCCTAGTTTGAGTCATGGGAAAGCATGTTTTAAATTGCAAAAGTGAAAGCACAGATAAAAATCTAAGTTTAAGGGGCGTGAGAAAGTATGATTAATCATTTCAGCCCCTGATGACAAGTCAAAATATGATCATAGGTCACATGACCGGAGGATTTAGTTGAACTGTTGTTTAACTTGGTTTACAGCAAAATTAACATCACTGATCCCCAGGTTAGTCTGAGGATCTCATGGTAATAAGCTGTTGAATGGATCACCCATTGGTTTTTCAATTACCCCCAGATAAAAAACAGACATCAAGCCAAAAAAAAAAAAAAAAAAAATGTTGGCACTGTGATTGTGTTTAGTGGATTCCTTGCTTCCTCACTCTCTCACTCTAGTAATTGTATCTCCTTATAGTCAGCAGGGATGATTGGTTTAGTCTCGGATCATTGGCACTGGGCTAAACCAGAGAGGCCGGGCTGCTTTTTCATGTCAAAACCTTCAAGGAAAGCATTTGCGATCCAACGGCAATCACACTTTACACTTCAAAGCAAAAGAGGAAAACGGGAAGAGGCAGTCAGAGTTCTCCTTTTTCTTTGCTATAGCCAGGCACCAGTCATGCGTAAAAGGAAGAGGAGATGATCTAAGGTGAAGGTACTGTTGAGGAGAAGACAGCCGACAGGTGTGCGCCGGGCAGGTAGCAGCACATCACGGACTGCCTCAAAAAAGGTGAAGAAGATACAAGCAGTCCAAAGCTTTCATCCATTAAAATAAATGGCTCAGGAGGGGTGGGGGGAGTTGGAAGGGGGGGGGGGTGTGTGTGTTGGCTTACATAGATTTTCTACTTTCAAATAATTTAGTTTTAGATACAGACTTGTTTCATATTTCATTACTTAACCAGTTTGCAAGGGTATTGATAAGACACACTAAGTCTCTTACTGAGAAAGGAAAAAGGGGCCATTACTTCCTCCTCAAAAAGAGAAGCCTAAGCAGTAAGGTCCAGATGTCCCTCTCCCCAGCCACTTTCTCCAGCTCTTCCGGGGGACACCGAGGTGTTCCCAGACCAGCCGAGAGACATAGTACCTCCATCGTGGCAAAACAGTCAATCATAAACAATTGCAAAATTTGACCATCTGTTTCTGGCTGATTAACTGCATTACAAAAAAAAAGCTAAATGTTCCCAAAATGTCTGTAAAGGTTTTTAACCATGGGCCTTCCTGTTAATTGTAAACACTTATTTCTAATCCAAGCAAGAAAAATAAGTCTAGCTGGTCAAAATAATTAGGTGTTTTATTGTATTATTCTAAATCTGAAGTGAATTAGTTTATACTACATGGGGCATTTGAATCGTAATCATTGTCTGCCATTAAAATGGGAAAAACAAAAATCTTGTTTCTGCATAGTGTTTAATAGCATACAGCATTTAGCTATTATGGTTAAAATATGCATATATAAATGATAAAAGGTCTCATTTTAATTAGCTTTTCTTTATATTTCCATGTAGTATATACTAAAACTTTTAAAGATATTTAAAGAGACATCATTACACCTGCTCATGTGTGCATTCTGAGCTCACTTGCAATCATTATAATAAAAAAACTGTAAGAAATAATCTCATTTTAGTGTGTGGGGTTTTTTTTAGGTTCTTGTGTAGTATATACTAAAACTATTCTGTGCCTCAGGCTTGGTGGATGTAGCCAAATTGAAGAGTCCCATGACATTCTGTCTTAGGGACTACTATATAGTGGCATTTACCTTGCCTTCCATGCATAATATCTTGTTTAATATCTTTAAAATAAGGGGTGTTGGTTACATTTGGTGGAGCCAATCCAGAGAAATTATGAAAATGTTTAAGGGAGCAGAAAAAAACATTTGGAGAAAATCAGGATGTGTTAAATGAAATTAAGGTCTAGTTGTTATTTGGCTTATATTGTGATATAGGTTATTTTACAGTATATTTTTAAAGCAAAAAAAATAAGGAAATCACTGGACCCCCCCATATTATGATGATATTTGAATCAAAATTAAAGCCCAGTTATGATTATGTCTTAAGTCTCTTCGCAGCACACCAATGTCTGATGTCTGAGCAGCTGCTTAAACTGAGAAACCACAGACCTGTCAGGGGAAAAGCAGTGTGTCAGTGAATCATCACAGAGTCCTCAGTAACACCTCCGCGCCCCAGAAGAACTGTCACTCAGCTCCGTTCCGCCCCAGTGCCAGCCATAGCCTGTGGAGAAAATGGCCCAGGCAAGAAAAGCCATCTGGGCCAATCTGCTGAAATCTAGCTACTAAAAGCTGTCAGGGAAAAAAACAGACTTGCTACACAACACTTTACAGGTGTAATGAATGCAGATGCAAGTGGTTTATCTGCTAGAGAAATGATCTATAGTCGTTATATCTGAAGGAATTTGAGCTAGGAGTAATTACAGAGAGCCATGGTGTGGTAGAAAGCTTCTGTGTAAGCTAACCTGGTGCAATAGAAGAAGCAAGAATTCTCACATTTGAACACAGTGTACAAAAAACATTATGCTTAATTGAAGGCTACTAGTTTTGCACAATGAAGCAAGAAGTAGAAATGAAAGGATTAGTACTATTCTGAATTTGGGATACTGTCTGTGTGGAGTTCTACACATTCTACTCCCATGTTCTATTCATCATTTGGGATACTGTCTGTGTGGAGTTCTACACATTCTACTCCCATGTTCTACATGTTTCTTCCATGTTCTCTGGTTTCTCTCTAAAAAACATGGCAGTAGTTGAGTTGGCTATTCCAAATAACCCGTAGGTGTGTGTTTGTGCATGGTGTTAGCCTGGTGTCCCATCCTCTGTGTTTTCCAGGTTCTGGATCCAGCATCTATTTCTACCCAGTATTGGGATGGTCCATTCATCATCCATTCACATTAATATCCACACCTAGGGGCAATCTGAAAAAGCCAATTAGGCAAATGTGCATGTCTATGGACTGTGGGAGGAAACCGGAGTACCTGGTGGAAACCCACACAAGTCCGGGAAGAACATGCAAACTTTACAGAGAAATGCCCAAAATCATGACTCGAGTTCAGGACCATCTTGCTGTGAGGCAGATCTGCTGACCTCTACACCACTGTGCCACCCGATTCACATTAAATCAATCCCATTATTGCCAAGTACTCTCAAATGTATCTGGCTTTACCGACATCATGATGAACCAGAAAACTAAAAACAAGATACAACAAAAGTAAACTAATTTGTTCTACTCAAACCACAACAGATACACAATATGGTTAAACGTATGCAGACACCTGACCATCATACCCATATATGTTTCCATTCTAAACTGTTAACACTAAGTTGGAAACACAGTTGTATAGGATGTCTCTGTACACTGGAATTTAGAGGTCTAAACCTGTTCTAGCACGACAGTACCCCTGTGCGAAACATGAGCTCCATGAAGACATGGTGTTCCAGAGCAGGACTGTAAAAACTCCTGTACAGAGCCCTGACCTCAAACCTCATTGAGTGGATTTGGGATGACTTGGCCTGCACCCCCAGGCCTCCTCATCTGACATTAGAACATGACCTCACTAATGCTCATGGAGCTGAATGAACAGAAATTTATCTAACCACACTTTAAAACCTAGTGAAACGTGCCTGTAGAATGTATAGGGAATAGAGGTTGCATGTTTACCCTGTGCTTGTGCGAGTTTCCTCCAGGTACTCTGATCTCCTCCCACAGTCAAAAGTTATACACATTAGGCTAATTGGTTTGTCAAAATTGTCCCTAGATATGAGTGTGAATGACTGTGCTGTTGACCCTGCAATGGTCTGGCAAACTGTACCCGACCTTTGGCCAGAGTTGACTGAGATAGGCTCCAGCCTCCCCTAACCCAAGCAGGATTAAACGATTCTGTGGAGAAAAAAAAAGAATTTACGTTGCCAGGTTTTTGCATCTGAAGTTTTCCCTGTGTGTGGGTGTGTGTGTGT
>JAQMYF010000001.1:39182488-39210613 GCA_030014195.1 Neosilurus mollespiculum
ATACACACACTGTTAACTAATTAGCAAATACAGTAAGCACAAAATCTAATTTTAAGAGTGAGTATAACTGAAGGGCTGAGAGCCACAGTGGTCTAACCCAAAAATAAGGTATATGGAAGGTCTATGGTCCCTTCATCTTCCTTATGGCCTTGAATCATATTGTGAGCATTATCCCTCACAATATGATTCAATTATTTTTTTTTTTTTTTTAAAGAATGCAATAACTTTCATGTCATTTTTCTTTTGGATCCACCACACTGGTTCTCAGCCCTTCAACTATTACCATTCACATGAATATGGGAAAACTTGATGATTCATACTAATCACTATAAATATAGCACAAATTTGGTTTAAAAAAAAAAAAAAACAGCAGTTAGCAAGAATTATAACACTTTACTTAGCAAATCAGACTACAAGGAATGTACTTTCTGACAGTTTACCTGAAGTCACACATTTATAATAATACATTAATATCAACAATAATAATTTTTTCATAGAATAATCTGATTTGCTTGGCATTAAAAAAATCAAAAAGGCTAATGTTAAATGCCGGAAAAGTTTCTCCTACCAAGTAATCCAGGATATTTTATCCTGGTAAAAAAAATACAGCAATCAGCCATAACAATAAAAACAGCACTGACAGGTAAAGTAAATAACACTGACTATTCATTACAGTGACACCTGCCAAGGAGTGGGATGTAACAGTGAAAGTGAACAGACAGATCTCAACATTAATGTGTTGGAAGCAAGAAAAATGAGCAAGCTTAACGATCTGAGTGAGGCCGCATTAACTAGCTGAACTGACTAAATGTTCCTTGTATGCAGCGGCAGGTGCGATCCGACAGAAGAGCTACTGTAGCACAAACTGATGAAATCGTTAATGCTGGCTGTAATAGAAAGGCTTGCCTTGCAGCTTGCTGTGTAGGGAGCTTCTTAGCCACAGACCAATCATGTGGTGTTAATGTAATGGCTGATCAATGTATATGATTCATTCCAGACATACAGTTTTCCTCAGTCGCTAAGGAAGTTAAAAAGGGAAAGACGAGAACATGTAAAAAATGGTGGAGGCATTCGGGGCTCAGCTTTTATCACTGTTTCATCAGTAAACGCAGTTTCTAGTATAGAATGGTATGGTATGGTACAGACTTGTCGCACTCTTCCATCCCGTATGTCTTGCATTGCACATTAGAGAGCTTCATTACAAACAAGCCACTCAAGGCTTTCTGCTAAAAAGCCCCCATAAGTTCCACTCGTCTGCTGAAGGGAGCATACATAGAGTGCATAATCAATTACAGCAACGGTTCATAGAGCTGTATATAACCTGAGCGCACCCGCACGATCTTCATCCAGTTCCCTTCAAACAGACAAAGAGGCGTTTCAGATTAAATGACACCAGTCGAAAAACAACTCACACTTTCATGGCAAATTGGCTTCCATTAGAGCAGTGTAGCATAGCAGAAAGTTGGTCAGGGGCGTAAGATATGGGGGAGAGCCAAGAAAACTTATTGTGACTCATTTCTAAGCATTCAGTAGGAGTTCAGTGCCCTTCTGCGCTAATCCATAAACAATAGACTGAAATAAACTGTGATCCCAGAAATGAGATGCTGAAAATATGATCACGGAAAACAATTGGCACGTCTGAAAACAAGCATAAACTCTCTGAACTTTTTCAGACATCTTTTGTTTTTTATTATTCAAGGCATACTCTACAAAGAAATGATGACAGAACAGCCAAATACATGAAAACATGAAACTTCATGATCATTCCTTCAAGACATTTTCAAATGCACTGATGTTAATGTTTGGTTAAAAATATACATATTTATATACTTATTTAGCCTGACCTTGACATGTAAAGCAGCTAATTTCAAACCAAAATGTGTTTTTAACTTAGAACAAAGAAAAACTGAATGTCTATGTTGTCGCCTCCATGTGCAGGACCTTCATGGACTCTGCAATCACAGAGCTGGTGTCGATTTGGCCATAGATCCCCACAACGAAGGCCTTATGGAGCAGAATGTCAGCATGCTCTACACAAAAAAAGAAGAAAAAAAGAAAAAAACAAAAAAAAAAAAAACAAAACGGTGAGACATTAATTACTGAAGTAATGTGGAGATTTTTCATATAAACTCCATCCAATAAAACAGACTAAATATTCAGAACCTTTAGAGATTATAGACTTTTTACAGTTTTGTCATAGAGAGAGCATTTAGAGTATATTACCTTGGCAGAGGAGCACATATTCCGGAAGGTTTCTCAGTGCTGTTTGGATAACGTCAAAGTTCCCACTTCCCATGCAGTACATGAAGGTGGGCAGGAAGTCTGATGCCAGACTGCATGAAACCAAGCAACAATATGCAAATAAATTCTTTTTAAGTATAATATTTTTTGTAGCAGTCGCAAGGTACAATGGTTAACTGTAAACTTTAAAACTATGTATTAAAATGTATTTTAATAAAGAACGAGAAAAAAACAGTATGCCTCTTTTGCTCGTAGCCTCTCTCTCTCTCTCTCATAACAATGTGATAAATAATGAGAATGCACCTCATTTATTAGGCTGAATATGGATGGATTTATGCGTAAATCATTCCTACTGAACCTGTGTACAAAAAATGTGGTATTCATGAAAATCCAGTAAATTCAGAAAATCCTTTCCTCTCTATTCTTGTTTCTAAGTGTTTGCAGACTTACTCATAAGACAACTAACTACTGTATACCTCTTGAAAGACTTTACAATCATTTCATCTGCATGAATTACTACATTTTTATTGGTATATACTGTCACGTTCTTTGCTTATTTGTAATATACTGCCCAATCAATCAAAAAAAAATAAAATGCTATGGCATTGTTTCTACAAACTTAAGCACTATCCCAAAATTTCTTTCCATCCAGTGTTGGGTTTCATTTTCGTCTTATCCAGCACATCCCAAAGATTCTCAATAGAGTTAAGATCTGGACTCTGTGGTGCCAGTTCATGTGTGAAAATTATTCCTCGTGCTACCTGAAACACTCTTTTTCTAGTTGAGCCCTAATTTTATATCCGTGCCATCAGGGAAGAAAAAAGTAAATTGATGTAATAACCTGCACATTCAGGTTGTCAGCTGTTGCTATATAATGTTGTTGAGCCTCGACCCGACCAACTGAAGCAACAATTCCATGGGGATTACACACTGTAATCAAGGCTAAAGGTGATCCAAAAATTATTCGAGTGTAGGAATTTTTTTTTTAGCTGAGCAGTGCAAGTTTACAGTCTGTGTAACAGACTGTATAAAACCAGATGCTTTATGAAAAAAAGAGAATAGCCAACACAAACCCATAAATTCAGACTCATAAAACAAATCTTTCAATTATGGTACAAGAAATGACAGCACATAAACAGAGAATGGGGCGGGTCTGTTCGCGAAAAGCTGTAAACAAACACCTCATCCCATGAAAGATTTAACACATTTATCCTTATTAATATTATGGCCATTGAAGAGAAAGATGATATTTCAGTTTTTACCCTTGAGGGCTCATTTCAAGCTCCCAGCTCTCTTAGCACTTGACCTTTTATGGAGTTTTGTGGGTATTACTAAATGCAAATGAGCTGTGTCAGGAACATCATGTGGGTTTATCTTTATGGGTGATGAACATGCACAAGTGAGTATGAAAAATATTAGGCTTTCAAAACATTTATAAACCTCTTTGATCTCTTGAGACAAACATTTACACGTCATCACTGAAAAATTATAAATAAGAAAAAGTTGTTCTAAAATATCCTTCTAAAGCTCTATTGATACTGGACTTATTTTACATGTGGAGGTACCAGAATCATGCCTGATATATCTCTGGGATTTTAGCCCCTCCCAAATCAGTCATCATGATGGTATTTGTTTTACGGACTGCAGGTGTACCCCAGGTAACGTATATCCTGTACATCCTGTCTGAAGTGACACGTTGCTAAAGATCCCATTAGATCCTGTAGAGAAAGTGCTCTGAATGTTTCTTTCAGGATAAAGACATTCCACGAACCACACGTTTCTATCATCTCCTGCCAAAAGTTTAAAAAGCAGAAAAATAAAATGTAAAGACTTCTTTGGGTTTTAGGTCAAGTTTTTTCCCCCATTGAACATTTGAGGGATTTGATCTTTTTGGTTTCTTTTTTGGGGGGTTAAATATGTTAGAATGTTATTTTTCATTATTTAATATTTATTTATTTGCTGAAGGTGAGGTGGATTTTTTCTGAATATTTCCGAAGAAGGAACACTGAGGGGACTATTCGTTGATAACTGTTTTATTATATAATACAAGGGAACATAATAAAGGCAGACTAAAATGTACTAACAACTAGATTTTTAATATTTTTAAATTAATTTCAGAATTTAAATTTCAATTTAAAAAGAACTTTGTGAAGTAGATCAGATCTTTTATCCCAAATAGTCCGGCTGCATCGTTCCCTTGTAGTATATACCAAATAGAAATAGACATAAATGAATTGAATGCTGCGTAGGTTAAAGTAGCAGCAACCATTTTGAAGCCTCAATCCCTGTGTTTTAAATTTATTTATTTACAAATCTCTTTAATATTCTTCTGATAATTCATATTCTCAAAATAAAGTGGTCTAATCTAAGAGAGGAAATGTGTTTGGTTTTGTATCGTGGTCTAGTAGAAATGCCAGCTTTCCACCAGAGATGATCACTCAGCGGTAGGGCAGAGTGAGTTTTTACTAGGGGAGGGTAAATGACAAGAAACTTCTACATGGGTGTTTTGTTAGGCCAATAGTATCAAAGAACATGAATATGGACTTTGTTTCTGACATCAAACATCGGCCGGTTGTACATGATGGCTTCTTTTCGTTGTTATAAATATCCTGATATGGTATTTTCCCCCCCGGTTTTTCTGATCACTGAATAAATATTGCTAGAAATACAACTATTAAAATTATACAGGGCACCAATTTTATAGTTAATATTGATGGTTATTTTCTCTGATTTTCACCTTTATGTGAAACATTACAAGTTTGATTAGTGCACAGCACATGCAGAGATAACTGTGATGTTCATTTCTTCATTAGTTCATTCAAAATGGAAAAGAATTCTTGTGGAATCCTTGTGTGCTTTCAGGACAGAAGTACAATGCTGTTATAACTGAACTATCTACAACATAGCTTTCCTAAGAGAGTGAATGATGGCAGTTGTGAACGAGACTCAGAAAACCTGCAGTGATATTATTCGTAAAAACTTCGATGAAGTTTACAAGGAAGAAGAGATTTCATGTTAGTTTTGCATTTGAGAGCAAACTTTTGTACATAAGTTGTTGTGGAAACGTTGCTACTATTTAGATATATGAATTTATATATGCCATGCCAATTTTTCATATTCCTACAACTCAAACTATCACAGAAAATGCAGTCTCGGGTCCTTTAATCTGTTATTTATCTGCGAAAAATGGGTGACCGGATATAAAAATGAGTCATATACACAAGACCTCATCAGATTTGAACTTAGCAGATAAAATGGCCTCAGAAAAAAATAGATTCCAATGTGTTCATCACAAAACCCCTCCCTATTTTTACTCCCATGAATACATCTATGAAGAGTCTATAATGACTCATAATGGCTCCATAATGGCTGAATAAATATTAAACCTAATATATCACAGTGAGCAGTAGTTGTTCAAAAGTGAAAAAAAACAAGACTTTATAAACTTAAAACTGAAGTAAACAGCAATAATATTAAAAATACCAGGAACAAAAGGGCCCTGTGGGAGAGACAGGTGTCCGGAGAGAATTGGCAGCTGGTGTGAACAAGAGCGCCCCCTGGCTCTCTGGTCTGTGTATACTTACAGTCTACATGTCCTGTATATTTTCTGATATCTTCTGTCTCTGAACAGCATTTTCATATCTTAAAATATAAAATATTGTAAAAATGTCTGAAAATATCACATTTTTGATCGTCCAGGCCTTTTTCAAGGACTATTTTTTAAAATTATTTGATTAATAACCTTATTTATTATTTGTTAAATAAATTTAAAAATGTATGTAAATTTCTGTTTGTCAATCTTGAAGAAACTGTGCACTGGTCTAGACATGTATTTTGCTCTATACTAGGCTGGTAGCTACGGTATGATGCGCCTCGTCACCAGAGCACACCATGAGGACTATCATGACGACTACATTTGAGGTTTAAATTGGATTTTGGATTACTTGAAGACTTCTGGCTCACCTGGGATTGTTCTGCATGCAACGTAACGCAAGACTAAAAGCCATGTTGCGACACAGTTCCTCAGGTGAGCTCATTAACTTCTGCAGATCGTTCTGAAAGAACATACGGCACATTAAACCAGCAGACAATGTGGTATAACAGACGCTCTTTGGTGATGAACTTCGTTAAGCAGTCTTACCACAAAATACTGGATTATTTCTGGATTCCTTTTCGATTTCTCATCCACCTCGGTCAGGACATCCAACACATCTAACAAGAGTAAAAAAAATTTTTAAAGATTTTTTTAAGTTGTTTATTTCTAATGAGTCTCAATTCAAAGTATTAAACAGAGGTTTCAATTAGGTTATATTTTTGGGCCTCACCTTCAATGGCTTCCCCTTCAGAAAGCTTCTTCAGGTACTTGGTCACATCTGCTGAGCTGAGCGCTGTGGAGGTGGAGATACTTACTAGAGGCAAGGATCCGGAGGACGAGTCCTCAGCTAGAAGCACGAGGAAAAAACAAACAAAAAAAAAACAAACAAAAAAACCCCCCAGAATCTAGAAATGTTTTTTTTTTTTTTTGGTTAATTGGTTTCCGTGAGGCTTTGAGATGAAAGAAAAATTTACCGTCTCTCTCCTCTGCAGTGACGTCTGAAGAGCCTGACTTAACAGGCAGAGTGAGACCAGCTAGCAGGGACTTCAGCTGCAACAGGTCGGGATTCTCTGAGGCAAGACCCCTATAATAGAGAGAGAAACTTTGGCACATGTTCTTCTAAACATACATACTGCAGTGTGCAAAATTCTGTAGACCAAAGACTCCTTCAAAAATAATGAAATGAAACGTCTTTACAATAAACATAGACTAGAGCTATAAAGGGTAAGAATGTGGCGTTATATTACACGATCAATTTATGATGATTCGAATTAAAGAACTAGAAAATTAACCACAATTATTAGGCTGGAAAATCTTTGTTTTTTTTCTAGTGGTAGTTGTGTTGTTTAGAACGCGGAGGTTGCAGTAATATACAGCAGAAGTGGCCTGAATGTGGCAAAAATTGAAAAGAAAGCCAATCTTAAATGAGTAAACCTGACCTGACTTGACTATAGCTTTAGTATTGTTCATAAATTGTTACTAAGAAAAGGCCTGATTGTTATGTTTATTTTTATTTTTAATAAAAATAATATTTTTATTAACAATGTTTAGTTTTTTAATCCAAACTTTTGCAAATAATTATTGTTGGTTATTAAGAAAATTAAATGTAATTATTTTCTAAAAAGGAATATTTGAGGAATATATGTGGTATATAAAGGGCAGTATAATGGCATAATAGCACACCTGCCTCACAGCAAGGTGGTCCTGGGTTCGAGCCCTGGAATTGAGGGTGTTTCTGTGTGGAATTTCCATGTGTTTCCTCCACATACTCCAGTTTCCTTCCACAGTTAAAATATTAGCACATTGAGTGTTTGAAAACGCCCCTAGGTGTAAGTGTGAATGGTTGTGTATGTGTGTGTTGGCCCTGCAACGTGCTGGTGAGCTGTTCAGGATGCAGCTGAGATAGGCTCCTGCCTCCACGCGACCTTAGTACGATTAAACGGTTCAGCAAATGAATGAATAATACGAAAATAAATGTTGCATATTTTTCTAGTTATAAAACTTTATCTTAAAAAATACTGTTGATAATCCGAATCATGAACCAAATATTATAAACTGGGTCAAATTGTTATTTAGGTGAATAGTTGCATGTCTAGTGAAGCATATTAAATGAAACAAAGTCAATATTCTGGGGTCACAGCCCTTTGCTTTAAAAATATATAGCACTCTCAGGTACAGTGCATGCAATTTAAAAAGGAAATGAGCTGCAAGTTTTAATAAGCACCCTGCAGAATGAGCTACACTTCTTCAGGAGGTTCGCTCAGTTCTCTACCCACACAAATCCCTGTGAATGCTTCTTATTTTTGCCGAAAGCCCACTTTACGTTTTCTTTAATTTGAAACTTATTTTCTTTACTGACATACCAATGTTTAACATAAAATTTTGTGCTAGAAAAATATTGTTCGAAAATTTATGTTTTTGTATTGACTCGATCATGACATCATACAAATAGATCTATTACAAAGTTTGTACTAAAATATACGTAGGATGACCAAGACTTTTGCACAGCACTGTGTGCATGTGTTTAAACAAACAAACAAAAACTAATAAATGAATATCTTACTGTAGAATATCAGAGTGCTTCTGAAGATAAGGCACGGCAGCAGCTGCGTCATGTGTAATGTATCTCTGAATGAACTGCACAAACTTGTTAATGACCGGCATACGGAATAATCTCCGGAAATTCTGGAAAGAAAGCAGAGACGACAGAAACTAAGATATTAAATTATAATCCCAACTTTAAAAAAAGGACACCTGAGCAAATTCAAATGTCTTAAATATACGCTTATATTATATGACTATATAGAGTCCAAATACAATATGGTTAAAACAAACAAACAAAAAAAACATTATTTTTATTTGTAAGTCTATGAAGCAGCTCCTGTGCTGTCAATAAACTCAGGTCTGAGTGTGGATGTTAATCAGGAACTAGAGATTGTTAGGTATCACTAAGTTCTCTACCTGCTAAGTTCTTCACTCGCAGTGAACATACAAAGATCTCAGAATAACGGATCAAAACATTTCTATGATGTACCTTCTGTGATCACAGAGACATGAAGTGTGAAACTAGTTTAGTGAGAATCCTAGCAGAGTACCTGTAGGACTTTAATAAAGGACAATAAGCAGTCCTGCAGCGCCCTCTGGTGGTCAGGGTCAAAGACTCGTGGCTGCAGCAACTCCAGGATAGCCAGGATGTCACTGAAAAAGGTCAGATGGTGTTGCTGCCTGAACTCCTGAAGGTTCAGATGGAGCCGGCCATGCAAGAGAGCAGCTACCATAGGCAGGTGTCTGGAGAGAGAGAGAGAGAGAGAGAGAGAGAGAGAGAGAGAGAGAGAGAGAGAAAGAGAGAGAGAACAACTAAATACGAGAGTCTGATTTGAGGAGTTTCAAAACAGATACTACTTTTTTTTTTATCTGATATTTAATAGTCCAATATTGATATTTCAGCTATGTTCCTTTATTGTTTTTTCAGAAATGTATGCACTAAAATTTTGCCTAACGTTTATGTTAGTTATTTGAAAATACACAATAAGATAACATAACATAATGCAGTTTAAAAAAGATTTCTTTCAATGTCATGAATAAATATGCACGCACACATACATATACATTCATTCATCTCAGCCGACTCTGGGCGAGAGCGGGGTACACCCTGGACAGCTCGCCAGGCCATCGCAGGGCCTATACATATACATATTATATATATATAAAATCCTGAGTCGATTTTCTGTAGAACAGTGTTCAATACATCGAAGTAGAGCTAAATATATATAAAATATACAAACACATAATCCTTGTGAAGATAAACTCTGCTTGGATTGGCTGATTGATGTGATTTGCAGTATTCCGAACGCACATAGCTTGCAATAGTGGAGTTGCAGT
This sequence comes from Neosilurus mollespiculum, assembly GCA_030014195.1. Classification (NCBI taxonomy): domain Eukaryota; kingdom Metazoa; phylum Chordata; class Actinopteri; order Siluriformes; family Plotosidae; genus Neosilurus; species Neosilurus mollespiculum. The sequence goes on from JAQMYF010000001.1 coordinate 39,192,207, forward strand.
GTGCCCTCTTGTGGACAAACTATGCAACAACACCCATAACACACACGGATCAAAAAACACTGCTTCTGTGTCTCTGTTTATTTCTTTATATTTATTGTTATTCATTCATCTATCAGCCAAGATAAGTGCAGATACAGACTGATCTGCATTTAGCTCATAACAGCCTGATAATACTGGCACACTGATTTATCATCAGGCTCTACTAAATACTATTATTAAATCCCATCACTTGTATAAGACTGAGAAGAAAACGTTAATCCTGTAATAATCTGTGGCAAGTGGAACAGTGTAGCACACCTGAGCAGAAGGACAGGGTGGGACACTGCCAGTCTCCTGCAGGCCAGGGTAGCATCTGACACACGACTCTCGGCAGATTTGGAATCTCCAGTGTCTGCCATAAGTGTGATGAGACGGTGCACAAGGATGTCCAGCTGCGTAGGGTCACAAACATAACATGATCACTAATAGAAATGCAATCCCCTGCATTGTTATAAAAAAATTAAGTACATTTTGTGACACTGTGAGAACATACAGATTAGAAGTCAACTCCATCAACACCACAATTAAAGACGTTTTGGTTTGTGATATTTTGGTTAGTATTTTTTTTTATTTTGCTATACTGTAATTATCCCGCAAGGGAAATTATTGCCTCTGCATTTAACCCATTCAAAGTGAGCACACACACACACACACACACACACACACACACACACAAATAGTGAGCACACAAACTCGAAGCAGTGGACTGCCTCACATATTGTGGGTGCCCGGAGAGCAGTTGGGGGTTAGGTGCCTTGCTCAAGGACACTTCAGCTATAAAGGTGGAGGAAAGGAAGGTGCAGCTCACTCCATACATTTTTCCTGCTGGTTCGGGAATCAAACCTGCGAACGTTCGGCCCCAAACCATTAGGCAACGGCTGCCCCCAAAGGGGGCATTGTATCAGAGCAGATGTGCTGGTACCTTGCAACTGCTTCCGTCGGCAGCGCCCTCTCCACTCAGTGTGGCGTCGGGCAGACGCACGTGCTGGATAACGTCAGGGAACTGGAGGTATATCTGCAGCAGCAGGTTCTCACACCTCCGACTCATCACGCTGCAAAAGATGTCAAAGACGCTTCAGCTTCCAACGTTCACTTTCACAATCCGCGTCACATGACGTTAAAAGACACAGAGATTCTTCTAAGTCATTTTATAATGATTATCATAGTTTAAATGCATGAACAGGTATTGTGTTAAGCACTTTGGTTTCAAGTATTATTATGCTAATGCAGTTAAATTTTCCACATGTTGGTGGCTGGTGCTGGTTACAACTTCAGATTGTTGAGACACACAAAAGACTAGATTCTTTTAATATTTGTGAGCGAAGGGTTTGAATATCTTGCTGGATTAATAAACATCATATCACAATGTATACAGGAACACGTCAGCGGTCTGTTTGCTCTTTCTTATGATGAAAAGAAAAAACTCAAATCATATTCCTGCAGTAGATTAAAATGTGAAATTTTTACAACATTAATAAAATCCACTGTACTGTTATTACATTATCCATCCAGCATCCGGGTCTTAGGGTGTGATCACAGTAGAGGTGTGATTTAAAAAAAAAAGTGACTGATACAAATTGATATTCTTGCATTTTTTTTTTTTTTTTTGCGATTTTTAAAGTTTGCGTCAATATGTTTTGCAACTTCACATGCAAGCGAATATTTTGAAGCTTAAATACGTATATCGCTCCAAAGTCGTGAGAAGGTCTGAGACTGTTCTGAGACTGATTTGCAAGTAATTTTCAATTGGTTTGTGGATGTCTGGCAAAAAAAATCTGTCATACATTAGTCACGTTTTGTTCACTTTTAGTTCTCAAACCATTCGCTTTTCATACGTACATTATTAGCATGAACGAAATGCAAATAAGATATTAATGATCACAAAATAAACAGAATATGGTGGATGCATGCAAATTTTCCATGAACTCAATGGAACTCAAACTTTCCATGAGGAAGTCTTCAACTAGTCAGTTTTCCTTACGAAATGAAAAATGAATAATTTGCCAGTAAAACGAAACACTTTGCGAAAAGTGCGGACTCAGAGACTATTCCGCATCAGAGCCTCATTTGCAACATTGGCTGAAATTTCAAACATGTTGCATGAGTTCACGAATCAGGCGACCAAAATGAGATGCTGTGCAACAAATCCGAGAATGAAAACCGACAGCCACGAATTGCCATCCACATCAGTTGCTTTTCTATCACGGCTCTAGTGTGATCACCGTCTAACCTAACTGCTTTATAACAGCAGAATTTTCCCTAAAAGTCTGAAGATAAAGTACATCCATGTTTAAATGATTTTGGACTACTGTTGTAATTTTAACCGGTGAACACGTATCTACTGATCCATCTCTTTTTTTAACCCCAACCTCAGCTTTAATGTCTTGTTTATAGAACTACTGTATAAAAGTATCATCATTAACATCCTGTGTTGCTGTGATTAGCAATACTGTGGTATTCAGTACAACGTGACCTCGATTATGAGAAAGAGAAAGAATGAAGCGATAAACACTACTGACTAGAAATTGTCTTCCCAGCAAAGTCTGTGTGTTATGACTTAACAAAAAAAGAGCGGAGAATAATAACTGCAGGTCTGACCGCAGGTTCTCTTCTATTCTTCAGAGAGTAATTGAGGCCTAGCGGGCAGTAATCGTGCTCTCAGGCAGCAAAACGCACAAATGTCGCCAAACCAAGAAAACCAGTAATCCTACACAAAGCTAAAGATGGCAAACACGGTCTTTAAACAACCCCTCATTCTTACCGCGAGTTCCGGAGCCAGCACATGATTCCCAATTTATAAGAAGTCACAATGAAATTCATTACTCATTTGAAAATGCTTAAGATGAGCAAGTTTTGTTTTCTACACTTTAAACAAATGCACCGTTTTCAGTCCAACACCAACTGCTTTCATTCTAATTGCTACCTTTATGTCAGATCAATTAGATAAAATCAAACAATAATCGTTTTAAAATCCCAACTTCCGAAGCCGGACCCTTACTGAACCATCCACCCCGTTATGGCGCTATAATAACTAAAGGCAGGATGATAGGAGGTGCTAGTGTTTGGACCTGGCCTGTAATCTTCAACAGTCGCAGCATAAAGAAAAGGCAGGAGAATTAATCCTCTCCGCTATCATCAGTCTGTGGCAAGCAAACTCCTTCATATATAAGCGGCAGGCAATTCCCATTCTTACTTCACCACAAGAACTAATTACGCTGTGAGCTCCGCTTTCAAGCTACACTACATGACAGACAGGGTATTCGTAGCACATAGGGCAATAACATAGCTTCTATGCATGAATAAACATGAACTGCTGTAAAAGTATGGAATGCTTAATGATGTTTGTTTATCTCTGAGGACCTTTTGGCTTGAAAAATGTTAGTAATGTCCATCATTTGGACATTATTTAAAAATTTGCAGCTATTTATTTATTTATTTTAAGGAAGGGTGCCAATATCTTTCTCACATGCCGATGCTAAACAGCTAAAGAACACCCCTGGTCATTATTTTCTGGTTAGCATAGGAAATAGTGGACGTATGATTTAATCTCTGCATGAGAAGAGGAACGTAGATGTCCTACTTGTCCCCCCACTTCTTGATGCAGTTAAGGAGGTACTCGCAGACAGTGTGGACATTCTGGGGGTTGTTGTGGCAGCAGCTGTGCAGCAGGGGCAAGCGGGACTGGATAAGAGAGCATGAAGCCTGGTCCAGTGTCTCATCAGTTTTGCCGGCGTCTCGCCAGCTCAGCTCGGACTCCCACAGGATAAGATCCACCAGACTGATCAACTCTTCGCTACTCAGCTTTAACACAAACTTCTCAGTGCGTTTCTGGAAGAGGGACAGTGTTTATCATCATTCTTTTGAATCCAAATTAATTTGTCTTTATCACATAGGGTAGGTTACAGAGCTGCAAGGCTTGCTAGATATAAATAAGAAAAAAACAGAAATAAAACAAAGACAAAACGCTGAGATGGAAGATAAACTGTTCAGGTTTCCAAATGCATCCAAGAACAAAGACAAAATAAAAGGGAAGAAAATGCTCTACGTGAGAATCAGCCTTGTGTGGTTCAGGATGAGTTTAAACAGTAGGTGGTGTTTTAAGCCACGTTTAACTCTTCTTTTCTCTTCCTAATCAAGGGTCTAATTCTCATGACAGAAAAGTACCAAATGACTGACTCCATGCCAGAATCAGCCTTGATGAATTAAATGCTCTACTCTGAATGGTTTCAGATGATTTTAATAACCAGTAGGTGGCGTTTTAAGACACTTAGTACATGTCTTGTTTTTTCTAAGCACCTGTCTGCTTCTCATGACATACAGAAGCACCAAACTTGGTTGCGCGCAAAAAAAAACAAAAACAAAAACAAAAAAAACTTTAAGGCATTTTCAAATGGCATTTTTTTTTTTCCAATACCAACACCAGCACTTTTGATATTTTAACACATCACAATCATTTCATTTAGTTAACATCTTAAAACCAAAAAGTGTGCACTACCTCTAATCCATACCACACTATCCTTAATAACAGTAATAGTAGCATTCCTACTTACACGGTTTTCCATCTGCGTTTTATAAACTAGCTTATGCTTAGTCTCTGATAAAAATAACTATTCCACTGGTGTGGCCGGTGCCTTACCTGCGGAGTTTTCTGATCTCTGCCTTGCCAGATGCGAGGGATTTGACCGCAGGCCCACAGGAAGTCCAAAGCGGAGGATGGGTCCACACTGAGGGATGCAACGTAAACCGTTCAAATGACTCACCAGCTCATATGACGCATGTGTATACGTGTGTGTGTGTGTGTGTGTGGCTTCAAGTGTACGCACTTACCTGTGTTCTTTTGGTTTGTTGAGCAGTGTGGTGATACACTGGTGCAAAGTGCTCCAGTTGGACTGGTGAGTCAGCAGAGCCAGCAGGTACGGCCTGTAGGAAGGGATAGCAGACAGTCCACAGCCTTTACCCTGTTTAAAACATAGACACACACACACACACACACACACACACACACACACACACACACAGAGATTAAAATATTCAGATGAGGAAATATGGATTTGGATCTATACAGATAGACACAGAGGTAGCATATTCACCGAGAAGAGTAATTTCTGCTGGAGGTCGGAGCGCACAGAGGTCACCTCAGGGTCAAGTAACTCCAGCCAATCAACCAGCAGCCCTGAGCAGGAGCCAGTTCTCTTTCCCTCAGAAATACTAGAACACACACACACGTGTTATTAAAAGTCTTTATTAAAACCCACCACACTGGCTCCTGTGAGCTCGGTCTTACCAGGAGAGTAGAAAAAAAGCTGAGCTAAATAAACAGCTAATGTGTGCATTCCTTTTTCTCTCCACACAGCCTACTGTAATAAATTGTTTCCTTAAAAATAAGGCACAAAGGCTTTAAAAAAAAAAACAACAACAACAATGGTGAACTGACAGAGCTTATGATGATATTAATAATATAAAATAGTACTAGGATCAACACGATTTTCTCTGCAGGACTCTCTAAGGCACCAACCCTGCTTACGTTTTAGATTCTGCCTCCAGCTTCACCCCTCTCTCCTCCGTCTCCTGTAGCAGCAACAAGATCACCATGGCAACAGGGCCAGCTGTGTTACCGGGGGCTCCCGTCTCCATGCCAACAGTCATAAGTAGGGACAGAAGCTCTTCCAGGTACGGTGACTTCACCTCAATTAATCCCTGTAGGACTAGGACACACACACACACACACACACTGCATATATAACACAATGTGGTTTCTATTCTAACTATTGCGAAAGGCTCCCAAGCTGCTCAGAAAAACAACCCAGCAAAGCTCGAAACCAATCCCACATGGTTAAACCCGAGATCCTCTGTAATTGCTTTCTCCAGTAAACCTTCAACTCCCCCATGCAGTCTCACCAAAAACCGTTATAGCTTTCATACAATGCCACTGATGGGCAGCATTGCTCTCTGTGGACATAAACAAGTCTGAAGAGGCCTTGTGGGATTTTTTTTAACCCCCCCTTGTGTGTGGCTGTTTTAATCTTTGTGCTGGTTTGAATTTAGATGTCGGAGGCCAAAATCGTAAAGAGCATTAAACACAAAGCCACAACTCTTTTGGAGAAAGTGAGTAACGCTGCTATCGGCTCTGAGAGCAGCACTAGAAGTTATGACTGTTATGAAGGTAACTGCTGAAGAGGCTCAAATTTCAAATTGTTGTACGTGTGTGTAGGTTTAATATGAAGTACCTTTTCTGATGAGTTCAGGCTCGGCATTGCATTTCTCCCCAGCTCGTAGTGAGGCAATGATGCCCCTCACAGCCACCTCAGAGTCCCGCCTGTACGCGAGTGCCTCTGCCAGATGCAGGAAACCTGTACGTACTGACACCAGAATCGAGTAGACATTACTGATGCTGCTCCATGCAAATTATAACCTAACTAAAAAAAATACTGCTTCAAATCATTCATTATTTACTATAGAACCCCATCACGCTCTACCACGTTCCCATTACATCCTTAAGAAAAATGGGGTGGATGCAGTAAAGGCTTGTATAACATTGCAGGAATGCAGTATAAACCAGTAAGTACATGGTATAGCCTCCATAGATGTGGAGGACCTGGTCGAAGCTGTAACATGTACTGCGACGTGGAAACAGTAAAAACTTAATAAGGAAACAGTAAAAACTTAATACGGACGTAGTGATGACAGGATTAATGTAGTATTGACGTTACTGAAAGCTAAAGCAAGTTACTACAAGCAAGTTAGTGAAAACTTGAAAAAACAACTGAAAAAGCTCAGTGTGTGGCAGAGTATTTATAAGGACTTGACGGATGCAGTGAGAATCTGGTAGCTACGCGGTGTGATCTGTAGCAAGAACAAATTGGACGTGGTGTGTGATCGTGCACGTGGTAAGAAATTTGAAGATTGTATGTATTAGATGCCGTGAGAATCTGACATGGGCATAGTATGAACTTGAGAACTGCACATTTTTACACTGTGACCATTGGCATCAAAATTTTCAGGACGCAGTGCGGTATTCATGGTGTTAGTGAAATGCTAATGCTAGTTCTAGACACCCTACATCAACGATATTTTGGACGTCAACCATCTTGTTTAACAACAAAGCTCACCATCGGTGATGTGGTGCTTGTGAGAATACTGTGCGACCAGAGACTTCAGCAGGTTGCTAAGCGGGCCTGCCTCCAGTGAAGAGCTCTCCAACCAGTTTAACATCTGCATGATCACCTTAAAGAACAGCGAACTGAAGGCCACATCCTGGGACGCAATCTGCTGACAGACAGACAGGTCAGGTCACGTAATGATGACATAAACTTGTAATGAGTTTTCAGGACATTATTTTCTATATAACATAAATTAGGGATGGTAAGACTCATCGATTCACACCAGTACAGTGATTTAAAACATTCAAAAGTCATGACTGCCCCGGGTAAAAAAGTGTGCACAATTTGTGATGCATTATTTCTAAAATCTGTGCATCTGTCAAATCTGATTTATTAATATTTATTACACAGCTCATTTGAATACTCATTTCTGATTGGTCAACTACAATATTGAGCTTTCTGTAATTGCCAAAATATAAGAGACTGTTGCTATGGAGTGCATAATTAAAAGCACTAAAACCTGTTTTAGTCAATGAAATTATTTTAATGAATATACACACAATAATGCACTATGCAAGTTAAATACCACAATACTGAAATGCTTCAAATCCCAATGGATTAATCTGGATAAAAATGGACTTACTATTTAAAAATATGTTTATCATTTATTACCATTTGTTTTTATCCAGATGTTTTCCTTAACTAAAAAGCTAGTCTAATAATGAATAAATCCTGAAAGTTTCTCGTACCTGGTAGAGATGCAGCTGGCGCAGCAGAGGGCACGAGAAGGCATGGCTATGATGCATCGCTATGACTAGTGGTCCGGCATGGGCCGACCCAAGCAGGGCTGCTACAGCCTGCAAGACACGTGCAGCTGTGCCACCCTGTTGGCCCTTTCCCTGACGTGCCCGCAACACCTCTTGAGCAAGAACTTGCTGCAGGGCCAAAGTCAAAGGTCGGGATGGGGGCGTAGGCCAGCGTGGGTCCATCTTTACCGGAAACAGCTGTACCAAAAATTTTAAAAAGTCTAAATCCTGTCTGTGTACAGTAGAAATTTAAGTTTGGTCACATGCATTAAACATTTAAAATAAAAGTTTTGTTAGAATCAATGTCAAAGTCTGTGTCTATCTGCCAAATTCTGTCAATCTGGAAGGTCTTAGATAAACAAGTTCAAGTCGACCTCCGTTCAGGGTTGGGTGAGATGAAAATGTATGGATGTAATGCGATAAATTGTGTCATAATTTGCTTTTTAATATTTAGGGGAGAGTGGGGCTAGTATGTCAAAAGTGTTTAACCTTTGCACTCTTGTCACTTGACATCTTTTTAGGTCAGATCACTGCCATTTTGATTTCAACAAGTTTGAACACATGGTAAAAAGTGAGTGCCAAAAAACATTTAACCTCATTTTTTTGCTCAATTTAAACTAAGATGTTTCTACCATTAAGTTGTAATTCTTAGTATAGATGTAAAAGATAAGCATCTAAGCTGTCATTTTGCAGTCTAACAGAAGTGAAAGTTTAGAAAGTTTGCCAAGGCAATGATTTTTTTTTTTTTGTCTTGAACTCAGTATGGGGCAAGTTGGTACAGCAAAAGGGGTTATGTTGGTACAGTGCACCAACATTGACATGATCAAGCAGTAACACCGGAGTTCAACCTTCACCACATAACTGTTTTTTTGTTCATGAATCTTATTTTCCACTTCCCTATTCAATTTTTCCCCCCACAATTTGCAATAAATGTTAGCAAAATAAAGTTTTGTCTGTATCTATTAATGTTGTTTAATAAAAACATTTTGTATACGGGACACTTTTTACATGCAAAAAAGTGCTGTACCAAAGTTCCCCTCATGGTGTACCAACTTACCCATCCATGGGGCATATTGGTACACATGAGCTGAAATATAAAAATCATTTGCTTCTCAAAAATTATTCTCTTCATCTTAATTTCTTTTGAGCATATATGGCATGGCATAATGGGACGATTTTTGTCATAATAAAATGATTAATTATTATACAAGATTTCCTTCTTTTTTCAAATAAGATTTTTAATATAAAAGGAGTATTTGGAAAAAAAAAATTTCAAAGCAACTGTGTTAATGGCAATTTGTGAGCAAAAGGATATCTATTATATACAATCATAATGTAATAACCCCCACTTAAGAATCATCATAACTTTCCAACCCAAATCATTACTTCTTTAATCAGATAACAAGTATTACTTGTCCACACCCACTCGATATGAAAAATCGGGAATTCTGATTGGCTCCTCTACTACTGGGATATCAGCTCATGTACTGTGAGTTCAGAGAAACAAAAAGGCTGAGCGATTTTGCCGAGACCTATTCTACTCGTAAGCAAAACTCAAACAAAAACTAAAAAAAGCAAAGAAGTTATAGTTGTCGGCTGTCAATTTGCTGATGTTTTAGGGTTTAATAATCGAACGAGGCATGAAGCCTGCAAAGCAGAAAGGTCAATGAAATCATAAGGATGCTATAATTCTCACAGTCCAGTAAACGTGGATATACTAAAACATTCATTCCACTTAATCTGATAGTGACTTGATTTGGTGAAATAATTTCTAAAAGTTCCAGTACGATATACATGCAAAATGTTCATTCATTAAAGATCATCAAGGGTGTAAAGAGCACCTGCAGCAGAATAGCAGTGAGATCGTCTTCATTGCTGATGACGGGCACCTGACTGATGGCTCTCATCTTTACCGAGCTGTGTGGTGGCTCCATTGTCACTCTCACCCTGCTCATCTCTGCACTGTCTGTAACATAATAACCAGCACAGCTCTCTACTGTAAATATATCCCACAGCCATGTAGATAAATGCCTCAGTGTCAAACCTTTAACAATGAAAAGGTAAGTCAACATCATTGACCCCCAGCTGACCTCGGCGCGGTGGAAGTGAGGCGCTGAGTAAACTGTGAAACGTGTGCCCGCCTGTCGCTCCTCTCTCATGCTGCACCTCCACCAGCTGAGCCATGTAATCTGTCACAGCATGAGAATATTTAGTTAGACCTACTGGCCCTTAACAGTAATATAAATAAATTACATGTCTGAGCAGACATGCCGAATATTGCCAAGCACCCTTATGCATGTGGGTAAGAACACGCTTTTTACTTTTCTATTTCCTTTTCATTAGATTCTATGTGCTAAATGTGTGCAAACACATTTTTACCCTACATGTGACCTACGCAGAAGGTACTGTGACATGCCGGTTTTCGTTCCGCAGAAAAATGTGTGTGTTTGTCTGTCCACAGTCCACAAGTGGAGCGCTCTGTCCTATTCAATTTTGCAAGCCAGTGATTAGCTAAATCATATGTTTAGATAATTTGAAGTTTAACTTTGTCTTCTAGTTAGACAGAGCATGCGTGTGTAAAATTCAAATCTAATCACACAGTAACTAATGTCATGACAGGAGGTAGGTTATTGGTAGTATTATCGCAAACAAGTCATTCAGGTAACAAAATGTAGGCCCTATTATACATCAACAAGGACCTTATTACTTATTATACATTAATAGACATGTTAGCCTCTACATCGACTGAATCCCGGAAAAAAGCTGCTAGCGGAGTGTACTAGCTACTGTCACATTTCTGAAGGCCTCCTGGGAATACCCCAACTGGTGATATGTTAATCTATTTATTATTTAATAATAACTAGATTAACAATCCCAAATTTGAGCTTTTATATATTTATGTAATTTAAACTAAAATATTATTACCAATTTTGCATGGTTTTCCCACCAAAAGTCAAATTTGAGAGTTGCATGTGGCATTATATATGCCAGTTGGTACCTCACGAAAGGTCAGGTAACGAAATGTAGGACCTATTATACAACAAGGCTCTTACTACTTTTACACATTAAAAATAGTGCACACTTTAAGGTTTGATTTGATGCTATTCACATCCACTAAAACACTGAGAAAACCATGGAAAACAACTGTGGTGGATAAGAAGAATTCTTTCACTGGTGAAGATAAACATGAACATGAATAATCATGAACACCCTCCAAGACATAGGGGTATCTGTGTTAAAGTCAATTATCGACAGAAGACGTCACCAGGGTGAATACAGGGGCTTTACCGTATTATTGAAAATAATTGATAAGCATCTAAAAAGGAACACTGAAGTTAGTTTAATAAAGTAAAAAGTCTGTGTACATGCACACATCCCAACACACATGCACGCAAAACAGTATATAGCTGTATAGAGTACAATGCATAAATAAGACAGTCAAATGAAAGCTAGCAAGTTGAAAGGTGCGTGCTGTCTTGTTCTCACTCTTGTCCATGATGTTCTGCTCCAGTGTCTGTGGGTCATGAGAGACGGCTTGGTCCAAGTACTGCAGCAGTTTGCTCATGCTGGACACGGGAATGCCGAAGGACTGCACGAATAGCAGCAGCTGCTGTGGTTCCAAATCCTGTAGTGCTGTAAAGTTAGAGAACGTTACCATGCACACTCACAATAAGTTAAACAGGGGACTTTATGTGGTACATCTGATGTAACTGCTTACCTGCATCAACCAATCTCGATACCTCTGAGCGGATCATCCTTAGTTTCAGCCAATCAGGCAAGAGAAGAGCTTCCTCTGAGGTGTCCACCAGGAAAGCAGTGGGAAGAGGTTTTTTATCGGGGAACCAGATATCCAGCAGAGTAAAGAAGTCACTTTCACCTGTTAAAGATACAGAGTACACAGTGTAATTCTGTTCAGTACAGACTACACTAGCATACAAGAAACGTCTTAATATGTCATGTTGGACATTAGATAAAACTAATGCAATGGTTATGTCAGAAAATAAATACTGGTTTGCATCTCCCCTACAGATGAATACATGATTGCACCACTTGCCTTTCTAACTGCATTCATGTTTTTTTGCGTATCCTCTCAGTGGCTTTTTTTATTCTTGTAGTTTTAAAGATGAGTGTCAGTTCTTTTTAACACACTTGGTAAAAATTTAGCTATTTTTTAAATTATCAGTGCAGGCATACTGTACACTTTCAAAAGGCAATGGTAAACCCTCACTAACAACACCATGATGAACGTGAAAACTGTCATTAATAGAAACATGGAGGGAAAAAAACTATATTTGAGATGAATTATTTATCCAATATCATATCACTATGCCACAAATGTTGTTACTGACCATCTAGAAAATTGCTGGGGCCAGAGTTCACCAAAGAGCCAGTCATGTATGAAAGTAAAACATCACGGTTTAAGGTCACCTCCAGTACATGGGTATCACAAAGCTATGTAAGATGGGTGGTGACATTACCAGACGCAAATATCAACAGATTATTGCTTCCCTTTATGTTTCAAACCTACAGGTGGCTCAGATTTCTCACCATAGGGTTGATAACCATTTGAACGAGCTGCCCTCTAAAATAGCTTACTTGTGTATTAAAAATGGATTACAAGTGTCTTGGGCCTCAAGAATTTTTATTAGCACTTACAAATTTGTATTATTTGTAATTTGAATATCTTGAAGTGTCTGATTCTTTTAATTTGATAGTTATTCATCATGACAAGCACCTGGGAGTCTGGTATGATCATGTCCATGTTTGCAGAGGCTCTGCTGACCTTGAGTGATGCTTTAATTTTTCAATATGATGTTATATTTGCTACAATATTATATATTTAGTATATAAACAAGGCTATCTGATTATTTTTCTGTAAAAAATATAGTTTTGAAATGAAATTAAAATTAAAATCTTGTCTTTTTGACAAGATTTTTGTCCAGACAGAAACAGGAATGTTTATATTTACGAAGCTGTAAAGATTAGAAGACATTCCTCTCCAAGACTGCTGCTAGCACATATTCAGTACCATCAGAGGGTTATTTTAAGTCAAAGTTGATGGAAATCAGGTTAGTGAGATTGGTGAGATGTGGGCTTTTATATACGAGTCTCCACATGAGCAACAAGCCTTTTGTAAATGGGTAAGGCTCGTGAAAACTACCAATCCATTACATTATTATTAGATTATTATATTCTCTTTTGAAAGAGCATGACTACTCAGGCATGTACACTTTTATGGGTATTTGACCAATATTTCTCCTCCTAACAGCCCATCGAAATGACCCAAACCTCATATTTTCAGGGATTTTTTTTTTATGTCCACAGGAATTTTACACATTTTTTTATTCATGTTTTCGAGCATTTAAACCAATAATTTCTTAATTGTTAAAAGTTTCCATGCATACTATACATGTTTACCTATAAGTACATACCAAACTGCCTAATCTTGATGCAGCCTATGTTACGATGGTAGGGCTGATTAAATGTCCATGATATTGTGCCATTTACTCTATTCAAATGCTATAATACACATCATATTTAAAAATTGACATAATCCAAGGCTCTTAGACTCAATCTAAATCGAAAATATTGTCATGTTAAAGAAAGCAATTCAAAAACTAATCTGCTGCTCATATGCTGTGACCTCAACTTAACCATAAAAAAAGAAAGAAAAAAAAGAAAAGAAAAAAAAAATAGTTGTGACTCAATCTAAGCTAAAATATATTATATTATATTTTAATCAAGTATTGGACAGTTTTTATTTTTTCACCAAATGCGACCTTTTCGGAATCCGGTTATCCCTTAATGCTAGCTTCCGCGGAAGTGCCGCGTAGTTAGGTTTTTGAGTCTAGACCAATTCCCCAAAAACAACAAATTATAGAATTAAATTATTTGATAGTAAGAACTTTTTTTTTTTTTTAATTAGACTTTTTTCTAGTTGGACTACAAGCTTTCATTCAGCCAGCTAGCTCCATGCTAAACGGATCTCAATGAAAAGCAACAGAATATGGATTTAACACGTTCGATAGTAAGTTCTCAAACTGTGAGTGGATTTCAGAAGACACTGTAATGAAGTATGCTTTTCTTATGTTTCCATGTAGTATATACTAAAACTAAATGAGTTTCCAAACATGAAATAATGGAGCACACGAGACCATTTTAAAGGAGCTTTTTGACCACAGTGACCACTGTCAAGCTTTAAAAAAAAAAAAACATTAAAATCTTGTTTTAATACTTTTCTATATTTAAAATTTGCGATACTTAGTTACAATCCCATGAGGCAGGAAAAACATGAAGAATGAGAAGTAGTGTACCTTTGGGTGGTCCCAGCGTCAGCAAAATGACCATGGCATGGACCACCAGGATGTGCATTGTAGCTGTTTCTCCAGTCGTCCAGCGCAGGAACACCTGATCCTGTGACTCGGACTGTTCCAGGCAACATCAAGAAATTAATCAGTCCGAAGAACCGAACACGACAGAAGACTACATTGCTATTTCCAGAATATTAAATTTTTGTGTTAGTGTAATGTGCTGACCCAGCTGTAAAGATCCTCTCCTTCCTTGGTCTTCCTCATGCGACAAGTGTAGGTGGAGAAGATGGAGATGAGTGCAGTGAGCGTGGGGTCTGACTCTGGCCTGTAGGAGTGCTTTGAGAATAAACTGTTCATGATGGTGGAACGCTCCACAATCAGCCGGGCTACATCCTGACACACACACATGCATACACAGCATACATCCACAAAGACACGCATCACATGCATCTCAGTCATCAACCAGTAAATAACTTCCACAAGGCTTAGGATAAAATGAACTCTCACCAGTGCTAGATCATTGTGCAGGCCCTGCTCCCCCACTGGTGCATGCTGGGAGAGGTATATCAGATAGGCACTTATGGTCTGAGGATCAGTCTCCATGTGAATGGCCTTTGAAAAAGACACACACACCACCATTTGTACCGAAGTTTTTTTACATTTTGTTTACTTCTAAATGCTCACATTATTGTACTTAAGCCTAATCTGGTCTATTTCAGAACCTCTTATAAACCAGATTGCATTATATACTCACCTGCTGCAGGGCGTTGGCCGTCATGCGCCTCACGCTGTCAAACAACGGCAGTCTGGGCAGGTCCTGCAGGAGCCACTGATACACAGAAAGTAGTTCTGCATCCCTCGAATCATCCTCCATCATCTGGTCTCGCTCCTCTACATCCTTAATCCCTCCTTCAGACAGCACCAACGACAGACCCTGACAAAACGGTACCATAGTCAGAAATTAGCACTGATGCAACAATTTACCACAGAGTCATTAATGTTAAAGTATGCACACTTTTCTAGTTTTTATTACCTCCGCCGAGGATGCTATCTTACCCTGGGTTTGTGTGAATTACGCAAAAAGTTAGGTAGGATTGGATTGGGCAAAAAGTTGTGTGCTTTTTCATTAATTTTTTTCCAGAGGTGCAGCGTTGGACAAGGAAGACTCCAGTGGAATTTGAGAATGATCATTCTGGATTTAAGAATTTTTTGAAGGATTCTTTAACATTGTGAGATTGATAATTTTTTACTTCCTTCTGAGGAATTACAGGGCTTGGCAAAGGTTTGCGCTGTGTAAGTACTCGTATATTGTTTTATTTTTCAAGCACTGTAGGGGTCCTTATATATCAGCAGGGCTTCGTTTTTCTAACGGTGTACTGCTGCGTTTATTAAAGTGGTAATGCACACTTAAATATACTTTTAGAAATGTGTGAACTAAATTATATGACATCAGTGCTAATCAGAATCAGAATACTTTATTGATACCGGAGGAAATTTTGTGAACACAGTTATCTATACTAAGTAAAGAAACAGATAAATATAAAAGTCTCAATAAAGAAAAATTACAGATATCTATATATACAAATATACAGTTTATATTTTTTAACATTACATTTAAAAATAGCTCAAAACGTCATCCAGTGGTTAAAATCATCCTGAACCCTGCAAGACCCATGTTGAAGTAGTTGACAGTTTGACACTTCTGTCAGAAGATTTAAAGGGTACCTGTGGTGAATCAGTGTTATTAGCCTTTTAAAACGATTACGTATAACATCAGCGGTTCCTTCTGGCAACACCAGTTCTTGACAGATTTCAAAGTGCGCTTGAGTGTTTCGACTCCATGCATGCTCAGAGACATGTTGCCTTTCTGATTGGCTGTTCTAGCCTGGTAGTGAAATGAATTCGTTGGATTGGCTGGGCTACATCACTGACCTGTGCATCATAACACATTATTGGCCAGTGCTGAGCTGCACATTCAACAAGTGCAGAAATCGCAGAAAACATTTTATTTCTGTTCCTAAACCGACAGGAAAACCGAGTTGGCAAAACGTTAGCTGCATACGCCATTTTGGACTTAACGTGTCGCTTATCTCTGAAGGCATTCTCAAATTCAGAGTCAATAAAATGTTAGTTTCACTGTCTCCACAAGAGGCAGTTCTGTACACTACCTTCATGGCAAGCACTCTGGATGCCACCTGAGAAGAGCTGAGTCGGCGAAGGAAGTAGTCCAGCACCTCGCAGGTTGTGTGCTCGTCTGCCTTTGGCCCCAGCAGTAGGTCCTGTAGCCGGCCTAGGAGCTGTTTCTGTTTCTGCTGCCTCTGTATGGATACAGCAGCATTATTTTTAACGAGACCGGGATTAGAAACAAGGAAACGTCTGGTTATGCTACAGCTAGACTTTCAAAGACTTCAAGAAAAATCTGTATAGAAAAGATTTTTCCTCGGATTCTGCAAGCAAAGAAAAAATGTCCACTGTAGAGGGATGATCTGAAAATAAATACACAGGACTCCCACATTCTAAAGGTAAAAAAAAAAAATTATCAAATGATTATTTTCATACATGAAATTTCATTAAATTAAATTTTTATTCATGATTATTTGCAACATGAATCTTGGTGAGGCAGGTGAGACAGTGGTAAGGTTTGTTGGTAGCCTGAGGTAGACTGTCCTCAGTTGCCAATATGGTGTGGTCGGGAGCACATATCAAGATGGAACTATGGCACACACAGCTCGTAGATCATTGGAAGTGCTGATGTTGGATGGCTGGCCCGTTGCACTGACCTCACCCTTTGTGATGTTTTTTTGTGAAAAAAATAAATCATGAGTGTATCCTCATCAAGCCTCTAAGGTTGCTATTCAGCAGGAGATTATTATCTTTAACAATTTTTTTTAATTTACATTTGATATGTGGGACGTTTTATTCGGTCACCCTGTATTATTTATTAGCAAGGCTCCCTATAAGAATGTTAAACAAAAATAAATAAATAAGTCCGTTCTAAACTTTGACCGATTCGGCATGACCACATATCGACCTCACCACAAGAGATCTATTTACAGTTAGGATTCAGTAAGAAGTGTACTAAACACAGCACCTGTCTTTTCTTTGCCTTCTGCTCTTTGCTCTCTCCTTCTTCTTCATCCTCAGCAGATGGAGTGTCCTCCGCTGCATCATGGAGGAGGAATTCACACAGGCACTGAACAGGCAGCACGTCCAACGAGCCCTCACTGGACTGCACCAGGTCGGCCAGCCACGGCATGGACTGGGAAGATGCCTGGAGAAATAAAGGAACGTAGCAGGGGTTTATTTAGGATAAGAACTTTACTATACATTACTCAGCAGCCTGGATCTGTGAACGCAAATGTCCAATCACGCAGCCCGGCTGTTAAAGAGACGCTATTTGTGTAATATAAGATTTAGGCACTAAAAACAGAGCTCAGAAAAAATGAACTTCTCCTGATAAAAGGTTTGTGTGAATTTGTTTTTGATGACACCATCGATGACATAATGTCATGTAACCATCACGTTATGACCACCCCCTCCCTAAAATTTTTAACTGTCAGCTAAATGCCAGCTAAAAAAAATTACAATACCTACTCCACATGGCACTTATAATTCTGTTTACGTTATTAAAAAATGTTTTATTTTATTAAAAAAGTGTATTTTATTTTATGGTTTGAAACAAGTAACAGTTTGGAGGAGAAGACAGAGTAGAAAAAGCTACCATTACTCAGACATCATTTCCATTATGATGGTTATATACCAGCATGTGAAATATCACCACAGGGTTCCCACGTGTACACACGTACGAATGGACAGAAAAACACAAAAAATCAGATCAATGCTTTATCTCTTTCTCTTAAGTGTGGTGCTCCATGAGGAGCTTCATTAATATCTGAATGAGAACAGGGCAGATAAGTATGCAGAACCGGAAGAGCAAAAACATACTGTGTCTCAATCTGCATACTTCCATTAGTATACTTCCATGTAGAACACTACACATACACCCACACAGTGCATAAATTTAACAGGGAAGTGTTGTCGCAAATCAAGAACTGCAAGTTTCGTATTACCAAAATGGCACCATTACACTGACTAGCCATGTGACCTCATCACCTGCCAAAAATTGTGCTCACCTCTTTTTGAAATATATA
>JAQMYF010000001.1:39210783-39238048 GCA_030014195.1 Neosilurus mollespiculum
ATTATATTATTATTATTATATTTTTCCCCACTTGTGTGAATCCAAAAATCGTTGACCGGCATTTTAAAGATTGAATGCCCTGCCCATCTATATGTGGCCAAGACTTCGAGCATTGAGGTCAAAAAGTGTGCAGTGTTGCACTCTCAAAAATTCGCTGGTTTGAGTACTAACAGTGTAAATACATACGTGATTTGAAACACAACAACATATTTGGAAAAATACTCATAGTATTGCTGACAGTACAATGAATGTCATTATTACCTTCGCCAAGGAGGCAATGTTTTTGTCATTGTTGGTTTATTTGTTTGTTTTTTCTGTCTGCTTGTTTGGGATTTTTAATGAATTGTCTGGAGGGGTGGAGTGTGGCCAAAGTAACACTCCATTCAATTTTGGAGATAATCAAATTCTGGTTACAAGTTTTTTTTTTTAAAAGGATTCTTTAACAATCTCCACATGCTTCTAGTTACAGATGTAGATAAATGGGTTACCTTATACGTCATCTTTGGCGTGCTGTTGTTATGCGGGTCAAGACATGTTAATCCCGGCACCTCGCCAACCCATGATGAGAGCCAATCAGGCAACCCCAACTTACAAACTACCTACATTTTCTCCAATTTATTCGTACTATAGCTGACTGTTAATTTAGAAATATCTAAAGTCTCAATTCAGTAGCAGATGACTACTGATATCACTACCAGGGATAAGTTTCTATCTTTTAATTTGCTCACCTGTCTCTGGATGATGTTGAGTAAGAAGTCTGGGTTGCGGCTACGGCACAAGAGATGTCCCAAACGCAGTGATTGGTTCAGACTCTTCAACTGTTCTTGGATATGTGGAGGTGGTCTGCGTGGGGGACCCCTGACACATGTGCATCAGGCATTGAGTATGGATAAAGACAATGACAACAATGCTAACACGTTCCATGCAGTATAAACCCCCAGACATGCTGGACACCTACTTGGGCTCCAGGCTGGTGAGCTGGGACAGCAGCAGGCTGTTGCTCTCTGTGATTGTCTGCTTGGTGGATGCAGCTGCCAGGTGGCTCTCGAAGGCCAGGATCTCCTGACGCTCCTTCTGGGAGATCTGTAGCTCACGGCTAATCATCTCCGTCTTTGTCTCCTCGTCAGCCACCGTGCATGGTGGATAGGAGTAGTTGCTGCATGCAGGGCGAGACATTTTACTCATCAAAAGACTAACAGCCACACAGTCATGGACCTGAGAATGCCCTGGACTCGTCTCTTTTATTCTCAACTTAAAATATGAAACTCGTACTAATCTTAATTTTAAAACTTAACATTAGGTTTAAAAATTCGCCTGGACAGGCAGTGATGTGATACTCTGCTAACACAGCAGCACAAAGAGAACAACAGTGTGGTTACTGAGCATCAGGGTCATGCTGTACCACTACAGAACAAATACCAGCTAATCAAGAACAGCAATTTCCTTTGTTTATACATGTTTTTTTTTTGTTTGTTTGTTTGAAGGATTGTCAAATGTGACTGGAGTGTCACGATATCAAGTAGGAACTTGGTTGGCTGGAATGCAGCATCAGGCCAAGTCATTTTTACTGTGAACTTATATAAAGACAAAGATTACAATGCCAACAATACACTTTTGCAAGAAAAAAGTTTGAAATCATCCTCTAATAACAGCTGTGGGCCGACCACCACTAATTAGAGAATGCTATCCTACTTCCATCCCTCCCCAGTCCCCACCCTTCTGTGCGAGTCTATAAAACTGCACTAATTTTAAAATATATTCTGATTGAGACTCACTGAGAACTTTTGTTTCCTACATCCATGCGCCACACCTTTGTACTGCACCGTCATCCTCAGTCCCTCCTCATCCAGCCCGACCAGTCCTTCCTCGCCCCCTCCTTAACCCCCACCGCCACCACCCCAGCCTGCTTATTAGCATTTTTTCAAATTACGGCATGGCATCAGGGAAGTTAGTCTCAGAGGAGGTAGAATTTAAACAATGCCTTGGCATTCCCAGGGAAAAATAAATCTTTTCTTACTTGGTCATGACCATCTCCATCAGCATTTTCAAAGTGGGGTAGCCATCCCAAGCTGCCAGACCTATAAAGAATGAATGCAGTCTTTGAGACCATGTTTTAATGTTTACAAAGTCAGAAAAATGGAGAACTCCAAAGGCCTCACCAATCTTCTGTGGGTTGAAGGCTGCCACCACAAGCAGCAGGAGCCAAGCTTTCCAGTACAGGGTTGAAATGGCCAGATTCGGCGGCTGATACCTGGAATATTTTACCACACATGGAATCAGCATAAACGTATCATGAGTTCAGAGTTCAAGCTGCAGTACTGCCTAGCGCCCAATGCTGAGTTCTAGATCAAGGCATGTAACCGTCTCACTTCAGGATGAAGTACTGATGGAAAGCCTGGACACGAACTGCAGCTGGCTAACAAACTAACTAAAGAATGCAGTGACTGTGATGCACTCCTATACATGATAGTGAAGCCTTTCTTTCTTTTCCTTTTTTGTGAGCAGCCAGCTTACAAAAGATTTACTAGATCTAAGAGTATAAATCAAACCAAAGCGTTTATTAAACCCAGACAATTTGTTAAGAGACAGCAGCACTTTTAAAAGTTAAAAGTTAATCTCATTCAAATTTCGAGGTTAATTTCTTTCTCTGTGTAAAATCCTATGAAGATAGCTTTTGTTTTTACAATATTATGAGAAGTTACTCGAAAACTGAGTCTCAGAATGATGTTAACATGTACAAGTATAGAATTTTGATACATTCATGCCATTTATTGCCAGATTTGTGCTGGAGGTGTCAACAGGCTCACTGCCTGTGCAGTGGGAAACTCTATATGTACCAGGATTAATATATTTAAGCATAAAACACCTGGAATTCTGAAAGGAATTATGTTTAAAGCCATACAACTCCATGTTAAGTTGGGCCTTGATGTCACCATCATTTTGAGATTCAGTTTTCAAATACACACCAATAATAGCGTTAAAATAGCAGCTATCGGTTTAAGATTTTGCCGACAGACAGTCGGGTCTTGTAATATCGGGTCTTGGTTGAGATAAACTTTGTGCAATCTTCTCCTTTAAACCTAAACTGCACAGTTTAGCATTTTTCCATTCTTCAATCTAATCCAGAGTCCCCCATGGATCAGATTTGAGAAACCTGCACACCATAAGGTTTAGTGCTGCAGCAGGCCTAGTATCTGCAAACATCTGCAAAAAAATTAAAAAAAAAAAAAAAAAAAAAAAAAAAAAAAAAAAAAAAAAGATAGTACAAAAAAACATACAAACAATCCTCAGGGACTAGTTATGTCTGCTTATTTACCACAGACAAAATAGATAAACAGATACAGAAAATATAACATGCACACAGGGGATTGTGCTAAAGGAAACTCTTATACCATGTTTAGAACGTGATAAAACAATCAAGTACAATACAGCGCAAAACATAAAACAGAGATGTCATTATTTCAATTACTGCACACACCACAGCTGTGTGTTTCTCTAATTATTTCTTACTCATTTTTTCAGCCATATGCAACCTGCCTCTATTTCATTTTCTACATATCTTACACACCTGTGAAGAGTCTTGTACACACTTTATTCAGATCTTTTGGCAGATAAATCAGGTTGGGTGCAGTACTACACCTGGATTTTGGTTACTGTTCTGAATAAATAATGAGCGTTACCCTGCGGGGAGCTGGATGTTCTCAGGGTGATGGTATGTACACAAGTTCAGGACGGCAT
The DNA here is from genome assembly GCA_030014195.1 of Neosilurus mollespiculum. Taxonomy (NCBI): domain Eukaryota; kingdom Metazoa; phylum Chordata; class Actinopteri; order Siluriformes; family Plotosidae; genus Neosilurus; species Neosilurus mollespiculum. The sequence continues at coordinate 39,214,522 of JAQMYF010000001.1, forward strand.
CAATGAGCTGAATCCTCTCCACATGCAGCACATCCAAATCTATAATAAAAATAAAATAAAATAAAATGTGCACACAGTTCCAGCTGGACATCAAAGTCTGAACATCATAGGCTGAAGTGAGTGAAGGGATAAGCGCTACCATCTGACTGAGCTCCCGCCGCTCTCTTCACTAAGTGATCGGCCAGCTCCATGGCGTCGGCTGGGCCCAAAGGCAGGTCTCGAGACAGGCCGATCACCAGGATGCGCATCAGCGTGTCCTCCAACAAGGGAACCTCTGAACACAACCGCAGGAAGAAACTGAACAAACCAAGACACAGAGAGAAACAGAGAGGAAATAAATGGATTAGAGAGAATTTTTACATCCTGAAAATCTCTGTGAAGGAGAATGATGAGATCTTACTTTCTATCACTTTCAGGAGGCCAGTTATCCCACTTATAATACGTCTCAGGCTGCTCTGTGAACAGCACTTTGTGAAGGCTGTGGATGGTAGACACACACACACACACACACACACACACACACACACAGAGAGAGACACAGAGAGAGAGAACACTCAATGGAATCATTGGGATCATTTTTATTTTATAGTAAGTAACAATATCAGTCCCAACTATCAGTTATTTTTTTTTATACTGTATTAATTCCACAAGGGAAACTCTGACTTGAAATAGCAATTGCATGTCAATATTACTTACAGTATATTATAATAGCATATACATGCCTTGTAAAATTTTATTTTTAAACTTTTATTTTATTCTTTCTTTTAAATTGTATACTGAACAGTTATGGGGTGAATGTCGCTGACTGGTTTTCAAGATGGGCCTTGAATAGAGAGCAACATCCACCGAGCCTGAGGTATATAATTGTTTTATATGCTACACGTGAACATAAGCCAATAATTTTTATTTATTGATTTACATTTATTTTTTTAAATCATAAGAAATGCAGGAGAACACGGCATTTACATTTACGGAATTCGGCAGACACACTTACATTATATTTTTTTTATACATCTGAGCAATTGAGGGTTAAAGGCCTCGCTCAAGGGCCCAACAGTGGCAGCTTGGTGACACTGGGGCTCGAACCACCAACCTTCAGATTAGCAACCCAGACCCTTAACCACTGAGCCACACCTCTGACATACTTGTGTGAGCAGGTACAGAGCTGTGTAACAACATTTCTGCAAACCTCTTGCAAAGTTTTAGCATATACTAAACAGAAACAAAGAAAAGCATACTAAAATGAGATTTCTTTTTTCAATATATATTTTAACCATTACAGAAGCAGGTTGAGAGATTTCTGCGCCAATCTAAGCACTGTGCAGCTAAGCTTCTTTTTTATAGCCTACTCATTCAGAGTCTAACACCTACTACACAGAAACATAAGTAAACTGCACTCCATAAAGGGTGGTGTAGTATATACTACACAAAAACACACTCTTTAACCAACTGTGACAAACTGTGTGTCAGTCATTCTGATCCAAGCATCATCTCCTTTTAATCCCCAGACAGACTGCACCATTCCTGAGTAGTATACACTCATTCATTTTCTGAACCGCTTAATCCTTATTAGGATCGCACGGAGGCTGGCGTCCATCTCAGCGAACTCTGAGCGAGGGCAGAGTACACCCTGTACAGCTCGCCAGGCAATCTCAGGGCAGATTCTGCGATTGCCTGGTGAGAGGGCAATCCAGTGGCCTACTCTTTACAGAGGAGATGCCTTTACATGCCTCTCACCACAGACTGTGCTGGCCTGTGATAACCCAGTTACCTGCACAGCAGTGAAGCTCGATGACAGTGGAGCTTGACAGCTTGAACCCCCAACCTTCGGATCAGTAAGCAAGCACCTTAACCACTGAGCCACCACTGGCCATGTAGTATATACTATTTTTTAAATTCCCTGATAATGTTAGTATGGTCATATCCATTATACTATACAGACACAAGTGATCATCAGACTCTTCATACCAGTGCACGTAGTCTTTCGATCCCAGTTTGCTGATGGAAGGAACTACCGTGTGCAGCCACCATACAGCATCTCTCTGGATAGCAGCAATCTGGTTCTGAAAAGCTCTGAGCACTTCCAGATCTGATTCGAGAATAGACAGATGTGGGATGAGAATAGACTGATGTAGGACAGGGGCTTTAAGAAGTGATTAACAAAATATTAATACAATAACAACAGATAACGAAAAATGATAAACATTTCATTATTCACAAGTTGGAGGATGTTATGAAAAACACCTTTAGCACTCAGTACACCTTTTCATTTAGAGCAAACATATTTTTAATGGATACTGGAGGAGAAAATGTTTGTGCCAGAAACAAAGATCAAAACCTAAAAACTGAAACAACTGAAAGAAAATCAATATCTAGTCCTACTATCACTATTATTTATATACTGTATAGAGTACTGTACAAACAGTCACATACTCTTCTTTTCTCCCTTGTCCCATGCAATGCCAGCTTCTTTGACTTGTGCTGTAATGCCCAGCATCATGGATACTGTTAACAGATCCGTCACCTGGATAACAAAACGCTCCTTCGTGCAAAAAAAAATAGAAATACAGAAAATACGATCACTTCAAATGATACATTCATACATTCATTCATTTTCTAAGCCACTTAATACTAATTAGGGTCGCGGTGAGGCTAGCGCCCATCTCAGCCGACTCTGGGTGAAGGCAGGGTGCACCCTGAACACGTACAACTATTCACACTCACTCTCACACCTAGGAACAATTTGGAACCGTCATTCAGCCTACTGTGCATGTTTTTGAACTGTGGGAGGAAACCGCAGTACCTTGAGGAAACCCATGCAAGCACGGGGAGAACATGCAACTCCATATAGAAACAACCGAGCCCAGGACGTTCATGCTATGAGGCGAACATGCTAACTGCGCCACTGTGCAGCCCTCAAATAATACATAAAATATTGATTTATTTAAAAATGGTCAATGCTCACTTTAAACTCCATGTCAGCATAGGACGCCTCCTTCCTCTCCTGCATGAGGCCCAGACAGAAAGACTGAAAGTTGATCTCATGCTTGGTCTGCTTGATGATCTCTCTGAGCAGGGCACGAGATGCCCGTAAGTAATCATCCTTATTGGTCAGTAGATCCTGGAACACCATGGCCAGGAACTGGATGGAGAAAAAGATGTGTGGAGCTTCATATCAACACAAAATGATGCTCACTTCATGGTTATGATGCAAAGGGATGGTATGGGGTCACTACATATTTATCCAACTATTTTACTATTTATATATTATACATTATTATAAAAGTCCCTTGCTTCATTCCTGAATAATCCCTGATTATAATTCATTTTTTTGGAAAACATCCATTTTAATTTAGAATATTTAAACCATGTAAAAATCTATATAAGTATATTAATTTGTACTGACAGTAAGAATAATTTGATTAAAAACTAGAGATGGGCATTGTTAAGATTTTAATGGTGCTACTACTCTTACCAATCTTATCACGTGAGGGGGATAGAAAGAGAGCAAGAGAGGGATAGCAAGAGAGAGAAGGGGAAGAGAGAGAGCAGGAGGGACAGAGGGAAAGACAATAGAGAGAGGACAAGGATATAACGAGAGAGAGAGAGAAAGAGAGATTTTTTTGATTGGTAAGAGAGAAACCACATTCCAGGCAGACGAGGAAACGTGGAAATAAATTGTGCAGGGTGGATTTGATGAATGGAGAATGAATTGGGAATCTATTTGCCTTCTTAAATTTCTCCCGGACCCAAAACAGAACGAATTATGAGAGCTTATCAGTATTACAGTTTGTATTAATTTATCACCAGGACATGTTTAATATCAGGTATCAGTTCACATCACAATTAAAAACTGAGCTGATTAGATATACCTGCTGCATGGAATGCTTTAAGATAATCATTGTTTACAGTGTGAGGAATCACAGAGAGTTAACCAATGTGGGGGAGGTGAGATCAGAGAGCAAATTAAAACATTTCTTTGGCATTGTAGTGAAATATAGCTCTGGTTTTAGAAGTACAGATGTATTTAATACAGTACTAACAGAAAAACCTGAATTTGATCGGAACCCAGTGTGGTATTTTCCCATGCATGCACACACACACGTTTTTCCTATTATCTTACCTATATATTCACACTAAAAGTGTCCACTAAATGTTTAAATGTACAATTTAAGCGACACTTTTTTAATAAGTTACACCAAAGAAAACTAGAGCGACTGCCTGACGGTTAAATGCCTCCCTGCAGTAAGGTCACAGTGACCTTGATCAGTTCATCCTTTATTAAAGGTGGGATTTGTGCAAAGTTTGAAGAGAATCCCTCAAAGCGTTCTCAAGAGATTACATTTACAAGAATTGCCCCCATAAGATCACACTGACCTTGACCTTTGACCTTCAAAATGTAACCAGTTCAACCTTGAGTCAAAGTGGAATATTAAGCAGTTTCAAGAAAAACTTTCAAAACATTTTCCAGGACGGAACACACGAGGCTGCAGTGGCCCTGAGCTATGACATATAGTCAGTTCATCCTTGAGTCAAAATGGGCATTTATGCAAAATTTGGAGAAAATCTCTCAAAGCGTTTGAGATATCGTATATGGAGAGACGGATGGAGAACCCGAAAACAATGTCTCTCGCCCAGTGAGGAGGAATAAAAATATCAAAAGACAAAATCAGTTAGTAACAAGACGATGAAGAGATTCTGGGTTAACTTTGTAAGGCTCACCTTGGGGGCCTGCTCTGGGCTGTGCTGCAGGACTGTATGAAGCACTTGCATGTTGTTAGGATTTCTAGCATTGGATAATTCGTTAAAGATGACAAGTTTAATCATGGTGCCCAGGTTATCACGGTGTGCGTTCAGGAGCTCGCTGTGACCAATAGTACCAGATTAGCATCAGAGTGACAGAATCTGTAAGTTAACAGTGAAATCTGGACTAATATTTTGATGAAAAAACGAGTGAAAGTGGGCGTACCGGACACACAGCATGTAATGATTAAGGAGGACTTTTGGTTTAAGACGGATCTTGATGAGGTTGGAGATGACGTCCATGTCGTCGGCCCCGTGAGTTCTACAGTTCATGCACAGAGACATCAGCAGGTCCTGTGCAGGTCTGGTCAACTGGAAACAACAGCATACAACATGAAAACCTTTATTATTATAATTATTTCTTCTCAAACTTTTGACTCGAGAAGCCCAGAATCGATTCTCTTGCCTTGGGATTTTGTAGCCACATCTCCAGCCTCTGCACAGCCATCAGTCGCACCTCCTTGTAACCACAGGTGGCCGTCAACAGACGCAGCAGGTTGCGTGATACGTTATCCATAGGTTGTCTACGGTTCAGTTGGTCCCTTAATACATCCAGTACGTAGTCCTCCACACTATCTGCCAGCTCGTCGTACCTAAGTATGTGAGTCAGTCACAAAGTCAGTGGATTGCAGTACAGACTAAAATCTGGAATATTACCTCACATCATATAATCACAGGGATGTCAAACTCATTTTCACTGAGGGCCTAAAGTTAAAGGTGATCGAAGGCTGAATAATCACTGAACATCTATTCTAAAAGGGCAACCATGAAATCTGCTTGGAAAAAATGATTGGTTTAGGTATTTATCCCCTTTTCCTTTATTCACTTGAATTTTCTGACAACACTTAACAGCGACATGCTAGCATGCAATCTTTCTAAAGCGGTGAATGACTAGCTGTTTACTTGAAATAGACTGCTGCCACCTAGTTGAAGGATGCTGAATTAGGTTTTATGGTAATGGTCGATGCAAAGAATGTACAATAATCATATTTTTTCAAAGCTCTTGCGGCCCACATAAAATAAGTTGGCAGGCCGGATTTAGCCTTGAGTTTGACGTCTGTGATACATCATATCAATCACAGTCAGCGGTAGTGAACCCTGATGGTCATAGCTGACTACCTGGACATGACCTGCCCCTCCTCTTCAGGGCTAAGCTTCTCTTCTGCAATCAGAAGCTCGCTTTGATTGTCATCCTCATCTGGAGTGGAAGGGTGAGGACTGTTTCCTGAAAAGCAAAGAACCAAATGAGAACGTTTCATGGGGCAAGCGCACTATTCTAATCTGCCTGACCGCTTTATGGTCCTTCTTCTCCTGCAATTTTCCAGACATTAACTCCAAATCAACTTATACTCCTGTCTGCATGCAATTTTTGGAAAGATGCACACATTCTCTCTCTCTCTTTTTTTTTTATTTTATAGTAAGTAACAATATCAGTCCCAACTATCAGTTATTTTTTTTATACTGTATTAATTCCACAAGGGAAACTCTGACTTCTGCATTTAACCCATCCAATGTGAGCACACACACGTAAACAGTGAGCATACACACACTCGGAGCAGTGGGCTGCTGCACACTGGAGCACCTGGAGAGCAGTTGGGGGTTAGGTGCCTTGCTCAAGGGCACTTCAGCCAAGAAGGTGGAGGAAGAGAAGGTGCAGCTCACTCCCCCACCACCACACATTTTGCCTACTGGTTCGGGAATCGGACCAGCGATTTTCAGTCCCAAAGCCTCTTTTCTAACCATTAGGCCGTGACAGCCTTTTCAGTGTTCGCAATAATTGATAATCACAGACACACAAAAAAACTAAGTATATATCAACGGATTTCTGACTCCATACCTGCGCTCAGGTCTCCTCCGGAGCGGCCTGTTTCAGCCTGCAGCAGCATGGTCTTTGGGGGCATCTTGGTGTTAAATGCAGTCTGTATATTATCTACAAATGTTTTACAGTGAGAGCTATCCACCCAGATTCTCTCTCCAAGAGAGTCCTCAATATACACCTTAAAAAAAAAACCAAACATATACACAAATAAAACTCTTCTTCAAATAGAACGAAAGATGATTATTATTATTATTATTAAGATCGCCGGATGAACTTCTTACTTTAACAAAGATCTCAGGCCAGTTCTCGTCCTCCTCGTACGCCGCCATCAGCAAATTGCAGGCCAGAACCGACACCAGGCTGTTCCCTTTAGCCTTAAAGTTAATGGAGGCATCACGCCGAAGGAGACTGCACAAAGCCTACACCGCGGCACATCAATTTGGTCATCATCATCATCATCAAGCAGATGACTGACAGAAGATTTTAGAAAACTAGAGGGGCATTCATAGCATACAATGTACCTGAGCCCCGCAGCATGGATAATGTACTAAATAGGCACTATATGGGTGCTAGTTTTAATTCCCAGTGTTCTCATCTAATGATATGTTTTATACTATGAGGACATGATAAAAAATTAGCAAAAATAACTTTTTAGAGGTTTTTGGAGGTTTTACCTTAAAGGTCACTTAAGGTCAGAGATAACTGTCTCATTTAAAAGTCCATATAAGGTTTCCAATTAGTGTTACATAATAAGAGCATGACTACCTGCAGTGGTTTCAAAGATTAAGCACTTTATCACTAAAATCTTGTGCCCTTGCTCTGACTTTGACATTTCAAAATCAAATTATCTTCGCGATAGTGTCCCCACAAAGTCTGGTGTGGTCAGGATTTTGTTTACAAACAGACTCACAAGCGCCAGTGATTACAATACCTGAAAGAAAAAAAAGAGGCAGTGCTGACCTCTATGACTCCTTCGGTTGCAAATACGTTGGGTTTAATCTTGGCGAGGAACATAAGGCTGAGGTAGAGCGTGATGTCAGGCTTGGCCCGATTCATCTTCAGCTGCTTGACTGCACCACAAAGCAGTCCTTCAATACGCTCATCATTACCTTCAGCCTCAGCTGCCTCGATCTCGTCCAGTAATACAGCCGGAGGAACTGCAACACCATCACAGTGCTTAAGGATCATCAACATAAACTTTTATAACATTTATGATTAAAAATCTTAACTAAATCCCTACACACCCTCACCTTCAATAGGAACAACAGACGGCTCTTTGATAGAAGGTGAAATCGCTCTTTTATCCACGGCCGCTACTTCTGCCAGGCGCGAGAGTGCACTAGGGGGGTTGGATGGGTGTTTGGGGCGTTTAGTCAAGTTGGACAGGCCTGAAGAAGAGGGTAACGATGACGCCGCTTCTCTCTTGCGGTCAGGCGGTAAACCTGTGGACGCTGGCTTGAGTAAAGCTGGGTTTGCTTTGGTCTCACTGGCCTGGCTTTTAGCCCCCAAAGCAATGAAGTCTCCAGGAGGAGGGTGACCTAAAAAGCAGCAAAAAGCCTAATGTAAAACTTACACATTACCGAGAGTCTCTTTTCAGTACTATAATGACTAAACTGCTCAGTATAAATACCTGACGTTTTAGCACCACTAGGGCGCCTAATGCTGGTCGGCTTCGGCCGGTTCATGGTGCAAGATGTAAGTCGATAATGATAATCTGCAAAGCACAGGAATATAGTGGTACGTGTTATTTTATGATCAATGATTTGTTCAAAAATGATCAGTAATAGCAGGTTGAATGGGTTTCAATCAACTTAGCTGCTTTTAATCACATTGGAATGGTTCGCAGAAGCTGCCCTAAGATTTTTGCAAGAAGTAAAGTCTTCAAACCTCAACTCCACCAACTGTACCTTGTTGCTTTGGGTGAGCAAACAAACAAATGGAAAAGGTCTAGGAAGGTTTATAAGTACAAGAAGATCAATCCAAACCAGCAGATCCTACCCCATATGAGGTAAACTTCACAGATATCCACAGATAGCCGTTATAACAATCTCCACTCATCCGGGAAGGCTATTAGATTCGGGAATGTAGCTGTTTGTGTTCATTCAGATACAAGAGCCACAATTAGTGATGATGGGTGATGAGGGTTGGGTGCATTTGGCATAAAAAATAGTCTCAAATGTGTTCAGTTGGTTTGAAGTCAGGATTCAGAGCAGGATTTTTGTGTTTCTTCACTCCATGTTGGAAAACCATGTCTTCATAGAGTTCACTTTGTGTGACGTGGTTTGAGTTAGAACAACATTTGGGGGGGGGGGGGGGGTGATGACGTCATGGTCAAGCTTCCACATTAATTTGGCCATACAGTGTATACAGTGTGTTGCAGTAACTGCTGCCGTGTTAAACAAAATTCTACCACCAATGTCTTTAGTAACAAAAAGAGATGTTTTGGAAATTAGTGCATCTTTAACCAGACAGGATCACATGTCACCCATTAAGCTGAAAATAGTCGTGAACTTGATGCAGAATAATCAATTCATATCAAATATCATTTCAAAGTGTAAAAAGTGTCTAAACGAGCAAATATGGTGAAAACGACGCGATGCATAATTTTATTTATACAATAAATGTATACTTTTTTAATGTTACATTCATATCTATATAATAAATCGTCTTAAAAGCTCAAACAGAACTGTTTAACTAGCAAACAATGCTAACTAGCATAGTGCTAACCATGTCAGCTAAACTATCAGAACTGAATCAGCAGCAGTGTCTCCCTCTGTGAATCAGACATTAAAGACTGATTGTGTTCACACTACCGACTGTATTTAAAATTATTTATTATAATTATTACGACTTACTTTTGTTTTTCACTGCCGCTGCTCCATGATAGAAGAATGCTCTTCTTCGCGGTAAGATGTGACCGTGAGGCTCGGGAGCTGAACAGCGCCCCCTCGTGCACCGGAAGCTACGTTTCTACTGAGAAACATGGGTCCTAGAATTCATGTGAATGTTACTTCACTGTGTACAGTACCATCACCAAAACACTGTTGCAGACCAAGCACACCTCTAGGTCTGCTCACTTCCTGTATAATACATCCCACTCCTTGGCAGGTGTCACTGTGATGAGATAGGTAATCTTATTCACTTCACCTGTCTGTGTGAATAATGTTTTTAATATTATGGCTGATCAGTGTATATAATATACCTACTCTCACTAATATGCCGGACCGATTGTCCCTACTAAGGTCACAGGGAGGCTGGTGCCTATCTCAGCCAGCACTGGGCGAAGACAGGATACACCCTGAACACTAGCACCCAGAGAAAGCCCACACAAGCACGAGGAGAACATGCAAACTCCACACAGAAACACCCTCGCTAGGCACAAGGCTCGAACCCACAACCTTCTTGCTCCAAGATGAAAGTGCTCACCATGCCGCCCCGAAACAGATATTCATATATTCTTTCATTTGGTTTTAGTAGCTTTGTCCTTCTAGTGTCATGGGGGTGGCTGGAGCCTATCTCAGCTGACACCGGGCAAAGACGAGGTACAGCTCGCCAGTCAATCACAGAGCCAACACACACACACACACACACACACACACACAACCCTCACGCTCACACCCACACCTAGAGGCAATTTGAAAAATCCAGTTAGCCTAATGTGCATGTTTTTGGACTGTGAGAGGACACCGGAGTAACCAGAGGAAACCCATGCAAGATGGGCAGAACATGTAAACTCCAGAAATGCCTGAGGTTTCAGGAGTCAAACCTAGGACCTTCTAGCTCTGAGGCAGATGTGCTAACCACTAGGTCACCATCCCGCTCGTATATAATACAAATATACAAATATACTTACAGCACATCAGATATTTTCCTTTAATAATTTTTACCTTGATCAGACACTTTTGATCATCATCTGGAAATTTCTAGCAGTTAATTTAAATCAGTTGGTTTCCTGGTATTGACGCAACGTTGAAGCACAGCACTTGTGTGGGTCTGATTTGGGTACTCTGGTTTTTTTCCCACAATCCAAAGAAATGCACATTATGCTAATTGGCTGTTTCAAAGTGCCCATAAGTGTGTGTGTGTGTGTGTAAAGTGGTGTGTGTGTTGGCCCTGTGATTAAATGGAGAGCTGTTCAGAGTGAACCCCGCCTTCGCTCAGTGTGTGCTGAGATAGGTTCCAGCCACCCCCAGAACCCTAGTAGGATGAAGCTGTTCACCAAATAAAATAATATATGAATGTCTTTTGGGGGTGGCATAGTGACCTCGTGGTTAGCATTTTAACTTGCAGCGAGAAGGTTGTGGGTTCGAGCCTTGTGCCCAGCGAGGGTGTTTCTGTGTCCAGTTTGCATGCTCTCCTTGTGCTTGCGTGGGTTTTCTCAGGGTGTTAGGGTTTCCTCCCACAGTCCAAAGACATACACATTAGGCTAATTGGATATTCTTCATTAAGATTAGGTGTGAATGTGGGTGTGAATGGTTGTGTGTATTGCCCTGTGATGGTCCAGCAAGCTGTTCAGGGTGTACACCGCCATAGCCTGGCTCCAGCTTACCCAAGATGAGATGTTGTCATTTTGTTGGTTTGATAAAAATAATAATAATAAAAATAAATAAATAAATGATAGAATAGAATAAAATAAGATGTCCTAATATACATTCCCAGAACAAAAGGTCAATAAAAGGCTGTACGAATGGACACACAAGCCATAGCCATGAAAAATCAAGTAATCAAAATATTGATGTCAGTTTGCAGTGTCTGGGGCTGCCTAGCCTCAGATTAGTCAGATGGAGTTAATGTTATGGCAGATAATATAAAGCACACATTTTAAAAATTAGGCACAAAAAATTTCTGCTCTAGAAAAAAAAGCCCAGTATCACCATGACAAAATGGTTCATGTCCACAATGAGTGTACTGTAAACCTCAGACCTCAAGTGTACTGACATGGACACCATCTCAGGTAGTGTATTTAGGTGTACATGATGTCAGCTCATTGTTCTGTACATTAAGTTCCTCTGAGCCAAACTTCTCTGAACCTGTAACCGTATGCTATAAGCTGTGAAATTCATCTTGGATGTGTTAGAGATATGCATTTACGCTCCATTAAACCGTGGAAGAAAACATGGCAGGGTGGAGAAACATTACCTTACTACTCCCTAACTGTTGCCCAAATCAGAGTCAGCAGTCTCCAGGGGGCCTCAACCCCTCATACTAAATAAAACATGACTTAAATCTATGAGCAAAAAAAAAAAAAAGTTTTTCTTATATGAAGAATAATCAGATACAATTGTATTATCCAATGAAAAATACTGGGGCAGCATGGTGACGTAGTGGTTAGCGCGTCCACCTTACAGCAAGAATGTCATGGGTTCGGGTCCCAGGCTCGGCGAGGGCGTTTCTGTGTGGAGTTTGCATGTTCAGCCCATGCTTGCATGGGGCTCCCGATACTCCGGTTAACTCACATAGTCAAAAGACATGCATGTCAGGCTAATTGGCTGTTCCAACTTGCCCCCGAGGTATGAGTGTAAGTATAAATGGTTGTGTTTTTGTGTTGGCCTTGTGATGGACTGGCAAGCTGTTCAGGGCGTACCCCGCCCTCACACAGTGTTGGCTGAGATGGGCTCCAGCCTCCCCATGACCCTAATAGGAGTAAGCGGTTGGGCGAATGAATAAATGAATGAATGAATGAATGAATGAATTATACCCAACGGAACTGAAGCATAGTAACAGATTTTTGCGGTTGAAGTTGGTGCTATTCCTACAAATTAGCGATGAGCAGATGCGAGGAACGGGACTATTGTTCTCAACAATCCTCACATTACAGAATGATGTCAGGTGTTAAGGCAGACGTTCTTCATGCATGCCAGACAAACCTTCACAAAGGAAAGAACAGCATATAGAGTAAGATCTGTCTGCAAACAACATGTGCCTGTAACCTGAACTCGGGGATGTAAACACAAACATGGTTCAGCCACAAACATGTATAGACTTTATACAGTATGCATGCTAAATTGTTACATTTAAATCTATATCCTTTCTGAGAAACACAGAACAGGACATGCATTTGGCTTTCTTTAATCTAGTGTTCCAAGATCTGGAATAACTTCATACCTTTCCTTCCACTCACACATTACTGAGGCCAGCATGGTGCTTCGGGTTTTTTTTTTTTTTCTTGACTGAATTCAAGGAAGAGTGATATTAAAAGCAAATATAGTTTGTGGCTCATATAAGACCAGCCTTTTTTCACCCCTGTGCAACACTCTTATTAACTGAGAATAATTAAACATGGCAATGCACGAAGCCATTGCTTCACCGTCTGTCTGTGCCACACCAACTACTTACTTAAACTGGTTTTCATGCTAGGCATTTTTATATTTATTTATTTTTATAATGAAGTCAGTGGAATGCTTAGTCAAGACTCCAAATATAATTCTGGTCTCCTAAGAGAGGTCTATAAACCTGCTCGAGCATTTTGCAAATTTAATTCTTTCTCCCAAAACCACTATGTGGTCATGAGGTTATGATTCACTGTTTTTGAGGTAAAATGTCCAGAACATTGAAATCTCTCTTTTTAAAAAAAGTAATTTATTTCTTTGTTGAACTCTTTTTTCTTGTGGCTACTGTTCACTTCTGTTGTTGAAGCTCATGATACAATCTTATCATCATCACTACATACTCAGGCCCACCATTAAAGCCAGTTTTCATATCAGGATTGTTTTAAAAACCTGCTAGCGACGAGGCACTTGTTTTCCTTGTATGAGCTTTCCTTGTATCTGTGTTAATGCAATGGTTTCCGATCACTGTGCAGTAAAAGCCACCCAGAATGCAAACATGATTACTCATCAAGTCATGCGGCCAACTTGCACTCGACTTTATACTGCGCATGAAAGAACACAGCGCACTACTATGCAATTAGATCCATATGCCGCTTCAGACAAAAAAAAAAAACAGAAAGAAAGATGCATGTGTGGTGAGTCACTCAGTGGCGGTGCTGCTCAACAGAAGAAAAGAATGAGCCAGCTTGGCTGGCATGCTGCCTATAGGCCCAGTGGATATGGCTCTCACTTAGTCAGATCCTTTGGAAGGAAATGATACGGCAATTTAGTATCTAGTTGTTAATTGTCTCTCGATCCAATATTTGTTTTAAGGGCGCTTTGATTTACTCAGCAGATTATCCTTGACATGCCAGACTGGTGAAGTAAAAATAAATAAATAAATAAAGGTAGCATATGGGGCTTGTTGAGTTCAGTGCTGCAAGGTAATGTTTACATCATCCTCAAGGTATCTCATGGATGAAATTAAATGCATGAAAACTGAAAGTCTGTTAGACTTCCAATGCCAGCTGCTCTCGCCAGAACATGGGGCAATTTGTTAGAAATGTGGTATGCAGGACTATATTATTGCCAACATGCACCTGCTTCTGACTGCCGACAGAGGGCGCTGCTGATGGCATTTACTGTTCATTAGATTGCGTGGACTAATTGGAAAATATAAGATGTTTGTACTTTTTTTTTTTTGACGATTCACAGCAGGATGAGAGAATCCAGAGCAAAAATGTTACGAGACAAAAGGAGTGGAGTTTAAATGCAATAAAAATAATAATCAAATATTTTAAATAGAAGAGCTGGGGCTTAAATGTAATAAACGAGGGAAAATTATTATAATAAAAAAAATATTTAGTCGTTTTAATGCAATAAATGGCCAGTATAGTTATTATTTTTTTTTAATAAATTGTGATTTTGTAAAAATTGGCAGTTTAAATATAATAAATGACTGAAATTATAATAATAATAAACATCCTCGGTGAGAAAAGTAGTAAGTGAAATGTAGTAAATGACCAACATTGTAATTATGAAATACTTCAGAGAGAAAAGTATAATAACAATAACAACACTGAAAATACTTATAAAAGATCAAATAAAGATGAGAAATGTAGTGAAGATTAAAGGCAATAAGTAACAAAAGTTGCTGAACTTTTTAAAAGGACCTCTTTATTTAATAAGCAGTGCTATTTTGCTCATGACTCGGATGAATTTAGTGAGCCTGATGAAAGAATTTGCCAGCTGCGTCTATTTCTGGCCTCCCCGAGTTAGTTTCCCGCCTGGCTGACGTCAGCAGAAAGTTATTTTCATGAATGGAGGGGGCGGTCACGAGGAGCCGGTGACGCGCGTGCTTGCGGAAGCACAGAGTGGAATGTCGATACATTGTTGTTGTTTTCGTTGCTGGCTGACTTAGTTCACGGTTACCGCTTGGGCTCGAAGGCGGCGCGCGCATCTCAACAAGTGCGACGAGGATCCCGCTGACTGTTCAAGCCGACTGTCAGGATTGTTGTTTCAGGCTCACGCGAAGAATCCCGGCGGAAATTCCGCGTCCACAAGGTAAGCTGCGGTGCTGTTGGGGTGGAGGGGGGGAGATGTTTTGAAATTCCCGACGATATCGCTCATGTTCTACTGATGACGGATTTGAAAGTGGAGCAGAACCCTGTTCACAAACCCGCTTTCATCTCGTTCTCTTCATACAACAAAGTCTTTAGAAGTTTTATATATAGTTTTTACGTTTATATACATAGAAAAAAAACTATTTGCAAAAAAATTGTCATGTGTGAAATGTTAGGGGAATTTGAAATTTCGGCTGAAAACAACAACAACAACAACAGCTCGCGCGCATTTCCGACTTAAAAACTACTCCACGCGCTGTAAACACCGAGCGCGCGCGTTCCCTTATAATATAAAATTACCAGCTGTTCCTAAAAGAAATTGAATTTCTGATCACTTTACATACTTCACAGATAATTAACCATCCCATTCTTGGTACAGGGAAGATAAATAAGCAAGAAGAGTTGTAATAAATATATAAATTGAACTTTTATGTGTGTTATTGACCTTTTTTGGGGGGGTTATATTAGTTATGGCACGAGGAAACACGTGGTCTGCACTTCACAATGGGAGAAATGGTTCACTGGCGCGAGACTCATGGGGGTCTTTCTAACGTAAATACCCAACCGACCCCATCTCCCCCTACCCCACCACCCCAAGCCTGCACGTCTGAGCCACGCAAACTTGATATCTTGTAATGAATATGGGTGATTTCTTCCTCGGTGTAATCAGCGCACGCGGACTTCAAATCTAGGGATGAGAGCGACGTTACGTCACGTCGCAGTCGTGGGCGTGGACATGTTCACTGCCTCGAGCACCAGCACCACCACCCTCTTTTAAACTCATGATGACAGCCAGGGATTGTACTTGGAAGCAAACTTAGTATTTTTTTTTTTATATAGATTCTCTGGGAGGAAAAAGTGTTAGAGGCTCAAGTTTTGCATGTTAAAATTGTACTTTATCAGCTGTACTGTTCAGTTTTACAATTTATGCACAATTTTAGGTAAAAGCTATATTTCAAATCTAAAAAACACAAGTGATGTGGGGGGAAAAATGTTTTCCAGGAGGTGCCAGATACAAACTTTTAACTGATGATGAAACAAACTGAAGGGAACACCCCCCCCCCCCCCAAAAAAAAAAAAAAAAAAAAAATTCAGTCAATGGTTCTGATGAATCTGAAGTGATCCTGAACTGTCCAGTTCGAAGAAACATTTCAACAAAAGGTCATTCTGTGTTTGGTGGTATAGCCTACAGCTACACCCTCTCAGGAAAAGTGAGTCATAAGTGGATAATGTGATTCATTTCCACAATGGCTGATAAAGGAGCTGCCATTAGCCCATTCAGAGGCACCAAAGCATTCAAGGGCCCCTCAAGGCAAGCGGTGGACTCCATTTCTGATTTACGTGCACTCTGCATGTCTTGTTTTGAAGCTTTACCATTTATGGGGAATAATTGAACCGGGGTGTCCAGTTTGTGTATGTGTGTGATGAAGTGAGTACTCTCTCTTTTTTTCTAGCTTGTGCTGAGACTGGCCATTTTTTTGTTGCTTGAGCATCAGCAATGTGAGAAGTTCAACTCTAAACCTCCACATCCAGGACACACTTGTGGTTCTGACCTTGCTGGTGTTGTACTGAACAGGCTTTGATGGACATGAAGTATAATAATGTACAGTTTAGATTAAAGGCATGCCAAAGCACCAAGACAGACACCCTAGATAATGCATGGCTCAGGGTTGGTTGCATGTGTACTTATTAAAGGGGCCCTTTCACTGACAAGGCACATTAAATAAACGTGAAATACAGTGTTATCTCTTGGAAATAAATGGAATCGAATACAGTGTCTTTGTGAGTATAGTGTCTTTCTGAATCCATTTGCTTACTCCTGTATGCAATGACCCCTGCACCGGGCACACTGATTCTAATTAACATTGTCATCTTTTGTATTTCTCTTGAAATCTTATGCCTTCTTCTGTTTCTTAACACATGATCTCAAACTTTTCCATTTTCTACAAATTGGTGTTGCTCTGGCAGGTTATCACACATGTGCAAGATCGTTCCTCTTGTCACGCGGTCTTATTATTGTTATTGTTAACTGACACAGAACAAAAACAAGATGTGAAACAGGTAAATAGGAGATACCAAGCCTGTGAGCTGGGATGGAAACCCTTCATCAGGAAACCTTTATATTCAGCCCAAATGAACTGATAATGGAAGATAAAACACACAGACCGGTGAATGGGCACATTTGATGACCTTTTCCTTCTGATGTGGAACATCTTGGAGGAGTCCCACCTCAGCATGTCTCTTTATGTCACAGTGTACGCAGGCAGGGTGACCTCATCTGTGGCTTACTCTGACTCACAGCAGCTTAGGTGTCTGTGGCGTTGACCTCCCACACCTCTTGCGTCGTCTGTCTGCCTCTTTTAGAATCCCAGAGGAAGTGCACACTCGGCTCTATCATGAGATTGACACGTGGGCTGATTGTCAGCGTGGGCCGGCTCGTTAGCGCAGACCTTAAACGCACATACGTTCAGCATCAGCGGTGGCTGCATGTTTCGCTGGAGGTTAATTAGAAAAGAGTTTTGATGTTTCTCAGCAAAAACTTATTGTCCAAATATGACTGTGTGTGGCTTGACAAAAGGGTTTGTGGTAAGAGCTGCATGCTTGGGTGAACACAACAGGATGCTTACTGTACTCATTGTGGTTTTTCAAAAGCAGACATTGAAAGTGAAGTGAACAAAACTGAGGTGGCTGCTAAATTAATCACCCAGATTGTGACACGGGAAACTCCAAACTGCCTAAAACCTTTCTGACAGAGAAGTAACTCTTGATCTAGGCTGCAATATTATTAGCCTCAGTCATCATGATCCGGACTTTAACTATTCTGACTAATTTCATCTCCAAGACATAAAGAGGAATGTGGATTCCTTGCAGTTGATGATGAAGACTAAAAGCAGATGATTGGAAGGCAGTATCAGAGGATTTCAGGATCAGAAGCATATTCAGTGAGTTTGTAATTCGCAAGTTGTTGGTGTTGCTGGATATTGGCTTGGTGTGTGCGTAGGGCACATTGGAGCTCTTTCTAGGCCCCAGTACGAGAGCCTTGTGGGGGTGTTCGAAGCCATAACGCGCCAACTTTACCCTGCCCTTTTCCTGCCTCTCTCACCAATTCCTGGATCTGACAGGAGTGACCACACCACACTGTGGTTTTGGGCTGCGGGTGAGCCGTCTGGAACGAGGAACCCATTTGGGTGATCCGGTGTTTATGCTTGTAAGAAGCCTCCCTGTCTCATTAGCTGTTGTCTGTAGAGTCGACATACACAAGAGTAAAACGGCATAAGATTTCAGATTTGTTCCTGGAAGCTGTCTGGGTATTTAGCAAGGTCGAATGTTTTCAAAACACACCTGCAAAAACCTAGAGGTTGTTACCATACAAGCCTCAGAAACAGTTGCGCACATGTTCCTTCCTTGGGATCGTGTCGGTTATTTGCTCTGTGTTGCCCATGGGCTTGCCTTTGTTTTGTGCATACTTGACATTCCTTTGAATCCCTGCGTCCCATGTTGGAAGGGGGGAAAATCACCTCACTTAAATATATCCACCTCTCCTCCTTATCCGCAGAAGGTTCCGGCAGTCACGCCAGCCCTTTTCCCTGTACCTTTCCTTCCGCTCTGTGAAACGGTCTGGATTTTCCAGGAAATGTCAGTTCGGGAGGGTGTGATTCCCTGCTGCTCGTCCTAGCTCTTACCAGTAAACAGCATGACTCACTCCTTGACTATGTGCTCCGTTTCCTTTACATAAGATCCTGCTGATTGTGCCGCTGCTGCACTACAGGCCCTTTTTTTTTGCCTCCTTGTGAAAAAACGGAGCAGGGAGGAGCTATTTCCCTCCAACTCCTCTCCTCTGAGAGGAGCCACAAACCAGAGGGTAGTGAATGTGCTCAATGCTGAGTCTGACTAGTAGGTAGTGTGACAGGAAACCAAACGGCTAGGACAAACTGGTGTTGTATGGCTCCGTATGTGAAATAGCCAACTCACTCTTCGTCGTCTACAGACTGTTACCTTGATGTTGAGGCACAGCATGATGTATGTTTCCCTACAAATCTGGATTGAGATTTTGCACGTCTGAGACAAGTCTGGAATTCTCACAGCAGTAAAATGGCAGCCATCCAAACGACCATGTCGCTGTCTGGCCCCAGAGACGACCTTTGCAACAGTAAAATCTGAACTGTGTAATGCTTAGTAAATATTATTGCTTAGGACTGGAGGTTTACACACACAAAATCTGCAGATAGTTTTATTAGTATCAAAAACAACCACACCAGGAAAAAAAATAATAAAAGTAATGAGACAGCTAGCAGCACTTTACGTCATCATCTGAGGTTCATGGAAAGTGTTCAGCATTTGGCAGTAAAGCTTTTTTCAGAGATGCACATTTTCCTTGTTGTGAAACCCAGTGCTACGTCCCAAAGTTAAGCATGTCTTCACAATAATATTATTGTCTTTAACCAACCTCAAAGTCTTTGGTACAGTGACTAACATCCACATGATACCACCTACATGCTTGAACACAGGGGGATGACCAACATTCCCTTGTGATCCTCAACAAGTTTTGGTTCTGTTTTGGCTACTTCCGCCTGAACATTTACATAACTGCACTCTGGGCTTGGTTAGAGCAGTGATTTCTCAGCTCGTAGTTCAGTGTGCTAGCTGTGTAATTACATAAACTGTGATTACCTGATTGCTCAAAGGATCAGTGATGTAACCAGTGGTCTTTGGGCGGGAATCTCATGCTGACGATGCAACGCCAATGCTAGAAGGTTTAGTATACAGAGTAAGTTGGGGATTTTCCTCCAACAGCATGTCCTAAAGTGTTTAATTCCTCTTTAACAACAGTTGTTCCATTGAATAAAAGATGACAGTGATGATGTTTGTATCCATTTATGGCTATATTCATGAAACCAGCTACTGCAATCATTTACATTACAACAGCAAAAGACAATCACTTCTTCAGCAGCCTTTTGTTATGTTATCAGGAACCTGCAAACCATCTGTCCTAAAGTCTCTTCCATGGCAGAAAAGTTAAAGGAGCAACTTTTCACCTGGTCCAAACCTCTCACACTGGAGACACTTTACTTAAAAAAAAAAAAAAAAAAAAAAAAAAAACCTCAAGTTTTTGTTTAGAAAATAACTGTATGGTTTTAAATAAGCTTTATATTATAAGACCGTAAGTATAATTTCTAGATTACGTGAAGCGTCCAACAAACAAGTCCCTACGAACTAGGGTGGGACAATATATCAAAGCACATCTGCCTCACAGCAAGAAGGTCTGAGTTCGATTCCCAGCTCGGATGTTTATGTGTGGAGTTTGCATGTTCTCCCCGTGCTTGCATGGGTTTCCTCTGGGTACTCCGTTTTTCTCCCACAGTCCAAAAACATACACAGTAGGCTAATTGGCTGTTCCAAATTGCCCCTAGGTGTGAGTGTGGGCTGGAGAGCTGTTCAGGGTGTACCCCGCCCTTGCCCAGAGTCGGCTAAGATCTCCAGCTTCCCTGCAACCCTAATTAGGATTAAGCAGCTTAAAGAATGAATGAATGAATGAGGATATATATATATATAAAAAAAAAAAAAAAAAATATATATATATATATATATATATATATATAAAAAAAAAAAAAAAAAAATATATATATATATATATATATATATATATATATAATTACTACAATATAATTGTTCATATCTTCAACCAACTATATGTTGTTGTATCATGACTTCATACAGAAATCAACAGGTACATGATGCATAGAACAAGTGTAATAGATTATGCATACTACACACTGCCTGGCCAAAAAAAAAAAATGCACATTTTTAGCCTTGACTGAAGCATGTTATCACCATGGCATTGTTGCTTCAGTTGGTCAGGTCGAGGCTCAGCAACATTATGCTGATGACTTGAATGTACTGAATGACCAGGTTATCAATTGACTTTTTCTTTCCTGGTGGTACAGATATAAAATTGGTGTTCAAATAATGAAAGACTGGTTCATGGAGCATGAGGAATCATTTTCACATATGTATTGGCACCACAGGGTCCTGACCTTAACCCTATAAAAGGTCTTTGGGATGTGCTGGAGAAGACTTTATGTAGTGGTTTGATTTTCCCTTCATCAATTCAGGACGTCGGTGAAAATTTTTTGTTTGAACAGAGTATCACAATCTTCACAGGTGGAAAAAGCCAATGACTTTTTAACCCCAAAACAGCAGTAAATAGCAGAAGAAATGTACAGAAAATAAAACATTGGATCAAATACAGGTTGATTTCCAGAGCAAAAAAGTATAAATACAGTGCAGAGGAGCAGCACTGGAGCTCATGAACAAGTCTCCTGTGTTGGGAGGGGTGTACATTTTATTACCGGCGTCTGATGAGTCCGTTCTGGCTGCGGCTGTGAGCAAGAACACATGAGCGCCCTCTGGCTCCCCCGACATTCTGCATGTGCTGTGACGTTTTTTTTTTTGGTAGCAGAAAGTATACCACTCACGGGGAGGCTGGAACCTATTTTAACCGACACTGGGTGAAGGCCATGGAACACTTTGCCAGGCCATCGCAGGGCGAACACACATACTCACACCTAGGGGAAATTTGGAACATCCAATTAGCCTAATGTGCATGTCTTTGGACTGTGGGAAGAAAGTGGAATACCTGGGGGAACCCACGCAAGCACGGAGAAAACTTGAAAACTCTACACAGAAACACCGATGCCCAGGACTCTAACCCAGGACCTTCTTGCTGTATTGTACCACTACTCCACCATCCTGCTAGTGTATAACATATATTGTGATATTGTTATTGTGAAAATATCGAACTATTATTTGTAAGTCATTTCGCCTAGCCTTACTGTCAAAATGAATTGACAGTATGAATTAGAATGAGCAGATTTTTTTCTAGGGCGACGTGATGGCAAAGTGGTTAACATGTCAGACTGCCTCACAACAAAAAGTCCTGGGTTTGAGTCAAAGACTCTTGTTGGGGCCTTTCCTCTGAGTACTCCAGTTTCGTCCTGCAGTCCAAAGACATACACATTAGGCTAATTGTCTGTTCCAAATTGCCCCTAGGTGTGCATGTGAATGGTTGTGTGTGTGTCTGTGTGTGTGTGTGTGTTGCCCTGCAATGGTCTGTCAAGCTGTTCATGGTGTCGCCGGCTCAACACTACAATGACGAACAATGAGACTACAAAGAGAAAACACTGTATATTAAGGAAACACTTCACAGTCCCTGAAACGCTGTGAGGAAGCACTTGATATTATAGTAATGACTGTAATGATTGGTTCACATGTGCAACTGGGCGACTGTAGACGATGTACATTCTGAATGGAAAAGTGGACGGAAAACCAATTAAAGACTGGCGGAGACTGTGATTTATTTTTGTGTCAGTCTGTGAAGCTGAACATACTTAATGCATTACCAAATTTTACAGTCACTCACCCTTTCCAAAGAAAGCACATTTATAACCTGCTAAGTATTTCAAATGACAGCAGGTTTGGAACACTGAGCCTCGACCAGAATCTACGCCAACTCTGAGAGCACAAGCATAACACACACACACACACACACACACATGTTCTTATCAACATTCACATTGCAACACGTATATAAAATCTGTGCATGGTAAAGCAATCTGACTCGCACAGAATTTGCAAATGACATAATTAGAGGATGGTTAATTATCTCTGCCACGATCCTAGGCCTTGGGGAGGAGAGGTAATCTCTACCTAAGATGTTGTTTAGATGATTTACAGCCGTTCTGATTTGGCCAAAGCATACCAGCGAACACATTTCATCAAATCGTCACAAATGCAATGACAAAACCTGAAATTGCTGCAAAGTTGGAATTTTTTACTTTCACAATTCAGTTCTTTTTCAGACTTCTTACTCATGATTTCACTTATCCATTTCATCTTTAAGTACTGCACAACAATTTAATTTTATTTTTGTATAATGCTGTGTCTCCTCGGTAAATAGATTATTCAGTTAGCTTTGGTGTAAGTTCAAGTTCAGCTTTTGTTAACCCCTTGAAAAACCAAAAACTTCCAAATTTAAACTTTTCACAGTACTTGTGCATGTATGGTGAGAAAAGTTAGCTGGTTATCCCTGCTTTTGCACATTCTGTAGTCTATGGCCTCCTTCTCAGGGCCCTTCCCTTGTGACATGTTTTTCTGTTTTCTTAGCCTGGCTCTTGATAGCCTGAATAAGAGCTCCAATGTTTCGGCGGCCCGTTGATTGCATGTCGCCAAAAGCAGCTTGGAGTTGGGCGGAGGGAAAAATGCACCCGTTGTTCTGAAAGAGCGATGACGAAAACATGGCTTTGGAATGCCAAGGCTTTTTCTTTTTAGCAGGACTGAGTAAGTGAAGTGGGGCCCCTTTCTCACCAAGTCCCCTCACTTCCTTGTGCAGTGAGGAAAAACTGGACGACCACACAGTGAAAGAAAAATTAACAAAAGTTCTGAAAAGGTTGGGAAAATTAAAATTTTAAAAATAT
>JAQMYF010000001.1:39241411-39274910 GCA_030014195.1 Neosilurus mollespiculum
TTATATTATATGTATATGAGAAAGGCTCAGTGGTTAAATCTGATCAGAAACTCAGGGATTCAAGATCCAGTCCCACTGAGCTGCCACTGTTGGGCCCTTAACCCTTATCTGCTCATTTATGCTATATATGTAAATACAAACAATTTATATGCATACAGAGGGGGGTGTTATATTAAATTCGATTTGTTGGTCTTCCCTGGGAAGAAGATCAGGAGTCGCTTCCCTTACCAAGCATCTATGAAGGCTTGCTGTCCAAGAAAGCTTCTTAAATTTCTGCTAGCCTTGCATCACTTGTGTAATATTTCTGGGACTTAACCCTTGGGGACTGTTCTGTTTTTTTTTTTTCCATGTAGAGAGAGAGGGGGGTGTTATTTCTGGATTGTATTTGCAGAGCCAAAATACAAGGCATGTTGTCATCTCTTGTGCATACCACTGTTGCGTTCCCCAAACTTTATCTATATATGGTTTTAACTGCTGTCTTTTTTAGTATCATTTTCAGTATAAGCTTATTGCCATAATTAGTTGTGTGCTTTGCTATTGTGATCGGAATAAAATGCATGGTGGGGCCCATTTAGGGAATTACACTAGAAGTCCAGATGGTATGAATCAGGACTTGAGCGTATTCTTATGTCAAGGTTTTTTGTTTCAACTGTGCGGTTCATTATCTATGCTGAACCTGACCGAGGATGCCCAGGCTCCGTGTTTGATCCCGTCATGGCCAAACCATTTAGACTGCTGCTTAATGTGTGGCAGGTGTGCTTTACTCAAACCAAAGAGTGACTAAGAACTTACTATTATACATAGCACAAACATCTGTTCTGGAATGGAATATCACTGGTGGCAGGAAAATCTTTCTATCCAATTTTTAAATCAATCCTACACAGTATTTCTTACAGCATTTCATACTTTAGTCCAATATGGTCAAAGGGTCTTGGGATGATGTGAACAGGCCGTAGGAAAGCAAAGACCCAAGTAGATACCATGCATTCCCAGTGGTGTCATGTGACCCCAGACTGGAATGAATGCTTTTCCTTGGAATAAAGGATTAATAACTCCGGGGGGATGATCGCTCTTCTTGGAGAATCAGTAGCTGAGAATGTCGCTGCCTTTGGTATGCATCAAGAGCCCTTTCCTCACTAATGAGGTATCACTTATCACATTTCCACTTAAATTGCATTGTTGGCAGAATTTAAGGGTCAGCACACTGAGCTAAATATAACTGGGAGAGTTAAATAAGGGCATGAAGCGAGCCAGGAAAGCCCAGCGTAACAGAATCCTGTCAGCCTGTCAGCCGTGGTCCTAAACCTGATAAAGCACATTGTGTAAAAACAAAAATATAACAGTGACTCTGTAAGGGAAACTATTCGTAGTGACACAATGCCTTCTGGAATGTTCTTCATATCTCTAAAACAATACTAAACAAGTACAGTACAGTCTGTTCAGCCTAGCAAAAGCATATCCCAACATACTCCAAAAAAAACAAACAAACAAACAAACAACCAAATAAATAAACAAGTGGCATGACTGTTGTCTGATGACTTGTGTTGTTCTCTATTCGGGATGAGGTAATGTTTGTGCATTAAAATTAACTCATCAGGGACTTTCTGCTGTCATTTGACTTGTGAATTCACGCTATACAGAGGAACTAAGATTCCAAGCTGAAGAGATTCTAGCAGCCAGGATTTGTTTGTATTAATAGAGGGGCAAAACACAGTGTTGTGCTGATTTTAATTTTTTTCATGTTATGCTCCTAATACAGAGAATTAGTATGCCATAAAAATATATATTCTGAGGTTTTTCCTATGTGGAAGATGACAATCATGCTTCCCTTAACATTTCAAGTTGTTAACATCAGTCGTTTTGCGGATATGGTTTTATATGTTCCACAAAGGGCAGTTTTTCAGTGTTACACTGTATCACTTGGGGAAAAAAATGCAATTTATTTATATTTCATCAAGTGTTGATGCTAAAACTGCTGTATTATTATAGAGACTCATAACCTGTAATAAATGTTGGTTGAATTGAAGAAATTACGGATTTTATCTCAAAATTACTAACAAGAGTGTTCCTGTTAAAATGCTGTAGTGTCCATAACCATGTCAGATTAATGTTGCAGTACCAAATATTATGCATCTCAGAATAGTACCTTTTCTGTTTTATGTGTTATTATGTGAAATCTGACTAAGTTTCATTTGTGATACACTTAAGATCCTTGAAAAATTTGAAATAGCAAAAGTCAAGGACACTACATTAAATTAAATCATTAAACCGTGTTTTTCTTCATCTCAATAATCCTGCGTGATTCTCTGCAGTTGGATCATTCATTAGGCTGCAGAAATAAAGCATTATGAAAAACAGTATCATACAATCCTCAAAACACCATCTAATGGTTAAAATCATCCTTAACCAAAAAATGCCCATGCTGATGTAGAGTCAACTGTTTGGTTCTTCTTTATATAATGAAAGTTATAAATGTTAACGCTCTCTAAGTAAAATGGGCATGTGGGTGGGGGACGAATTCCTTCCCTCATTTTGAAGTATATGCTTTTGTGGAGACTTACCTTCCTCACCGTCTCACTCTATCTCAGCTTTTTACTTTTACTTCACATAAACATTCCTGAGTATAAGATCAGAACAAAACAAATGACACGCCAGTCATCTATATTCAGTGGCCATTTCTTTACTGTTAGGTTTTACCTTTTGGATTTTTTGTCTGTTGAAAATTAAGAGAAAAGGCATTATTACAAAAAAGAATTCTCCCTCATGCTCGGATTAAGACTCCCCTCCCCTGTGTGGAAGGTTACTTTACCTCATCAGGCCTGGGGAGACACAAAAATAAAACACACCAGTGTTGCCCAGTACATCTCTCTGATTCATTTAATGATTGTCAGAGTTTATATACAAAGACAGCCGCTGAGGTTAGGCAACAGAGGATTGGTCGGTTCAAAGAAGGTGTGATGGGTGTGTGGTTCACAGGGTAGGCTATTTAGTGTGTGGTCATCAGTAGAGGCGTGGCTAGTTAGAATGCATTCGTCTGTGCAGGCAGAGGGTTTTTCTCGTTGCTAGATGTGCACCTTTGTTTCCAAAAAGCAGAAAAGAACAGAAAGAAAACAAATAGTTTGTGTGTGGGTCCCCCCCATTGCAGCTAACTGGGTTATCGAATGCCGGCCATGTCTCTCACTGTCTGTGGTGAGAGGCACGTAAAAGAACCATTGCTGACTTTTGTCAAGAGTAGGCTGCACTGCTGTCAGCGTGTTTCTGCCCTGCGTTGGTTAGGCGAGCTGTCCAGCATGTACTCTGCCCTCGCCCAGAGTTGGCTGAGATGGGCGCCAGCCTCCCCGCGACCCTAATTAGGATTAAGCGCTTCAGAAAATGACATGAAATAGTTGGATGAAATAGTGTGTGCCCAAATTTACCTAACAATAACCTCCATTAAGAAGGTAATGTTTTACCTTTGTGTTGTGCTTGGGTTTGTTTACTCAAAAAGTAATGTGTGGATTTTCACGAAATTTCTATATGAGGTGGAGCTCTGAACATGGAAGACTCTCCATTAGATTTTGGAGATGATCCGGATCAAATTCTAGACCCAGCAGTTTTTAAAAAGTTCTTTACCATTGTGTGATGGGATGGATTTTTTTGGAAGTGTGTTATTACATCAGGCCCAGCAGGGGGCACTGTATATTCTCTCGCTCTCTCTCTCTCTCTCTCTCTCTCTCTCTCTCTCTCTCTCTCTCTCTCTCGCTTGGTGGGTTGTGGTCTCTGAGTTCTCTTGTTACTGTCTGTAGTTGTTAATGTTGCTATGCACATTGTCATACCTCCTTCTGTCTGAAACCAGTGTATGATTGGAAAGTGTATGTATGTGTGGTTGAGGGGTGGTGCGCTCGTGGACGTGTATGAAGTCCAGTACAGCTGAGCTATTTAAAAACCTAATGCAGTGTCACTCCTGGGTTAAGAATAGTTTGCCAACCAAATATATCCAGCCAACAGTGACCTAGTGGTCAGAAACTGGCTGCTGATTAAGGACTGTATGATGACTAATACAAATTCCACATGGGGAAAAACAAACAAACAAAAAACATTAGTTGTAGCTTTACAACACTACACTACAAGATGGAACAATATGAAAGTGTGTCTCAAGGTTTTTATTAAACCTCAGTGAATTGATGGCGTTTTTGCTGATGAAGAGATGTTGGAGTTACAGATTGTGTGCTAGATGTTGCTCTGTGCTCTCTGGCACAGTTATGAATGAACATTGTTTATCATGGGCCTAGTCACGTGACACACACACACACACACACACACACACACACACACACACACGAGATCAAACAAAGGTCAATATAAGGTAATAAAAACTTGCTTGTGTTCCTGTACTTGTAATGCTCCAGTGAACAATCTTGTGAGAACTTTTTTCCTTAGCATGTAAACAGTGTTGCCTTTTTTGGCTACTCGATTTGTTGAGCATTGCTAACCCCTGGTGACCAAAATGAGGAACTGCTTGTTTTAAAATATGCACTTTCAAAGTGTCATTGTGATCCAACTCTGCTTGCACCCCACATAACTCATAATAAATTAATTATCAAACCCTTCATGTGCTGAGTCTGGAGGAGTGGCATTAAAAATATGGTGGCTTTGTGGGTCATAGAGCTGGGCCGGAAAGTTGTGGTGAAGGTCTTCATTCCACTCGAGCATTTTATTTACCAGGATTGTAGTCAAGGCAAAATTCTGTTTGGGTAAATTATATTCCCTGAATAGTGAACCACGTCTGTATTGCAGGTAGATACATTTAAACTGAAAATAAATTAATAAAGGGGTGATAAGGAGGCATAGAGGATAGCATGTCCACATCATAGCAAGATCCTGGATTTGAGGCAAGGGCGTTTCGGTGTGGAGTTTGCATGTTCTTCCTGTGCATGTATGGGCACTTCCTGTGCTTTCCTTCTGCAGTCCAAAGACATGCACATCAGGCTAATTGGTTGTTCCAAATTGCCACTAGGTGTAAATGAGTGTGTGTTGGCCCTGCGACGGTCTGGTGAGCTGTTCAAGCTGTACCCCACCTTCCCAGAGTCGGTTGAGATACGCTCCAGCCTCCCTGTGACCATAGTAGGATTATGCAGTTCAGCAAATTAATGAATAAAAAATAAATACAATGTGATAATTTATGATTATTTTTCAGATTTTATACTGAAAGAATCCTAGAGGTTCCTTAAAGTGGTACCTAAAATTTTGGTGGTCACAAAATCATGTTCAGTGCTTCGGTTAATTTTGTTCTTCTAGTTTGCTAAATTTGTAACCTTTAAATTGATTTCAGGTTATGCTATAGGCTACTCTTTACTACACTAGTGAGGTAATGCTTATTGCTGCTCTATAAATAACAATTATACACTGAAGGCGAGGCGAATATCAGTAGTCTATTTATATTATATATGGTTTATATAAATTTTTTTTTAAAGTGTGACAAAGGACACATATGCTTCATTACAACATCTTATGAAACTCTAATTTTGAAAAAAGTGTTTTCTATATACACAAGGAGCACATCTCAAGTCTTGAAATCAGGCAGACATTTTTGGCAATCTTTCTCTGATAGGACGTGGAGCGAGGGATATTGGAGTGTGACATTCAACTGATGTATTATGATGAAATGATGGAATATGTCAAAAGAATAACAAGAATAAGCTGGTGGTTTCCCACCAATCATAAACAGGAAAATATTCTGAATAATAACATCCATTATCCTGAAATAACGAACCAATCGGATCACGCCGTTAGCATGCACTAGCCTATATACTAATAGTGTATAAGTAGTAGTGTGCAATTTCAGATCAAATACCCTTAAACATTTCATGTTACAAAGAATATTATTAATTTTTTTTTGTCTTCCATAGAGTAACGTGTCCATCATTTCTCTCCACAGATTTTCAGGGTATGACGACTCATTTTAAACCGAGCAAAGCAGTAAAGGTAAGTCCTGGTTTTAAAGTTACAGTTAATAGCAACTAATTTTAAATGTGTCTCTAGGTTTGTATTAAACAAGTCAGATTAAAGTCCTAATAGAAACATTTCAGATATTTTTTTAAATAAAAAGCCTGTGCAAGGAATCAATAAATGATTCTATAAATGAGCTCCATCTTCTGAAATGAACTCCTGAGGCTCTCTACTGTTTTTATAAAAACATGTTTATATAAAATATTTTAACAGTTCCATAGAGTTTCAGGTGGTAGGTGGGACTGGAAATTTTTTTCATTGTTTATGTTTTAACTATTATTATTATTATTATTATTATTATTATTATTATTATTATTGCAAGTTAAGTTCGCCTCACAGGCAAAGGCAAAGGGCTATAAGTAATACAAACAGTTCCTTTAAAGTGAAATGAAAGTACTTATGTTTTCAAAGTTGCAATCTCCTAAACTGAATATGGTAGTTTGTTAGCCTGTTTGAAAAGTCTGCCATTTGTAGTTAGTTTCAATATTGCAAGAGTGTGAAATCGCGTGAATAGGAGACAGGTGTACACGTGTACAGTTCCAATAAAGCAAGATGCCAGCAAACATAACAGTATACAGATATTAAACTTACAAATCAGACCTAAACTTTTGAATAAAATAAAGCCAGGTGCATCTACACATATTACATTACATTAATATACAACGGCTAGGCATATACAGTAATAAGCCATGGAAAAAATTAGACCACTTTTATTAGATGTTTTCTTAAAAGATAGTCTCTTAATTTTTTCCATGGCTGTGTGTGTGTGTGTGTGTGTATATATATATATATATATATATATATATATATATCCCAGTACACTTAGTGCACAACACTGCCATGTTAACTGTTTATTTGATGTTACTCCCGGCCCACTTTTCGCAGTACAATGGTACCCCACTGTGCGAGGATTTATTAATCTTTTATTTCCCCACAAAGAAGGTTGTAATACCTGTAATAAGTTTTAATGCGCAAAGACATATATACAGTGTATGAAAACTTAAGTTTGTGTTTAATTCCCCTTTAGGTTATTTCCAGAGAATAAAAAAAAAAAAAATACCGCAACACTTGTAGCTATTTCAACTTCTACTACTACTATTATACTAAATAATCTGAGGAAATTTGTTTATATGACTGCAGTGTTGACCATCACACCTTTAAAATGCAATAAGGAAGGATTAAAATATATTATTACCACAGCACTATTCTGCCACATTTTGAATAACAGTACATTTCAGTGGTGTTTGAGTTCCTTCTACACCACAACAGTTTGCCACCGGACATAATATTTCTTATATATACTATGAAATATTATACAGTAATGTTACATGCTGTCCATTCAGGAGTAGGTGTAATGTTGATCTGTAGCTGTGATCTGTTCTGCTGCTCCTGATGCAGGTGAAGAAGGAGGCAGGTGAGAATGCACCGGCGCTGAGTGACGATGAGTTGGTGGCCATGTCGGTGCGTGAACTCAACCAGCACCTGCGTGGCCTCACTAAGGAGGATGTGGTGCGGCTAAAGCAGCGACGACGCACACTTAAGAACCGTGGCTACGCGGCAAGCTGCCGCATCAAACGCGTCACGCAAAAGGAGGAGCTCGAGCGGCAGAAATCCCAACTGCAGCAAGAAGTGGAAAAGCTTGCCCGTGAGAACGCCAGTATGCGCCTGGAGCTGGACGCTCTGCGGGCCAAGTATGAGGCACTGCAGTGCTTCGCCCGTACCGTTGCGTGTGGCCCACTTACACCCACCAAGGTAGCCACAACCTCTGTCATCACCATTGTCAAGTCAGCTAATCACGGCTCTCCGTCTCCTCCATGTTCCGCTCCATCATAGATCGAAGGAAGGGGAGGAATTCTCCTGTCTGGTCCAAACTGGTTCCACACTTTCCCAGCCTCATACTCTACGGAGTAGACATAGTGATCAGACTGAAGGGGGTGGGATGGGGACGCAGACTGCCATTATTTCTCTCTCTCTCCTTTTATTTTATTTTTTTCTTTGTATCTATCTCACACTCAATCTCAAACAAAAGTGTCTACGTTGTCTGTGCACTGTGCTCTAAAGCTCCGGCTCCAGCATCGGCAGGGCGCGCTGGCCTTCTTGCCCTTTTTTTCCTCCAACTCAGACTGAGACTTAGCAGAGATGAGACTTGCACGGGAATGTAAGTTACTTGATTGAACCTGCAATGGCAGTCTGTGAATGCGCTGATGCCTGTGGTATCTTACATTCTACATCATAGAGTGAAAACGTATATTATCAATCAACGTAGAACACCATTCGCAGTATATTCTTCTTACTGTGCTTGTTTTTGTAGACGTTTGATGTATAAAACAAAACAACTTGTTGCTTATACTTGCGACAGTTGACATACAATATATTTGAACACTTTTGTCTTCAGCTTTTTATGCCGTATATGGATTATGCTTATGCATATAGGATTCCAGGACTAATGTGATTAAGGGCCCTGGTTAAAATCTGCCACGTGCTTGATGGGTCTCAGAAACTGCTGGTAGGCCAGCAAAGTCCTAAAGCCATACGATTTGTTATTTTTTTTTTATACACACATTCTTGTGCATTCACAGACAACGAGGAAACAAATGGAACAAGCTGTAGGAAAAAAACAGCAAGTGACACGTACTCAGCAACCTAAGGATATTTGATAAGCACTTATACAGTAACTTTACTGTTAAATTACTGTTTAATATTATAAAAGCAGTTGCCTATTACAATTATAGGAATATTCAGGAAAATGAAACCATAGGCTTTACTATTATGTTAAAGAAGGCACTTGTCAGTTACACTGACTACTATTATAATATCCCTGTTGTAAACACACCCCTTCACTAACTTCTCTTCCCCAATAATATCTGCTAAAGGACACATTTCTTATATTGTTACTTACCTTTAAAAAAAAAAAACTATAAAGTCCAGAAAGTAATATGGAGGAAAAAAATTCTTGAGGTTTGGAAAAAAAAAGATGTATTCATTAAACGTCATTCATTCATTCATTAATATTCTAAGCCGCTTAAACATATTAGGGTCGTGGGGAGGCTGTCGCCCATCTCAGCCAACTCTGGGTGAAGGTGGGGTACACCCTGAACAGATCGCCAGACCATTGGAGGGCTAACACACATACAACCATTCACACTCACTCCTACGGGTGATTTGGAACAGCCAGTTAGCTTAATGTGCATGCTTTTGGACTGTGGGAGGAAACCGGAGAACTCGGAAGAAACCCACACAAGCACGGGGAGAACATGCAAACTACACACAGAAACACCAGAGCCCGGGAATCCAACCCAGGCCTCCTTGCTGTGAGGTGGATATGCTGACCACTGCACCACCGTGCCGCTCCTTGCAAAACTTTAGCAAGAGGTTTTTTCCCCTTGAAGGCATTTTTAATTTTCCTGCATGTCCCTTCTCAGAGTCAGTAAAAAAAAAAGCAAAAAAAAAAAGCACCTGCTTCCCCACATTTCTTTCCCTCTTCAGCGCCGTAACGAATGGAATGTAATCCATATTGGATGTAAAGACGTGAGCTGTCTTGGCAGAAGTAATGCAGAAGTCCATTATTCGCTGTATATTACAGATTCGCTATCGCCTCACAAATAAAAAAAAATATATGAATGAACTGAGGATCTTGACTTCAGGATTCACACTGAGAATTCCGTCCGTTTAGAAAGCATTCCTACTGTTATGTCACACAAAGTGGCACTGCCGGTGTTGGTAATCCCCGATTAATGGTGCAGTCATCGATTCTAATTTAATTAAAAAAAAAAAAATGACATAAATCAAATTCAGAAATGGGCTGCTAACTGTGCATTATGTGCTCGTATACAGTCCTAGGAAAAGCTAATTATAAAGAAAGTGGCTTATTATGAGCTACACAACACTATTCCAACCAATCAGCAACAGATGTTTAAGATCATGTACAGAACAAATGCATCTTTGCTGTTTAATTGGCTGGAAGGGAGATGGGGATGTCCTTGGTTAAGGAAATCAGTTGCCTTACACTTGCATGAGCCCTGAACACATTAAACCATGCCTTAGTCAACCGCAGCATGCACGTTTTAGAGTGACATACCTTCGTGAACTCTTCAGGCCCGCTTTCAAGATATTGTCAGTGTGGATAACTTAAGGCATCCAGGTGTTAGAAAAACACTTGAGGCATCATTTTTTATTCACTTTATCAATGGAATCGACAGAATATTTTAAAAATTCATGCACTTTTCATAACTCTGATAAAACTGAAATGTGATACCGCCACCCGTATCCTTGACGAGTTTTGTTGGACCATCATAAGCCATATAGATGTTATTTCACAACCTTTTTATTAGTGTTTGCTTTTGCCCCCCAAAATATACACTAGCACTAGTGATGTATATAAGGGTTAATACATAAAAGTAGTCTGGGGGGAAAACATTTAATGCCAATGGAGGCGGAGCTTCTGAAGGAGCACTAAAAGGAGGAGGCTGTGAAATTCAATTATTAACAAACTTTCTCCAGAATCGATGACTCCACCTGTAAATGTTTATGAATCTCAGTTAATTGGAGACAGGCTCTTGGTAAAAGATAGATTGTAATGTTGACATATTTGACATGCCTTGATGTGTTGGCATCCTTTTAAATGTAAATTCCTGTTCTCCTGATTGAGTTCTTTGAGACTAAACTGACCTGATGTGAGTTGAATCACATGCAATCAGGATGATCTCTTTACCTGAGTGACCATGACTGTTCCTTCTTCCCTGACAAGACGGTTAGGGAAACCTGTGCTGCTGTGTAGGCTGCCGTTGGCCCAGACACTGTGGCCTACTGCTGTGCTTTTGGCATACTTATTTTATGTATCTTTTCTTGTTGGTTTCTATGTCCTTTTCATATCCTAGTGCTACTTAGGTTTGTTATTTTCTGTTGATTCTTTGTATTTTATACAGTTTAGGGCATGACCTGTCCTGCATATCTTGGGAGTAGTATAAACTTCAGATTTGTATTTTTTCCCCCCACTCTATGATCGAAGTTGTTTGACGATTGCCATTCTGCTTACCAATGAGCACATGTCGAATTAGTGAACATATCAGTGTTTATTATCCAGTGCTCTTGCCTGTTAGATGCTTTTCTGGATTTAGTAGTCACATTATTGTACTGCAGGTGTCATTTCAGTATTTAATGTTTTTTTTTTTTTTGGCAAGACCTTGCTGTGATGATGGATTGATACCATTTCAAACAATCTCTAGACACATGCACTTAAATGGACATTTTCAACTCCCACACCTTTACTTCTAGTTTTGGATCATGAACATTTAAGAAAAAAAAAAATACCCTTGAAATTCCCCAACCCCCTGCCTACTGTTTTTCACTTCCTATTCCATAAAAAGATGTTTATTTCCCCATTTACTTCTACGATCAGTTCCTCTTCATGAATTCCAATTCAATTTGATCATGTCCATTAAAGAAAACAAAACACACACACCTTGCCTGTGCCTTGTACTGCCCTCTAGTGGTGAGCTCTCAAAAATGCTGTGAACAAAAAACAAATGCTGGTGAATCCAAGACACTGTGTATCTTCTCTGGATGAACAAGGCATTGTGGGTTTTTTATTTTTTTTTTTTTTAAATGGACCAAGAAATGAACGTATTTCATTCATCAGAACATTAAACATAAGGATAGGAGTTATTAATTAGGCCATAGTACAGTCAGAACAGCTGCCAGGAAATCCTCCTACTGGGTCGCCAGTGTTTTAGTTGACCAGTTTGGATAGAAGGTGTAAAACTTATTGCTTGGGAAATTACATTAATCATTAGTGAACCTCTCTGCTGGTTTAATTACCTGCTGGACAAAGGCAACTCTCCGTAAAGCCCCCTTTTAACATTTCTCTCCAAGCATGACTTGAGATGCTGTTCTCACTAAGTGGGTACTTTTTTATTTTATTTTTTATTTTATAAAATTCTTCATATTCTATGTTTGCTGTATATGGCCTTTTTCTGGCTGAACAGGATAAATTATTCTATATTTTACATATATCTATTTTTTGAAAGTATATTATATACACGCTCAGTCAGTCAAAGCTATTTCCCATGAACGCACATAAACTTTTACCCAGTGCTCTTGAACACACTTGCCTATAAACACAGAGATACTCCAGAGATACGGCGTGCTGCTCCAGATGACGACCATGTCGATGTCCGTGTGGAATGAAAAGATAATAGGAAGAGATAACAAAGGAAGACGTCAATATATGATAACAGGAGTGCCTATAGGGAACTCGAGCTTGGTGTATATGTACTGTAGGAAAGAAGGAGGTTGTGGTTTGTTTTAAAGGCCTATCAGACACAGATGAACATTTTTTAAAGGTTTTTTTATTATTATTTTAATGAGGCATAAATCCGAACAGCGATTGTAAATTACAGACAAGAAAGGCAGCAAACCTAGGCTTCGATTAATCCTGTCATGATTTTACACCATTATAGAAATCTATGTATATCTATTACACTTGAAAAGTTTATTTATTTTGATGTTTTTTTTCAACCTCTAAATTATTGTATTAACATTTACATGTATTTACTTTCTGTTAATGACCTACCCTCATGTACAAATAAACTTGTGCTCTTTTCCCCAACTCTGGCTGAATATAAGAAGGTAAATTATTCCTGTACATAGTATGCAGTGTCCATTTTGTACTTTTAAATAAAGCTTCTTCATTTAACAGCTGTCAGTAATTTATCAAAATATTATTAATAAGGAGGAGGAGGTGTAGAGGTTAGGGTGCTGGGCTCATGATTGAGAGGTTGTGGGTTCGAATCCCAGTTAGACTCCCACCGTGCTAAGACTCTTGTTCAAGGTCTTAACCAAAAGTGTGCCTCTCCACCCAGCAGTATAAATGGGCACCAGTAAAAATACTGGGAAGGTAACCTGTGATAGACAGGCGTCCCATCCAGGGGGAGATGAACTCCTAGTTGCTTCATGCTACAGAAACTGGGATAAGTTCCTGCCTGTTGAGCCAGCAGGCTCAGGTGTAAAGTCCCAACAGACTTTACCTGCCACCTGGTGGGCATGCTGTAATAACACATTTTCCATCTCATCTCACATTGTAAAAGAATTTTCCACCAAAACCAAGTTACCTGGGCTGGACTCCAAAAAATCTGTCCAAGTTGTCAACAAAACAAAAAATAAATAAACTGACAAAACATTCTCCTTGTTGAAGATAATAAGAAAATGTTCTTGTTGGCTAATGCTATAAACACCCGAGTCAAAGATCAGGAAAAATGGTGTTGGTGTAATTTGAGTTTACAAGTCTATTACCCATTTGGACTTCCATAGAATTGAATACAGGGATGGATTATAGCCGGTTACTCAACTGACTTTAACACAAACTGAAAATTCAGATACAAACATTCTAATGTAGGAAGAGAACAACAAAAAACCCACCCCTGACTGAAAATCTATCCCTCAATTCCATTCGTTTTTACTTCTTGTGAGCTTTTGGATAATTTTTCCCCCGTCCTGAATCAATCAACATAATCAGGAGCTCAGGCTAATTTTAAGGATGTAGTGTATATGGGATGAGGCTGGCTGAAACTTTACAAAAAAGAATTGTGTACATTTTATGAAAAAGAGAGTTGATGATGGTTAAAATATATAAATATTTACTAAAAAATATCTTCTTGTGGTTTGCTTTTTATTGTTTCCATGTAGCACATACACTAAAACTCAGAGTGAGACATGCCGTTACACACTCTTATTTGATTTTTTTTTATTTTGCTAAACTGTATCAGTCACGCAAGGGAAATTATTACCTCTGCATTTAACCCATCCAAAGTGAGGGAGCAGGAGAGGAGAGTGGAAGAGCAGTTGGGGGGTTAGGTGCCTTGCTCAAGGGCACTTTAGCAATGAATGTGGAGGGAAGGAAGGTGCAGCTCACTCCCGCACCGCCACACATTTTTCCTGTCGGTTCGGGAATTGAACCAGCAACCTTTCGGTCCCAAAGCTGCTTTTCTAACCTTTATGCACCTGCTCATTTGTACACTGTGTATGGAGCATGTGTGTCAGTCATGATCATTTTTTTTTAATAAACCATCATGATCTTTTTGGTTTATGTTCCCATGTATTATATAATAAAACAATTATTTGCCTCAGGCTCGGTGGACTGTCGCTGAATTGAACAGGCGCATTACTCGGCGCATTATCAAATATTCATCATCATCATATTCAACAGACTCAAACATATCAAGGTTTGACATGCAATATACTGTTCATTTAATATTATTATTTATAAAAAAGACACAAACCATTCAGCATAATGATCTTTTAAAAAGGATTAAAAAAACATTAGATTGGAAAAACAAGTGAATGAGAAGCAACACCAGTGAACAGCATCAAGAACAACATGAACTAATTCTTCCGTTACAGTAACATTATATTAACCTTTACATTTCCCATCATCACCTGTTCAACTAAGCAATTATATACAAATTATTTACAATTTAAACAAAGCTTCCTTCTCAGGGATAGAAGACTGCTGAATCTTTCAGACTGCAAAGTAAAGAAAAAGAACAATGCTTCCCGCATCAGGCGAGAGAGGTTCAGAAGCTGTTCGTATGTGTCCTTGATGCAGGAGATATGAAGAGTTTCAAAGAGCCTGGGTAAACAGTTTAAAGTGTGGCGCTCCAGAAGCAGGGCATCTTTGAGAGACATTTCCGTTCATCAGAAGCCCGAAGCCAGGGGCTGAGTAAAATACTTCAAAAGAGGCACTCTGTGAAGTGACGTCTCTGGTCAGCGTGAGCTTTCCGAGCACCTCCTTTACACTTATGATGTTCTGTAACACAGACAGGAATCACACAGGACCCCGACAATAGCAGGATTACTTGGTCAGCTCGAACAGAGCAGGGTGCGGATGGGTAAAGCGATTAAGCAGCGACAACTTGTAATAACTGCAAAAAACTGCTGCTTATCCTCGACAGGAAAAAGAAGGAGTGCAGAAGGAGTGTTAATTCTGATAATCCATTTCTTCTCACCTAATGAACTAGCTGGAATTGGATATACGTTCGTTATTAATGTGAACTAATAAGCGGGAAGCTTGAGACGAATCGGATCAATTTGGGATTATGTAACTTTAAACGAACCCACATTATGTGGTCGGGAATCAATCTGTCAGGGTTTGGAGGATGTTCCATGTACCTGTTCTTGCCCTTTCACCAATGTACACACACAACTCTATACCCATACATACACACATACATACATACATACACACACACACACACACACACACACACACCCTCACCTATACACATACATATACACACAAACACCCACACACTCAGCTGTTTTTTAGAGCTCATCATCTGTGTCGATCAGGGTGATTTTGTCTGACTTCTTTGGGTTCTTGCTGGTAGTGGGGCCCTGCTTGCCGTTCTGACTCGGCTGCACCACCTCCTGTGTGGACTGCTGCGTGTACTGCTGGTAGGCTGGAGAGAAGTTGTGGATGGCATCCTGTACCATGTCTCCAGGGTTGATGGTCTCTTTCAGTCCGCTGGAGATGCTGTGCATGGAGGCGACGTTATCTAGAAGGAGAAGTAATCATTTATTGCTGTTAATGATGTGTTATATCATAAAATGGGTCATAATGTGTAGTCCCATTGTTAATTACAGAGGAGGACTTAAATCCACACAAGATACACGGATAGGGTACCCCAGGAGGCACTAGAAGGGGAGTGATTGGAGGGTAATCCTTTGGTAGGTAATTTATGTTAACTTGAACTTTAATTGAATTTTGATTTAGTTGTTCCTTTTTCTTCTCCTCTTCCACTATATTTTGTCAAAATATGACCTTTAGATTTTTTTAGAATAATGTTTTTATCTCACTAAATGAATAATCCCAGTACCCAGATGTCATTGCCATGCTGCTTGTGTGTGAAATTGGGTAAACAGGATAACACAGAGGTCTTTGATTTGCTCTATTAACCAAAGGTATATAAACACCTCTCTAGGTATAGGTATACATTTCATATGAATTACTACCCATTGCATTAAAGGAAAGACAATGAATGATTTAGAACCCACTGGTGGAACAATCAAGGTCACAGTCAGGCCAGTGCAGTCTTTTTTTTTTTTTGATGTTTTGATTCACTGAAATCAAGTCAAGGTTGCTTAGGGAGTGATCACAATAGAGGTGCGACAGAAAAAGCGACTGATATTTTTAAATTCGCATCAAAATGTTTTGTGACTCCACATGCAAGCAAATATTTAGCAGCTTAAATATGCATATCACGCGAAAGTCTTGACAAGGTCGCGTGACAGTTTTACATCTGATTTGTGAGTAACGTGCGATCTCCTGTTATAAATCATTCGCGTTTTGTGTGCTTAAAATATATGGAACATGGCAAATGTCAGCAAGTCTCAAACTTTCCACGTGGAAGTCTCCAACCTGTCGCTTTTGCTTGCGAATGAAAACAAATAATTTGCAAACAAAACGATAACCTTGCGACCTTCTCGTGACATCTGCGGACTGTTCGAGAAGGGACTATTATGACTATTTTGAGACTATTCCGGGTCAGAGCCTTGTTTGGCAACATGTTTGAATTTTTTTGCGATGAATTCACAAACCAGGTGACCAAAATGCAAATGTCGCGAGACAAATTTGAGAATAAAAAGTGACAGCCGTGAATTGCCAGTCATGTTAGTTGTGATCACCCCCTTAATGATGGTCACCATGGTCTCTGGTATCTAAATGGTCTAGGAGGCATGACAAATACCACACACTGTCTTCTCCTTTAAGAACTGAAACAAAGCCATAGGAAATTTAGCCTTGTGTATACAAACTGTGATGACCCACAGACATAAAAACAAGAATACACAGGTCAAATTCAGCTGAAAGGGAAACAAAATGCTATGAACATTTTTCTATTATGAAACCTACAATGGACATGATTTATGTCTACATGTCATACGACCTTTCCAAAATAATACTATTTGCCCTCACAGTCACATAAGATTCAGCCATGCCTGAGTTACCTACAATGCATTATTTTCACTTTTGTGGGCAAGTTCTGCCAGGAGCACACTATGACCTGTCTGCTCTCAAAACAGATGCTAGAATCTGGGGGAAAAAAAAAACTATTTGAACCATGTCCCAGCGCTCCCTCATGTGAATTCTCCTGCCTCACTTCACTAATGCTAGACAAGTTCATCGAGTAGAGAAAGAAAGAAAAAAAAATCCAGCCTTGCTGCTTCTGTGCACAACTGAATTCTGGCTTTATAAAAGGATGTCACTCAGAGCAGCCTGGTGTAATCTACTACAATGACAATCATCAGCTCTCTTCTGCCCTCTAGTGGAGCACAGGGAGTCCTAACACCTCTGAGATTAGGTGGTGGCTTTATTTCAGTGTTGTGTGTGTGCGCGTTTGAGGGTCAGGAGAAAACAAGTGATGTGCTGTGAAGGAATGTTAAGTCTGGGTCAGGACACTCACTGAGCCTCAGCTTGCGGTTGGCTTGCTTCATCGGCTGTAGAAAACATGGACAATGTTGCTTTATTGCCTCCCATTCGGCAGAAACGACACCAAAATACCTCTGCTATATCGTGAAATTTGGAGCCAGACTCGAGAAGAATTGAAGTCTGGCTCGACAGTTGCAGAATGTCTTTGTCTAAATCAAATCTTGCATCTCTCCAGAGAGGTAATATTTTCTGCTAGAGATATTTCATTAATATGGATGTGTT
The DNA here is from genome assembly GCA_030014195.1 of Neosilurus mollespiculum. NCBI lineage: Eukaryota > Metazoa > Chordata > Actinopteri > Siluriformes > Plotosidae > Neosilurus > Neosilurus mollespiculum. The sequence continues at coordinate 39,259,104 of JAQMYF010000001.1, forward strand.
TACAAAGGACGTTCATCACAATGGAAAGTTGCTGACCCTGATGTAAATAACGTCATCCATGAAGAATTCTCTCCAAGTGTGGAGAGAGTAAATAACTCCATATTGGGGATGTGTGGCCATTCATAGTACACTATAAATTAACCAGCTTCATGAAACCCATCCTATTGTTAATGGTAGTGTACGTGCTCATGGACAAACAAGCGGCTTGTGTGCCAATTCCAATAGCGTGAATGCTGCTAATACTGAAATAGTTTGTACACAGAAAAGTTCAAATAGTTGCTATATGATTGCTAATCCTGTAGTGATGTTGGCCAGCTTCTTCTTGCCATGGTTCTCAATCAGTTTATTCCCAAGTGTACCCATGCCTTCTTATTTTACACCACCAGAAGAACATCATTTTAAAATCTGATTTCTGGGGTAAATAGAAATGTTAACATAACATTTGGAAAACTACATATTCGAATTACACTGTACAAAAAAGGGAAATGTCATTGCAACTGATGGAGATCAGCAGGGTTATAGGTTGTACTGCAGCCAGCTGGGGCACTAAACCTATGTTGGTGCTCAGGAAAATTATGGCAATTTCTTTTCGAAATATACCTCAGCTGGTGGGGGTCCCATGTCGGCTGCCATCATAGGCACACTGGAACCAGTACTACTTTTATATCTGGGGCAGGGGCATTCAGGAGTCCTATTTCCATTATTGGTGAGGTTTTCCCCAAGAGGATCGCTGTTATTTATAAATTAGTCCAGTATTAAGCTACGTCGAACAGTGTGCTTATGTTTTTGTCTTGAAATGTTTTCTTTAATGCCAAATGTTTACATTTGTGCACAGGAATTCAGAAAAAACTGTTATTATAATCTACTTCTTGCTGGTTTGATTGGATACAAAAACCAGCTGACCCCCTGTTGCTTTATTACAAAAACCTAAGATAGCTCAACACTCAAATGGTGCCTAATGCACCTGAGGCAATTTCTGAATAGGGGAATCCACTGGAAATAGCTGAGGGAGTCCCAAATAGAACCAATACCAGTCCGCTTTAGCGTTTTAGAACCATTATGCTGTCAATATTTTTTACAGATGATGGTTTACTTTAGGAGACAAAGGATAGGCAAGTCCAACACACACACTTCTGTGGAGCTGTGCCTTCTTCTGACCTTAACCCCTGCAGGAAAAGGTCATTAATCCAGTTGAAGCTTTATCTCCAGGGTGCGGTTTTAGCCTGATTTTATTTTGTCATAGGTACGTGTGATCCCACAGGAAGAGGAGTTTAAAGCAAAGCACTAGTAACTAAAGTTAAATTATTATTATCACTAGTATAGCAACTGCAACAACAACAAAAAATCCTTTCCTTTCAGTCTGTAACACACAAAGTGGCATCATTTAACTCCACTGGGATTTCATATTGGCATTCAATCCCACACAGGGCAGGCCAATGAAATGAAGAATGGAGCTGTATTTCATGCAGAATGCACTGAATCATAATACAGGGCTAATGAAGTGCTTAACATTCACAGGCCACAATGTCATTTAGTGCTGAGATTGGAGAATATTAAATAGAAATTTTCTGCACATCCCTAAACCTTGCACACTGCCTTGCAAACAGGACTGAAGTTTCAAACAAAGGTGCTTTTAAAGCCCTTGGAAGTATGAAAAAAAGACATGAAAAGACCCCACACTCCAAAAGCATCGAGCAATTTCTTCTTTGTCTGCTTCCTCACCCACACAGCAAGACTGAATTTGAAAGCTTAAAAAACCCTTCAGTGTCTAAAATGGTATCAATTTATCTTAAACCTCCACTGAAATGTTCTTATGCCACGTACTGTGCCACAGATGTCCTGTTTTTTTGAGCACTATCCCTGCCTTAGAGGAGAGCTAAACTTTACAGAGTTCCTCTGAACCCTGACTCCTGCTGTCTCAAGCCAACCCACTGGGAAACATTATTTTGTGCCTGTCTCCTCTGAAGTAGCCTGCAAACGCTTCTAAACAACAGCACAAGTGTAAACTCAATAAAAGTAATTAGTCTGCTGGGCAACATGCCAACCTGGTGCTTGACTCTTCTTTTCCTGGTATACGTCGCAAGTGAAGGCATAACGAAGTGCGATAGCGGCAAAGAACATCTCGATACAAGTGATGAAATTCTGCCAGCCAGCCGCAACTGTCCCTGCGCCCACCTTATGCCCATCTATAACCAGTGCTTCTGGGATCACACCACAACGCTCCAGGATGGCCAGGATCATACCTGGAAAAATGGGCGAGAAACGGGTTGATAATTAGTCTTCATAATTATCATATCAATAACCTGTATAAACATAAAAAAATATTTGCACATCCAGATTATATACATTCTTCCTATTTCCAAACTTAAAATGGCATAATTGATTCTGTATAATAATATTAAAAAGTAAAACAATTCTCTATAAGTCTCTAAATCTTAAACAGTACATTTGAAATACATAATATCTATATAACTTATTTTTCTAAACCGGGGTTGATATAGTTAGAGAAAAACAAGATTATTTTGTTAATAAAATAAAAATGCAAAACTGAAAGGGCACTCAGAGCTCAAGGTACTATCGCCATCATGGATGATGCAGCAAATAGGCTCTAGATGGGAAGTGGTTTTAAATTTATGTATTCTCCAATGTCTGTCTGTTTGTTAGCAGGAGTACGCAAAAACTACTGATGCGATTTTCTCCAAACTTGGTGGAAGAATGGTGTCCGGGCCCATAACATTTTAGAGCATATCTGGATCATGATCCAGGAAAAATTTATTAAAGGCTTTTTAACAAATATTTAACAATAGATTTTTTCCTGTTAGTAGAATTACACAAAAAACACTAATTAGATTTTTATAAAACTTGATAGACGGGGTGGGGCCTGGGCCTGGAATCAACCCGTTAAATTGTCGAAGTGATCCGTGCATGGGATAATGCTGCAATAAAAAAAACCCCCTGAAATCCCGAAAAATCCCAATCTTTAATTAACATGGGGCAAAAATGTTCATCTGACACACACTTGGGGAAGACATCTTAATAACTAAGTCATAATAATGATTATTAATCATTAATAATTAAAAATAATTAAGTTATAATAATGCATTTGTGGCTGGCAAAGGTACCTTGCACTCTACGAGTGCCCCTCTAGTTACTCATATGCTCGTCTAACAAGATGTTCTATAGCATGTGGATGTGAGCAAATTAGCTAAATAAATAAATAACTAAACAAACAAACAAAAAACTCTTGTTTGAAAGATTTATGAGATGACTGGGGATTGACTTTCAAGGTCACTCAGGCTTAAAGGTAATTGCTTTCCTATTAGTGTTCCACAATAACGGCACTCGTTTCAAAAGTCATAAGTGCTTGATCTCCAAAATTTTGTGAAATTGCTCTGGTCTTGACCGTTGACCTTGACATTCCAAAATAATTTCTGGAACTTGTATCTCCAAGTTTGATGAAAAGCCATGCACAGGTGTGGTCAGAATTTGTTCAGTCAAACTGACTCACAAAAGTTGGTGATTAACTGTTTTGGGTGGAACAAAAACTGAAAGAACTACAACAGTACTGGATACCATGTTTTACTTGGTATGCCTCTGCTGTAAACTATTTTAGTGTGTGCTTGAACTGTGACCCGGATTTTTTACCTATTTTCTTAAAACCTTTACCAGTTCATGGGCATTTAGTACTGAGCACACTTGTGGATCAAATCCATGTGCAGGTGTTCAACCTACAGGGTGTCCATAAAATTTTTCTAAGATGACCTCAGGTGACCTTAAACATTGACCTATTACATCAGAACCTGTACCAGTTCATAGGTCTTTAGTAGTGAGTAATTGGTGAATGTTTGGTTAAAATCCATTGAGGGCTTCAAAAGATAGAGGTGTCCACAAGGTAGTTCGGACAGACGCATGCATGGACACACGAACAGGGCAAGAAAATAATGCCTTTGGCACCAGCACGGTAGGTGGAGGTATAATAATGTTGCTTGGAACATACAAAATTTATAGTGTTTGGAATCACTGCATAATGCAATGTGGTAATCTTCCGGGGGGAAAAAAAAACCCCACTAGTTTAAATAGAAAGAAAAATAGAATTTAAAAATCAAAAAGGCAAACAACCATAAATAGTCTAGACAGATATTGAAGTTGTTCTCAAGTGGTTTGGTGGTGGGCAGTTGGATCCTCTATATTCCTAAAATATAAATTTTTTAATTGACTTCCCATGAGTGGACACGGTGCACGAAAGGGTTCAACAAGGAGACTGAAATAAGGGTCCTCATTAAAAATATGTAAATCAGATTTGACTTGAGTTTATCCCTCTGAGTTTATATATTGCATTAATAGGGACATAAAAAACAAATGTTTCTGACAGAATTTCAATCTGATAGCTGCCTGTGGAAATCAGCTCAGTTATGAATACATGATCTGTGCTGAGTATTTATTTCTCAATGATAAACCTTTATGGATGTACCAACTTAACAACAGTGCATTACACAGAGAGCGGTTATCTGAGATTGGGTCGTCTTTCCAGACACCGCGTTGAGTGGCTTACAAATCAAGATTGCTGTGACTAATTACTTAACCAGTTGTTAACGCTACAAGCATCCCACCACATAAGGACACCCAAGAGCGATCTCGAGGTGGAGTCAATCTGCTTGTTCAAATGCATGTTTGAAGATAATTATTATAGAGACTTTTGCTGGAATTTGGAAATATTTTTTTGAGAAAACAAACAAACAAACAAACAGGCAAACAAACAAACCCTCCACATTTGCCAAATTGGTTCCTCTCCACATTTCTTGTGTCTTTGTTTAAACGGTTACTCACCTTGCCAGAAAGAAAGGAAGATGACGGATTTGATGGTGAGGAACTTGAGTACAGGTTCAAAGGGTCTCAGGTGGTCACTGGTGGCAGAGTAGAAGAGGAACAGCGCATAGAGGGACAGACTCACAGAGACGTTGTAGATGATTGTAATGTAGAGGTAGCCTCCATTCACGCTATAAGAAAAAAAACAACAACCCCACAACGTTCCTTTTTTGCTTCACTTAAATACAGCACTGATTTCTTCATGATATAGTGCATCTTATTTGTAACTCACTGGATCATGTGAAATGGAAAAATGAATAAAAACTCACTTAAAGTCTCCGTCATGATATTTGCCAAAGGCTTGAAGGAAGATGGTGATGATGGCCATGATGGGTTTCACCACGCAGAACTGAAGCGTGGCCTAGAATGACAAGCAAAACTGAGTGAATTGTGAAGAAATCTTATCCTAGTAGTAAACTGATATTGGGGTGTAACAGGACATCGTCACACGATTCAAGTGTGATGCAGATGCGTTGTTTAAACACCAGAGTTTCCAAAGTGTGAATCCCATAGAGTTGAAATATACAGTGAGCACTCTGGTTTTATAATTGTTCTTTCATGGAAAGCTTGAAAGGTCTGCATGTGTGATCATTCCAGATTGCAACCACAAACATGCACAATGTGTTATATTTGTCTTGAACACACACGATATATGGTGAACCTGTACTACATTTTGTTTTTAAGTTTACACCTCTGTTCATACAGACAAAATGTGCATAATTTTACACAGTTTGAGATTCAGAAATAAAATTAAAAAGGAAATTCATCAGTTAATCTATTTTTCCCCCCTTTTAAAATTTTGTCCAAAATATTCCAAGAATTAAACAATCAAATCATGACACTACTGAAATTGTAGATACTCTTTAAAAAATTTGTTTTTGGGTCAGTCTCATTGAGTGCAATTTGAATATGCACCAAGGCAATAATCAGTCAGGTCTCATATATGCAGGAGTGCAATATCAAGTTAATTAAAAAGAACTCCCTCATCAAAGCAGTCCACTCAGTAAAAAATACAAAAGTAAAAAAGGCTGCTCATTCAGTATGCTTCAGCTGAGCTCTAGTCTGAACACAGTGCAAGGTGCTGCTTTGAAAAACGGCCACGTAGCTGTCCAGTCAAAGAGAACCATGTGTTTAGCAGTTTCCATTTTTCTATCTAAAAAAAAGTTCATTTCACAGACTATTCACTGTTTTGAAGCGGAGTCTCGAATCCAATTTCCATCAGCGTTATGCTCCGAGTGCTGGGAGCTTCTCCGTTTCCTTTGCAGACAGCATCATTCTGACAGCTCCTATTATTTCTCTGTGTTTATAACAAAGTTGATCACACCTAGTCTTCATTGTTTTTTTTTTCTTTTTAGGCTTTTTCTGTTGAATGTTATTTGAAGGAAAAGGGACTGGAAAGAAATTTGTGTGGCTGCTGCTTTATGATTTAGGAAAAAACAGGTTATAGGATAGTTTCAGTGACGGAACATCCCAAGGCAAACATTTCTGCACTGTTTTTATTTCTCATTCTGAGGAAAACAGAATGAATATTGCTGGTTTCTGGCATTTCAATATATTCAGTATATAGTCATGAATCCTCTTCAATTTTGCCACTGGCAAATTTTTCAAACAGCGAGTGCTGGGAGACCACCTCTGAAGATTACATACTGGCATTTATATTCAGGCAGCTATTGAACATTGTGCAAACTTAATTCAGCTCTTTGTAAATCATAATACAGCACATAACCTACGTGCTTAACCTTCAGCAGCTGTGATGTTATTCCCAGTGACAGAGGTAGCAAATGAAATGTCTAATACACACAGCAGGCTTCACACTACATCGTTCTGATGATTACTCATCAAGAAAAGAAACAAACCTGTTTGCAGAATCTTAAAAAGCCAATAGAGTAACTTATTCCAGCCAGACAGCAGGTGCCATACATGCAACTTGACCTGAGGAGAAAGCAAAGTGAGACACAGATTAAATAAGTGAGATATATACAGGCACTTTGAGAGGTTGGAGATTTCTAGGAAACCTTGCCTTATATGATCCAATGGCTGCTTCTTCTTTCCTCTGTCTACACCCTGGATGCATCTGAATACTCAGTATGTACTAACCTCACTTTAGTACGAACAACCCGGTCATCCCTGTGGCATGTTCTATGTGTATACAAACCAGTAATAAGCTCAGGCATACACCATCACCATCTGACCTGTCCTTTAACCTGAATGTTTTCTTGTTCACAAAAATAAAGTAAATCAGGATCCTCATACCAGATGCTACATAATGGGCTTAAGTGTGATTTAATAAAAAGTGTTACATTTGTTTTTCTTGTCTTGGACACTGGCTTCACTTCGGACCAGCATTTTATTTGTTATTTTCCTTCAGTGGAATAATTCTTCTTTAGTAATTGCAAGGCTCAAGGTAAACTACAGAACACTGTAGTGTGGTGTCTTCACATACTACAGGTTTGTAGATCATCCAACGCATTTTCACGTCGGCCTAAAAACCTCCAGCAACAAAGATTAATGTCGAATGCCTCAGAATGGAAATTCTCAATATATTATTGTTTGTATGTGCACATGGGAAGTGCACGAAGATGCCGAAAGAGTTGGAAAATGTGTGTTGTAGAGAAATACAGAAGATAACAAGCTCAAACTTTTCATTTTACTGTTGACAAACAATTAGCATGTTTCTGCACCACAGTAATCATCATGGAGCAGTGCACCGAACACCAGGAAGACTTCAGGAGAATATGACTACATTTACCTAGAAAACTAGTTTGCGAGGCTTTCGTGTGGGTGGCAGATCGGGATGGGCGGTAATACCGCTCTGCATGGGGGCAGTGGGCGAAGGCCAGCTAATCAGAAAGCCATGCCATGACATACTAGTTTGTCCCAAAAATAATAATAATACTAATAATAATAATGATAATAATAAGTGGAAAAACTTGCTTATGGCCAGCACAAACATCCCTAATGAAAAACTCAAACATGCACAAAGCTTGTTATTCGGCACTCCGGCATCAGCTAACATAGCTATTCAATACACTGAAACAACATTTGTGGGTCAAAAAAAAATGGAAAAATCATAATCTTTCTCCTTTGTATACCTACTGAATATTCAGACATCCTACGTATTGCTTTCTGTGTGATAATAGTATGGAAGTATCAGTATTCGAATTCAGCCCAAGCCATTCTTTATGAACATGATTTAACTGCATGCACAAGAGGGGGGACATTTTCCCTTACTTCCCCACTTTTTTAATTCACAGAACAAAAGCGAAACATTCAAAGCAAATGAAAAAGCCCAGTAGATTATTATGCTAAATTTAAAAAAAAAGAAAAAAAAAAAAAAAAAAGCACAATCACAAATAAGCTGGGATGCCGGTTTGGGACTTTTAGCACATTCCTTAACTGTAAATGAGCACGGATGTAGCCGATTTCCTTACAAACAAAATGCTAATTAGTCCCCATCTGCGTATAACTGTAGTGATTCTGATTAGAGCAGAATAAATCCAGCTGTTCCTTTAGAACTCCTTTGCTTGGGTATTGCTTCTTAAAGTAAAGAGGGCTACAGGGAGCTTTTAGAAACCCTCAGTGTAATATTATTAGAAATGCACACAGGAGGGGGGGGGAACCCCCCAACAACATTAAAAGCCCTAAACCAGGCGTTCCTAGAAATCTACCACCCTCCACATTCAGAGTTTTTAATCAGTGCCTTTCAGGAACACCTGGAGTGTTTTTCAGTCAGGTGTGTTTGATGAGGCATGTCAGTTTCACGATGGTACATGGAGATTACATTTAGTTCCATTCTGAGCCATGCATGAAGCAAGAACCGGGTCTGTATTTAAAACTCAGTTTAATAAGGTTCTGTTTTAGGTGTATAAAATGATGCCAAAAAAAAAAGGTTTGTGGTATACGCCATGATAAAGTGATATGTTTACACCAACAGTGATAAAGAAGGTAAATGAGCTAAACAGAAACAGTAGTTTGACTAAAAAGTAGTTTGACTGAAAGCACAACTAACTTACTTTCACCGTACTTTCTCCAAACAAAATAGTATTACATTAACAAAATACTGGACAAATAAATAGTTTGTTGTTTTTTAGCTGGAAAATAATTGATGTGACTGCACTGTGATAAAACCCATCAGGGCTGGAGTTAATACTGACAAAATAACCACTTTTCTAAAAAAAAAAAAAATTATTTTATAGGTTGAAAATGGCTTAAAATATGATAAAGATCAGTGGTTTGTTACTTATCAACCTCATGAGTAAAAAAACAATATAAATAATAATAATACACATTCAATCCCGGCAGGTGCTTAGAAAGAAAGTGACTGATAAAAAAAACAAGACAATATCTAGTGTCTAGGTGACGTTTTGAGCCACAAGTCTATGCAATCGGCCATTGACACATTTTTCCTTCTCAACATCATAATTTATTAAAAAATAAATAAATAAATAAAATAATAATAATTACCACCAATATAGGTAAACTAGTTTAGACCACAGCAATCACTGTAATTGAAGCACTGAAGAAACATTCCTTACATTTCCAGGAATCACAGTAGTTATGCAATCAATCCATGTGATAACGGGTGTCTATGCTTCCGGAAAGGATTGGAATGCACTTACGGAATCGGTTTTCCTCGTATTTCAGCCATGATTGCACTCTCTCCACCGAGATACTCAAAGGACAGGCTCAAGAAGTTGTAGATTACAAAAGCTGAGAGGAACAAAATATAAAGGATTTACATCAACTTATGTCTGCTTCACTTATGTATTTATAGAAAAGAGCAAGAAAGTGTCTTCTAACACAGAGCACATTAAAGAACAAGATTGTCATTGATCTGTTGTGATATACTGTTGCTACTTGAAGTAGGTCTCAACATTAAAAGGTTCTCTCTCTCTCTCTCCCTCTCTTTGAGTGAATCTTAAAAAAAAAAAAAAAAAAAAAAACTATACATGAGATGACAATTAAAAAAAGTAAATAATGTATTGAGAGCAAGTTATTTGCATGAAACCTTTCCATGCTTGTGCACATTGCTTTTATTTAATACAAATTACTTTCAGAAATTCAGACTACATGAATATTTTATGCGGGAGCCAAGAAGAATAATGAAAATGCCTCTTTGACATTACAAACTACAATTCCTTTAAATGACTTGACTCATTTCAATTCTACAGGTTTATTTAAAAAATAAATAAATAAATAAATGAAAACCCTACTACTAAATCCACTGACCGGCACATTTATAACCGGGAAAAAACATGCTCTAATTTTTATTGTCTTACAGAGGAAAGGATGGTGGGGAAAAAAATGATGAAAACAGATACGATAAAACTGCATTGAAGTACGTTCTTTGTAGTATAAAAAATGTTGAGAGGAACAAGTTTGGGCAGTTGGATATCTGCAACATTGCAACATGTGAGTACAGCTGGCTTAGTGAGTAAAGCCATGTCTATAAAGGGGAAATAAAGCTACCTACCTTCATAGCAGTCACGGATGGAGTCGAAGTAGACATAGTACTGGTCGTTACTGATGAAGAGGAGGCTAAGCCAGGAGTCAAAGGCATAAATGGGGACAATAAAGAGGATGCGGATGATGTAACGCTGCTCGTTTGGCACTGTGTATGACCTCAGATGCAAGTAGATCTAAACACACACACACACACACACACACACACACACACACACACAATTATAAACATGATAAAAACAGAATATGAATACAAAAATATTTCTCCAAGTTTTTTTTTTCTTGGACAAATATGGCTGCTCAAGGTCTGGTAGAAAAATAGAATGGAATTATTAAAGAAAATCACAGGTATTGTTTATGCTGGGGCCTGTAGTCCCACCTGATTAGTTCCCTTATTTATTTATTTAAAACTAGGGACAAAAATTTCTCCAGTATGGAGTTGGAACTCTATAACCAGCAACCGCACAATGGCTATACACTGTAATCCTACAGGGCAAACAACCACGCCAAAATCAACTACTTGGTTTTACCACGGACAGGTCCATAATGTTATTAAGTATCTGACAGCGTGCTATGGATCTCTCCAGAGATATATGGGTGTCTGTTTACCCCAATAACTGTAAAGAAAGACTGTTTCTACCTTTCTCTTTGAAGAAGTCTATTCCCAAAGTAACAAAAGGTGTGATAGTCGACTACATGTGCTAAAGGGGGTGCTGCGCCACGGACCGGAAGAAGGAAAAGGGTAAAAATAATGAGTGTAGAAACCTTCTACCCTCTTTTTTTCAGATTTTTGAGGTAAACAGACACAGGTGGGTCTCTGTAGGGATCCTTTCCATGTTGACAGACACTCATGATCATAATAGGAATCTGTCAGTGGGGAAAACAAGTGGTTTACTCTGTTGAGTTACCATGTATAGATAGTCTGTGGTTACCGATTAGCATTATAAATAATATTGAACTGATTTCAATCGAATGGCAGTAGTTCGATTCCCGGGTTCGTCACGGATGTATTTGAGTGGAACTACGTTCTCCCCGTGCTTACGTGGGTTTCCTCCAGCTACTCCGGTTTCCTCCCTCAGTCCAAAGACATGCACATTAGGATAATTGACTGTTGCGAATTGCTCTTATGTGTGAGTGAGAGTGGCTGTGTGTGCATTAGCCCGGTGATGGACTGGTAAACTGTTCAAATTGGCTGCAATAGGACCTAGTTTCCCCATGACCCTAGTAGGATTAAGCACTTTGGAAATTTAATGAATGATTTCAGTTGGTTTCAATCCTATAATTAAAATGGGAATAAAAGGGTTGGGAAATTAGGAGCCTGATTAAAAAAAAAAAAAAAAAAAAAAAAAAGGATCTTAAACATATCACTGATCAATGTGAATAGGTCAGGATTAAAGAAAACAAAAACAGCAATAAAAATCAATCCACAAGAAAGATCCACCTACTGTACCTTTGTTCCAGTGACATATCCTGACGGAAACCTGGGCACTAACATTATCTTTTACCTGCTGTTTTATCACACCCAAGTTGCATACCACAGTTAATCATTACACTTGTAGAACACTAAAGTATGATTTTTATGTGAAATTATCCTGTAAATCACTCTGGCCTTGGGAAATATTACTCATAAAAATAAGAAACTCATTTAGCTGAGATTTCAGGATGATTTCGGGTACTTGAAAATCCTTGAGAGTGTTTCATGTGAGAGATTTTGTAGTCACAAACCCAGACCATCATCCTGTTTCTATATGCACAGACGATGACTCAGATGAAAAAAGGTTGTTTTTCCCAGGCTTGGCTATCACGTGGGCAGAGGATTAATGCATGAAGGTGCTCTAGAGAACCAAGGCGAGTGTAGGAAGAGAAATAGGCTATCCTTTGCACAGCTGAAGGTAAGAGAGACTAAATGACTCCCTCCACTGACTCTGTAACTTGGAGATTTGTCACTATTCTTCACTATACTGGTTGTACATGTTGTTGTTACAGAGTGTGATGTATTTGTTTGTGATCAGAGTCTCAGTCATTTGAAAGCACAAGCAGTAAATTGGTATATGATTTTATTATCTTAATTTTAGACTTTTATTCAAGGACATCTGGCTGTGGATAACACATTGTGAGATTCCATCCAAAGTGCAGGAGCAGATTTGTAAACAAGCACCACATTGATAAGGGCATAGTTTAGTATTCGCTCAATCATCGGAAAATTGCTAGTTTGACTGGCTGTGCTCTAAAGCGGGAGGGGTCTATTTTCCTCTCCTGTCAATCAGAACATCACTAATGAATCACAGGTGTCTGTGAGCTCATGCATGCAGAATGGGGGAGATTACACTTTCCGCTGATCGTCTTTATGAAAAGATGAAGGGATTGGCCTCAAGCATCTTGGAGGAAGCCTTTGCATGCCCCACCCTTCCCTATTAGTCTTGGTCCTGTGACAGCAGACAGGTAGCCAATGGGTAAGAACTAGTAAGACCAAATATGGGAGCAAAGATTAAGAGCCAAGAGGGAAGAAGAAGAAGAAAAAAAAGGACTGAATCTAATTAATCTAACCTAATTTTGTGCTTTCTTGTCTTTGTTACCACCCCACATGTGACAAATCAGTGCTCACTTTTAAACTAACACATTTGTTTTATAGAATGTTGTAACCTCTCAGACAGAATGCCTCAAGTGCACGAAGGACAAAAGCCATCCCCCATACAAACAGTTTCGGACAATCAACATTTTTATTAGCCACCCTACGCATAGGTTTAGATCATAGGGAGTGCCTATGCAAAGGTTCAGAAAGTTACCATGCATATGAGCAGAGCAATGGCCCGGAAAAACTTTACATGTTCAAGGTCAAGTGTCAAGGTCAAAGGTCACATATGCAAATTACCTACCCCACACACAGGTTTAGGTCATAGGGAATGCCCATGTACCTCACTGCAAATCCCTTACAGTCCATGTCTGCTTTAAGTCACCAAATGCTGATTTTCCTCCCTTTAGAGGGACGTCCTCACTCACTGCTTAGAATGCTGTCCCCGGATCAAGCGGAAGATTATGAGATTCTTTGCCAGGCCTTTACTGCACCACCTTTGGTGTTTAACTGTCTGTAGGTCTTTCTTTCTTTTGTCTACGCTCAACTGAGTTGACCAACTCGGCCACTGAATTGAAAAAAACGGTCACTGTCCAAAAATTTATGGACCTAGCCACAAGTTAGACATAGTATTGTTTCCGATTTTATTCATTTTGAACCACACACACACACACACACACACACACACACACACACACACACTTCACAGTATAATCCAGCCTACTGACAACAGGCATAAAGCCTTGCTTTTGTTCTAATGGATTAGATTTTCCAGTGTCAGCAGTTTTCATTAATGAAACTAATGGAATGGCCGCTGTTTTAGACAAAGCCACATGGCTGCCAAGTCTACTGTACTACCTTTTCAAAAATTATTCAAATCCAAGCATACTGGTCTAAAGTATTAAAATCCATATGTGACCGTTGGAAAGAACTGTACAAATATGTTGGGAACATTTTTAGAAATGCATACATCAGCAGTTTTAGTTGAATAGAGCACCTGTGATGTCTGATATACTGGCCATCCTGCTCAGAGCTCAGTATTTCCTTTCCTATTTCTTTTAAATGAAATGAATGCACACTGGATTTTTATCTCTTGCCACACACCTCTTCAGCATTCAAGAACAGGCAAAGAGCAGAAAAATAATTTTTCCCCCTTAAAAGTACTCACACGAGTATATGGTAGTGAAAGCATATGACCTTTGAGCTATGCTAAAATACATCGCAGGCCTGTGGGTTTATTAGGCTAGTGTTCATAAGACCTTTTTTCTGATTCAAGCTTTTCTCGACTGCAATCAGTAACAGGAAATATTGTACGGAGTGACTAAGTCAGTTTTTCACTCGTCTTCATGTGTGATTTTTATTTTGTTTATTTATTTATTTATTTTTACAAGAAGTCTAAAAAAATCTGTGATTTCAATGATCTGCAAAATAGATCAACAGAGGGGAAATATAAACAGAGAAGGGACCGTGATCTCATTTCTAACACACGTCACTGTTGGCTGAGGTGCTGTCGAGCCTAACCAGCACTGCAGGAACAAAACCTCAGCCTTACACTTTAAGTAAGTATAGAGGACTGACGTCATGACTGAGGGGAAAAGACTGCTTAAATCTGTTCAGGATTTACATACATTTTCTTTGCAAAACCTTTCCAACACTCCTGTACTGGCTGCTGTGTATATGACGTCTGCTTGGACAAACTGCTTGGCTGCTAGTTATATACATAGTGAAATAAAACTGCACAGACTTTTTTTTTTTTTTTATATAGTGAAGGGAGAATGGTTCATAGAGATTCATTTTCCGGCTTAACGCCAACATGTCATTGTATAAGCTGTCTGAAAACCTCCTGCTTCTCAAAGGCATTATACTTTCTGGAGGGAGGACAAAAGACTTCGGAGGCAATCAAACATGTCCTCCAGGTGCCCTCCAGGCATTGCACAAAAGAAACTCATCCTCTGAACCAGTCTCCCATCACTACTGTTCTAGCAGTCCGATTACAGAATACATCATGTAAAGGAGGAATTGATATTACATTTTTATGGGTCACAAAATTCAACAAAATTCCAATCAAATAGTATATTACACTTTACATACACATATACAATGAACAGCCAAAAGCACTGAGAGGTACAGTTAATAACAGATCATCTAATTACACTGTTATCTGTTGTAGGGTGGAAAATATTAGGCAGAGAACACTCAGTTTTCAAAGCTGATGTGCTGAAAGCAGTAAAATTGGAAATTCTAAAGGGCAGAGTGACAAATAGCCAAATTATTATGGCTAGACAACTTAGCGAGAGCATCTCCAAACCAAAAATCAAATTAAAAACCACAGAGCATAAGTTGGGGTGGATGGTTGTCTAGTGGTTTGTTTCTACCAGAAGTGTTAGGAGAATAAATGGTGAAGAACAGATTCAGGAGCACCTAGTCCTCACTCACCCACATGGGGAATGAAGGCTAGCATGTGTGGTCTGATCCTACAGAACAGCACAAATTGCAGAAATATTTAATGCTCATTATGACAGAAAGGTGCCAGAATATATAGGCAGGTGATTTTATTGTTAGGGCGGATCAGTGCATATACAGGTATGTCCATATATATTTGACGGGTTACGGTTTCTGTGATTTTGTCTCTCTACACACCTCAATGGATTTGAAATGAAGCAAATAAATAAAATTAAATAAATAAACAAATAAACAACAATAATAAATAATAATAATCTAGGCAAATGATTGTTATGTCTTCTTCATCTTCTTCCGCTGATTCCGGGATCGGGTCGCGGGGGCAGCAGCCTAAGCAGTGACTCCCAGCGGTCCCTTTCTTCAGCCACTTCCTCCAGCTCTTCCGGGGGGATACCAAGGCGTTCCCAGACCAGCCGAGAGACGTAGTCCCTCCAGCGTGTTCTGGG
>JAQMYF010000001.1:39307269-39324639 GCA_030014195.1 Neosilurus mollespiculum
CCAGCCCTTAGGCAGTTATATTTTGAAAAGGTTACATAACTATATGAACATTCCATATTAGGTTTTGAGATGTCCCACAGGGCTTGGCTCAGGGCTTGGGATAAATTACAAATTCCTTCCTCTAATATTGTAGTGCACTTGATAACATATAGGCTATTTTATATTCATATTAGCCATTTATAGGCCACTCTGTAGAGGGCACTTCTGGGGATCAAGGAGTTATTTTGAATTTGACCATCAAAACTTAGTATTGAGTTAATATGAGTACATGCATACAAACATGTCAATATAAAATATTAGCCAAATAAAAATAAACAATTTATTAAATTTATTTACTTTGCTAGCGCATGAGCACACCTAGTTAGGAATAATGCGTAGATTGCATAGAACAAGCAGAACATGCACATGCAAGAATAAAATTGAGGTTTATGAAGTTAAACACAAAAGAAAGGCCCACAGACCACTGCTCAGACTCGCACATAAACAAACAAATATATTACTCAGACTATCAGAGAGACAGGCAGGTAACAGCTCTCAGAGTATTTGAGAAAACCTTACTTAAGCAAAGGAGCTCTAGTTTAGGTGCACAAGCTTAAACTTATACACAATATAACAGAAACTGTAGGCCGGGCAGAGATGGCGAGATCATGACTATGTCTCTCTCTCTCTCTCTCTCTCACATTAATATACCCTTATATTTTGTATTGAAAAACAGGAACATGCACTTAATATAACTGATTATGAAAGATGAAAAAAGTTTGCATTTTATAGTATTAACATTATATCCGGTTTTCTAATCCTACATAAACAGCAAATATAATAAATATGATATTTAATTATGGACAACCTATTTAATATGTGGAAAACATTTTATTGTCAAGGGGTTGTCTGGTGAGCAACCAGCTTTTCTGTTCTTATTTTGTACTTTTCTTTTCCAAATGAGACTTATATCTACAGTATGCTCCAAGACTGTGTTAATTGTAGATCCTTATCATGGCCTCAGATAATGCTGCCCCAATGATCAGGCAATATTTTGGGCCTCTTTTTTGCTGCCACTTTCTCTAACCTGCATAATTTTGGGGTTGTGTTCCCTCTGTCCTTGTTGTTCGGCAACCATGATAAGCAAGTGACTAAATCTTGGTTTTTCCACCTAAGAGACATTATTCAATTGAGATCCCTTGTGTCAAACACAAAACAAGATATGCTTATACAGTACGTGACTTTTTCATCTAGCCTTGAGTACTGTAATGTACTTTTTTCTTTGCTTTGTAAGTCTACACTTGATGAAGTGTAGTCAATTCAGAATGCTGCTGCAAAACTAATCACTAGGGCAAACATACATGTCAAATCACGCAACTACTCTTCACATCAACCCCCTACTCATATCTCTTCTTTGCTCCTTGTTGTATTTAGAATCCACTTTAAAATTCTCGCTCTTACTTACAGACCGACTCCTGTATATGTGGCTGATCTACTTCACCTTCACTTATCAGTTCACTCACTCAGGTCAAATAGGCTAAAATTACTGTCCGTCCTACGCACCTGTCTAAAGACCCATGCTTATGGACTTTTTGAGGCTGCAGTACCCAAACTGTGCGATGATCTGCCTACATCACTAAGATTATTTGATTCTGTGATCACTGTTAACAGGTAATTAAAGACATTACTGTTTACATTGGCATGTAGGAAATATATTTGAAGTGCGTATTACATTAGTCAGCCATAACGTTAATTCCAACTGACAGGTCTGCATCTAGGCAGCCCTATACACAACAAGCTGTAATGCACTGTGTTTTCTGACTCCTTTCTATTATAGCCAACATTAAAAGTTTCAGCAGTTTGTGCAGTAGTACGTAGCTCTTCTGAGGGATCAGACCAGACATACTAGCCTTCGCTCCAAACGTCCATCAGTAAGCCTGGGGTGCATGTGACACTCTTGCCAGTTCACTCATTGTTTTTACTTGGACCACCTTTGGGGTAGGTACTTATCACTGTATACAAGGAACATCCTACAAGACCTGCTATTTTGGAGATTATTAGACCCAGTCATTTAGCCATCATAATGTGGCCCTTGTCAAAGTCACTTAGATCCTTATGCTTGATCATTTTTCCTGCTTCCAACACATCAACTTTGAGAACTGACTGTTCACTTTCTGACTAATACATCCCACTCCTTGGAACTGTGATGAGATCATCAACGATATTCACTTTACCTCTCAGTTTCATAATGTTTTTAATGGTATGGCTGATGAGTGGGTGTACTTATTAAGTATTTTAGATTTGTATATCTGTTATGTTTTTTCATTTCCATTTTATGTTGTTAATTGCTTTTTTCAAAGCACTTTGTGACTTTTTGCCTGTGAAAAGCACTATATCAGTAAATTGTACTTACTTGCTTATTTAAGTTTAATTTTGTGAGACCTGCTTGTTATTGCATGCTTTCTTGCTCATTTTGGAATAGATTGAAATCAAACTGCCACTTCAGCCACATCAGATAGAGATGTTCAAACCCAAAAATCTTGCTTTAACGCAGGAGTAATAAAACTGTTGGAGCAATGCCATAGAGATTTGTGTTTTCCCACTGCTATAGCACACCCACATGGGCCTTGGAAATTAGCTGATGAATTAAATCAAGTGTGTTAAATGAGGTACAACACTACGCTCTGCTCTAGGGAGTAGGTTAGCACACTGTAGCTGGGATGAGTTGGTATGTTTACAACAGAGCTAAGAAGCAGCAATGCACAATTGTTACTGTGGTTTTTAAATAGTTGTAGCTGTACTTTTTTCCTTCATTTATTACTGAACTCTGAAATTGTTAACTGTACTTTAGTAAATTTCAAAAGGGGCAGCACAGTGCCATAGTGATTATCATCTCTGCCTCACAGCAATAAGGTACTGGGTTCTTGGGATTCCTGGACTTGACGCTGGAGTTTCTGTGTGGAGTTTGTATGTTCTCCCTGTGCTTGCATGGGTTTCCTCTGGGTACTCCGGTTGCCTCCCACAGTCCAAAGACATGCACATTATTCCAAATTGCCCCTAGGTGTGAGTGTGAATGGTTGTGTGTGTGTGTGTGTGTGTGTGTGTGTGTGTGTACTGGCCCTGCGATGGACTGGCAAGCCTTTCAGGGTGTGCCCCAGACTCCTTGTGTCTCTAGGAGGATTAAAGATGCACATTCAGTTATCTTCTGTTTCTAGTTTATTTTGGCTGAATCTAAACGTTTCCTTGTGAAACCACTCAGTTCGCAGGCTTAGTATCTCATATTGAGCTGCATTTTCTGTTCTTTGTCTGTTTACAATAACAGTAACAATAACAAGACTGCTTGACCGACGGAACGATCCTGCACATTCACGCTAACTTTGTAGTGCAACATTGATTCACAGAAAAAAAAGTCTGAGATCACGTGTTAAGAAACAGAAGAAGGCTTTCGAGTTCAAGAGAAATAAAAACATCATTGTGCATGAATATCATCATGCCTGGTGCATGGGTCATTGAGACTTGCATACATGAGTAAGCAAATGGTTTAAAAAGATATCATAGCCAAATTGTTTTATTTCCAGCAGATAACTCTGTATTTCATGTTTATTTAATATGCATGGAAAGTGAATGGGTACTTTCAAGCAGTGTGCCAAATGAATGAATAAATGAGTGAATGAATATAAGTTTTCTATTAATACACAAGTCTCTGAGTCATGGTGGTAGCAGCATACCACGTGTTAGAGCCATTGTGTTAGCAGCATACCACTTCCCTGATAGTAACTCATTAAGAATATATATCATACACCCATGTATACTGTATATTCCTAGTTAGCACTTCTGCTTGAAACATGGGTGTGAACATAACATAAAAGCTGACACACCAAAAAGGCATGTAGAAATGGGTCACTCCTTTATGTTACCTCTTTACTTGTGTCAGAAAAAGAAAAAAGAAAAGGAAAGGATGGGACTGGAAGGAAGCAATTAAAGAACCAGCTAATATAAAGGGAGAGAAATCACATTTATGCAGATTAAAGGAAAACCAGGCAGAATGGTTAATCTTCTGTCTTGCTGCAGAATAATGATATATTTTAAGTCACACTTTTAATTCCAGTCTGAATTCTGACTGAGTAGGAATGCTAGAGTCATAGACTTCACGCTGTGCATGATTTATGCCATATGTGCAGTTTGACTGTGGCACCTGTGCACATATTTCTGCCTCTGTAGGCAAAATCTAAGCAATTTGCAAATCCAACACTTTGAGGAAGAGTTTGAGAAATACATTCCAAACTCAACCAGTAAACACAGTGCTACAATTTATAGCAGAGCTCCTGAGCAGAGCAGAATAGGCATGGCACATTACTTGGGTGGTTGTTACTGTTTTCATTCCACCACAGGAAACCCAATAAGGCTTCCATGTCACATGACACATGGAACATATGGACACACATGGCCATAATGAAATCGAAACCAAAAATAGAGGCTCATACACCACTGTTCAGACACGCACAGAATAAAAAAAAAACCCACACAATCTAACTCAGTAGGTAGCAACACAACACCAAACATTAATGGGAGCATGGAGCATGAACTCGTAAAATGGATAATTGATCTAACAAGACAGGCCATACAAAAGAAATCAGCTACTGAATGGTAGTCAATACAAAAAAACTGTTAAACTTTCCTGCTTTCTATTTATTTATTCATTTCCTCCATTGCTGAAGTTGACTGAGCTCTTAAAGGAGCCGCGCTACTCTTATAACACCAGCCTTGGACACCTATCAATAGAGATATTTTTTGGGAGCTCAACTTGTAAGCAGTGCCTAATTCTATATATTAGTTAATAGTGTTTACTGCAGTATTCTAACTATGCAAACCTCTATTAGCTGTTATCACTCATCCACATACTTTTCACATGAACTCTTAGGGAATGCTGAAGAACGACATTTTTGAGCCACTTATTAACTTAACCTTTCAGTCTGCAGCTATTTCTAGAATCAGTAGTTTTCTCAAGTCACTTCTGTTGAAAATGAAGGAATAAAATGACTCTGATTTTCAAAGGATAATGTTTTATTGACTTTAAAACACATCCATTAATAAATGGTCATTAATACTGTTCACTAAAGTGACTGAAGCTTTGTCAAGCCTGCCTGAGAAAGCTGTGCCTTTGAGGCTTGTTAAAGTAGCTTTGTCAGTGAACTTTTAATCTTTGACTGACAGCATCGACCATTCCAAGGGCTGCAGGATATCCATAAAAAATTTAATATTTAATAAGATTGTAATTGAAGCATATTTAAGTAGATGAACTCTTTTTTTGAGTAGCACTGCCTTTTAGCTACAGAGTCTTGAAACCCATTCTGTACCAGGAATATTTTTCCCTGAATAATATTTTTCATTGCTGTCTTTATGAGTTTTTTGGGGGTGTGAGTCGTAATTTTTTTTTAAACTTGAAGTTGTGACTGAAGTGAAAGTAGAACTACAGAAAACATGGCTGAAAGTGAGGATTATATAACCATTCCTGTCAAAGTGATGAGAGCGCAATGGGATGCTCATTCAGCTTGGAATTTGGGAAATCAGGAACTTGGGCCACATCCAACCTGTATGATGCTATTTCACTGCTTTAAACCCAAACAATATAAATTAAATACTACATGTTTATGTAGTTTACAAGATATAAAATAATATGCATTTAAAAAGAGCTCTTTTTAAGTATATGTGTTCATAAAACACAAAATAACTGAAATAATGTAATAATTTGGAATTCTTTGTGTTCAGTCAAATTCAGTATTTGAGTTCTGGTATAGTGACGATCCTTGTTTTTATAAGTAAATGTTAAAAGTTAGGACACACAGGTAATTGTGTCCAAAGTTTTGACTCGTACTGTATGCACACATAAATACTGTATGTATAGGAGATATTTTTTTTTAACACATAATGTGTCATATGATTTTTTTCCTTTTAGATATTATTACCACATATATTGCCTACTTTGATTCTTGAAGTCATATTCAAAGGGAACTTTTACATGGAGAACTTACATGGTTTCTTAACTTAACAAAAAATGTAAGTGGACCTAAATGACAAATAAAAGTAAATTGATTGGGTTTTTTATTTTTTAATTATTGTTTTGTTTCCAACAAAAGCACCAGAAAAAGTAAACAAAATAAAGTAAAACGCCATGATCATCGATACAGAAAACCTATGCAGATTAAAGACTAAAGACTTTCCTACATCAGCACTTCTACCACATTTAAGAGGAAAGAGAATCACTCATAATCAAATAGAGGTCTGTGGGGAGACTCTGGTCTACCCTGAAAAATGGCTGGAACTCACAATATGTTAAATTCATTTTCACAAAATAAACTTAGTACAGTTGTCAATTCATTTTTCTTTTTTTTGTTTCTGTTCCTTGCTTTCTGGCTTCTTATCATCTCTGTTAGGAAGCAGACAAAGGATGCAAGAAAAAAAAATGAGGACGGGAAGAACTGAATTCTAATAAGGGAATGCACTTGTTGATGGCATGTTTCCCAGCTGGGTTAACTGTATAACTGATCTGCATACACAGGAACAGTGATTATACGATAAATATTCTTAATTAAAACATGTACATTATACCTGTACATGACACACTTAAATGCTGATTCTTTGTAAACAAGACTCTACTCCTCATCCAATGCTTCTGTTCTTAATGCAAGGCATATTTATTGACTTCAGTGCACAGATATTATTGACAGCCATTGTTTGTGCACATAAGGCGGCACGGTGGTGTAGTGGTTAGCACGTCCGTCTCACAGCAAGAAGGCTGGGGTTCGATTCCCAGCTTGGGGGTCTCTGTGTGGAGTTTGCATGTTCTGTCCATGCTTGCATGGATTCCCTACTCCGGTTTCCTCCCACAGTCCAAAAACATGCACAGTAGGCTAATTGGCTGTTCCAAATCGGCCATAGGTGTGAGTGTGAGTATGAATGGTTGAGTGAGTGTTGGCCCTGCGTTGGCCTGGTGAGCTTTCCAGGGTGTACCCCACCCTGGCCCAGAGATTGAGATGGGCGCCAGCCTCCCCGTGACCCTAATTAGGACTAAGCGGCTTAGAAAATGAATGAAAATGTTATCACATAGGGCAGCACAGTGCCACACTTCCGCCTCATAGGAAGAAGGTTCTGGGTTCAAGTCTTTGGTTTTGTGTTTCTGTGTGGAGTTTGCATGTTCTCCTCATGCTTGTGTGGGTTTCCTCAGGTTCTCCAGTTTCCTCCCACAGTCCAAAGACATGCACATTAGGCTAATTTGTTGTTCCAAATTGCCCCTAGATGTGGATGTGAGTGTGAATGATTGTGTGTTGCCCTACGATAGTGATATGAATTTTTTTTCCCCCATACTGCCATGAGTGGATTTTTTTTATTTTCCCAAAGAAAATAAATCTTACCGCTTAAACAAAGTCACCCTCCAAACTACATATTGTTTTACATATAGGTTGCATGATTTGATATGCCGTTGCATAATTTCTATATACAATGCTGTGAAGGATAATTCAAGTTGAGTTATATGGTGTTTATTAAATATATTATCTTTGAATTACAAAAAAAAATTGTTATCCAACTTATTTTCATTTTTGCTCTCACTGCAGTTTTATAAATTATACTGAATTGAGCGTTTAATCTTAAGAATTAAAACCTGAGAGCTGAGATTTCAAAAAATGTGCCCCATTCAAAAACTTGTAAGGAGCATTCAAAGGCTTTGAGGTCACTGAGGAAGTTTTAGTCCATGGAGCCAATATCTGTGCCGAGTGTGCAATTAAAGTGATGCAAGACTTACTTTTACTCTGTAAATCCACAGAAAAACTGAACATTCAATTTATTTTAAGAAATATACAATAGAATAATTACAAGAAGAAATACTTTTCTTATAATCAAAATGAAAAATTCTTATATTTTCTTGATTTGTGCATAAAACCTCCACAGAATATGATATGGGGATACTGTGTTATAAAATGGTCATACCCCTAATGGTCAGCCTAAAAACTCAGGAGAGCTCATTTCAAAGAAAAGCAGGACCGCAAAGTCACTCGTGACCATTTTTACAGCTTCAAATCCATCAAAGCTTGTTACCTATTTAACATGATCATAGAACAAGCTAACTAACAGTGACAGGTTAAACTCACATTAGAGCTCTTTACAAAGAATTTTCATGTTTTGTAGTTTTATAAACTTGAGCCTGGTGGACAGCAACACAGGTTATGCCAAAATGCTAACAGTAAGTGAGACAGAAGGCACAGGTGTAATTGGGTAGCATGATTGGATTGTAAATTAATGTTGGAAAAATTAATCATAATGGTACATTTTAAACTGAACATCTGCATGGGGAAGAGAAGTACTGAAGCTATTTGATGCTTAACTTGCATCCTACAAACTAGTTTATAGCCCTGCCAAATTTACTGGTAGCAAAAATATCATGGGTTCTGACTGCACAGCTTTGTGAACATGGGTGAGAATGAGAGGTGGGTTTGGGAGTTACAAAAATACTAATGCTGTTAAACTCTATCTATTTAACCACTAAAGACCTAATCCTGGCAAACTTTATTTCAACTGACCTACCAAACAGAGGAATAAAAGTTAACCTGCCTGCTGCATTGTCCTGCGAAAAGCAATTCTTTGGTCTGTTGTTTGAGGTGTCAGTGACGCTTGAGTACAAATGATGTGTAGTATGCCTACAATTTTGTGCACAAATTTAGTCATAATTAATTAAAAATTAAGTCTTTATTTGTCATTTTGTCCTTGGGGCTTCAAAGCATTTACTGTACCTCGCAGCTAAACGCTTACTCTGAGCAGTGACCCGTAGGTATAAGCATACACTGAGGGTTTGTGGTTTGATTTGAGAAACCGGAAGATATAAGCTTGTTGTGCTGTTCCACAGTTTGGCGACTCGCTTAGTGTCGTTCAGTTTATTATCGCATTTTCCCCTGTGAGGTTATACAGGAAACCGCTGAGCTGCCTGCACTCCACATTGTATTTTTAAACAAATGATCTCATGCACAGTGCTCAGAGTGTACATGTTTAAACCATAGTAGGTGTTATATTTGTAATAAATTAAAGGAATTTCACCTTTTGGGCATATGCTCCACAAAGAACTGGAAGATGAAATGATGCTAGTTTGTTTATCATTTTATAAAATAAGTAAAATTAAAAAAATGTAGTGTTCATTGTGTTTTGTCTCAATAGTTGGGACTTCATAGGGCCCCACTGTTGTCAATTTCCAGTAAGTCAGCTTGTATTATATTTAATAAAGCTTATAATTGCATTCCTCATTTGTTAGGTGCACTTTCTACAAATGATACCCTGCCTAGCTGTAATATTTTCATGGCGAGCATTTAGCCTTGATAACAGCATGTAATCTCCATGGCATTGTTGCTCCAGTTGGTCAGGTCGAGGCTCAGCAACATTAATGTGGCAAAAATATGAAGTAAGCTGATGAGCTGACTCTGGATGCCCCGGACAGCGCATAGAGAGCATTCATCAGTAGCCCACAGCGGAGGGGGTGGCTTGGCGTAGTGCACTTCCACTGCCTGGGCCTTTTGGCAGATGGCACACCAGTGGAGCCGGCTTATGACGTTGCAGGAAGGGACTCTGGAGGTGGGCTGATTAGGGATGGGGTCCATTCCCTGGAGTGATCGAGGGCCAATTCTGAGTGAGAGTACACACTGTACAGCTCACCAGGCCATCACATGGCAGAAACATGCTGACGGCAACTTAGTGGCCTACACTTTACGAACAACAGCAATAGTTTTTTTTTTTACATGCCTCTCACCACAGACAGTGAGAGACATGGCTGGCCTTTGATAACCGGGTTAGTTGCGCCAAGGTTGAGAAACAAAGAAAACAATACCTTATGAGCGTGGGCAGTGGTGGCCCAGTGGTAGGCTGCTGGCTTACTGATCTGAAAGTTGTGGGTTCAAGCCCCACTCTCATGTTATTGTTTTCATTGTTTCTCAACCTTGGTGTTAAAGATATCATTTCAGTTGATGCCAGTAAAACACTCTCTAGATGGGTTTCCATTCCAATTTTGTGCAGAGTTGAAGCTTATTTAAATGGTAGATAAACACAACTGCTAATGTTTCAACTGAGTAATATTATGCAATTAAAGCTGGTTTTTCTGTTTTTGTGCTACTCAGTTCGGTTACTCATGGCCAGCCATGTTTTTAAAAGACGTTTAAACTTGAAAAATGTGTTAACATTTCATTATTTTAGCATTTGTTTTCTCAAATGGTATATAAAAATAAAACTCTTCGTGTGAGCATATCATCTTTTTTTGTGAGTACTTGAAAGTTTTATTTTTTTTTCTTCCAAAATTTTCATTACTTGTCTGTTAGCATGCACATTAATCAGCAAGTAATGTGAGAGCTGTCATAAAGAGATTTGTCGGTAATCCATGTAGGTTCAAGGACAAGCAGGGAACATCAATAAACTTCTTCAAATCACCAATAAACTTTATTACATAGGCAAACCTAAGCAATAAAGGAGGTCAGTCTCAAGAGTGAATCCTGCCTCTGACCTCTCAGACATGGACTTTAAAACCCCAAAGGAGGGACATTTTGTCCCACTCTTAATGGTTAATAATACATTCCAAAATCTCCCTTCACTACCACCAGATGAACTGCTAATTGTTTAATTCTCCCATTACACTAAATTATGTAAGGTCAATCCAATCTTAAAATGTGAGCACATCCCATTAGTACTGCAGATTCTATTCAATATATGTAATTGTCCCCTATTTTATCAGGGCTTAATTTAACCTCTTAAATTTCAATTCAATTCAATTCAGTTTTATTTGTAAAGCGCTTTTTTACAATTGACATTGTCGCAAAGCAGCTTTACATACACTCAGACATTGATTATAAAAGACATTGAACCAATTTCTCAAGAATACGTTGGCATATAAAAATTGTGGTACATTACCTTAAAAAATACATTGACCGTATTTCTCAGGAGTATGCTGGCATATAAAAATTACGGTACATTACTGTAAAAATATGGTGTTTGTAATTGCTCATAAATACGTTTTCGGTAAAAATTTACGGTATTATGGTGAATTACCGTAATTTTGATTTACAGCTACCGTTAAATTTATGGTATTTCGTTGGCAGCCAAAATTGACAGTATTTTACTGTAAATTTTACGGTCTGTGTCTGAGAGTGTAGTGAAAGTAATTTAAAAAGGAATTTTAACATTTTTTTCTACAACCCCTACACAGCCCTAATGAGCAAGCGTTGTATGAAACCTTTTCATACACAGTTTCCTCTATGTTCTTATATATGCTGGATGTAACAATTCTAAGAAGAAGGACATTTTCTGTCAACTTGTTTAGGACAAGCTGCTGGCTGCCTAAGATTGAAGAATTCCATTATAAAATGTATTATATGCACTATAGGAATACTTAAGCAATAGAATATCTAGGAAAGTATTTTCTGATTATCTTCCACACCGGACAATGCATAAAATCCTGCAGCTTCAGGTCAAGTGCATCCTCTTCACATCAAACATCACATTGGGAATCTCAGTGGCATGGTTGTTGATTTTAGACACAAAACTGTTTGTCTTTTCACACACAAGAAGTATTTAGAACAGCTGGCATCAACCCTGTTCCTGGAGATCTACCTTCATGCAGGTTTTATCTCCAACCAAAATCTATCACACCTCTTTTACCTTATTAGGAACATCTTAAGGCAGTTATCAGATGATCAGGTGGGCAGGATTAATA
This sequence comes from Neosilurus mollespiculum, assembly GCA_030014195.1. Taxonomy (NCBI): domain Eukaryota; kingdom Metazoa; phylum Chordata; class Actinopteri; order Siluriformes; family Plotosidae; genus Neosilurus; species Neosilurus mollespiculum. The sequence goes on from JAQMYF010000001.1 coordinate 39,318,989, forward strand.
GTATTAGGGTCGCAGGAAGGCTGGAGTCTATCGCAGTTGACTCTGGGCGAGGGCGAGGTACACCCTGAGCAGTTTGCCAATCCATTGCAGGACGACTCACAGGTAACCACCTTTGGGCAATCGAGAATATCTGAATACCTGAAGGAAGCCCACACAAGAACATGCAAAATCTTCACAGAAATGCCTTAGGTGAGTCCGGGAATTCAACCCAGGACCGTCTTGCTTCAAGTTGGACATGCTAGCAACTATACCACCATGCCACCCCATTAACAGCACAATGAAATACCTTTCTTGGCATATTCCAACTTGTTAAGAAGTTAGGGTCAGAGCCCATAGGATTAAGTTTCTTTCTCAAGGGCTCAACATTGGCAGATTGGGGGTACTGGGGTTTGAATCGGCAACTTTTGATCAGTAACCTAGAGCTCTAACCTCTAATCCACCACTGCCCTTGTGAATAATTGTCTGGCCTGACCTGAAGGCTACAATCACTCACAAACCTACCCCTCCCTACTGTGCTGAGCAGAAAAGCATCTCTGAACACATAACATAGAACCATGACAGCCGATGGGCTACAACAGCAGAAGTTCCCACCAGGTTCCTCTCCTGTCAGCCAGGAAAAGGAATCTGAGGCTACAGTGGATGCAGGCTCACTCAAACTGCACAGTTTAAGACAATGGGACGTTTTTCCAATTTTTACCTGTCCAGTTTCAGTGAGTCTGCTTGTCTTATCCAGTCAGGCCTGTGTTTTTTCTGGATGACATACTTCCACATACAGAGCCTGGTTCATTTGACAGAGTGTGTCATGCTCACAGAGACTTTTCTTCATCTAGTACAGAGTGATACTGCTACAGTGACTTATTCTAGGAGATCTGAGCCTTACATCTTGAGAAAAAAAAGTTGTCACATCTGCACTTTCTTTGTAGGTCCTGCTCCCTCTTTTCATTTTGTGTTACCATAGCTGCTGTGTTCTTTCTCTTGCTCTCCTTTCTCATTCTACTTTTCTCAATTCCTGCTTGTCAGTCTCCACCTCCTTCTCTGGCAGTACATTAGTAATGTGAATGTGACACTATTTGATTAAATTGCATGTATAATTAATAGTACTTCTTTTCATTTCTTTACAATGCTGCTTTCATGTTTATGTTTAACTTTCTTAGAATAACCAAAGCTTCATAAAACAGCGCTTTTACATTACATTATACAGTAGTTTTTTTTTTGTTTTTTTTTTTTTACACTTGTAGAACACATTATATTTATTGCCCACATCCATATTTATTGGTATTGTTCCTTTTGTTTTCTTTTTCTTTTTTCTTTGCTACCCGACTCTCTTTGTATGCAAATGGGCTCATTCCTGTGGGTGGAATACTGTAGTCATTTTCCTTGATTACTACCCATTTACTGTGATTCCCTCTAGCCTAGAATACTGCATTGTATGCCCTTAAGTGATTTCTTTAGGAGTTCCATGAAGCATATATAAAGCTTGCCTATATTTGTCACATATACATTGTGTATCTTCAGTCAGTGACTTGCCCGATGTCATCTACCTCCTCTACTCATCAACATTCAACTGTGTGGGCCTTTTTATATCATAGCCGTGACCTGCTGGCCCCAATCCAGTGATGGTTATTTGTGTATGTGTGTACAACTGACTGTTCCGGTATCCTCTTTATAATCCAGATGAATCGGTTTGTCATCATGTACAGCTCAGGGTACCATTTGGTAAAATGAAGGATTTTTCAACGAGCAAAGGGCTTTTAGAGATGAGCCAAGCCAAATGTCAAAGATAGGAATGACAGCCAATCTATCAGCAAATTAAGGCCTGACAAAGAAAGGGGTGAGGAAAGGGTCACATATACCAAAATGAAAACCCTTTAGAGCCCTGTCTAAAAAAAATCTACTTATGTCATTGATCATCTATCACCATCATTCAGGGAATGCTATAATGATTATCGACACTAATATCATGATTAAATAGTTGTTTAAGATTTATCATGACACACCAATTGGTAGAGCTAATTCTGGCAGGCCAAATCAGATTACGCCATCTTTCTTATGGATGTAATTATAGATCCATTTTCTAATCTCCAGCCCCCACCCCCCCCTCCCCCAAACCTCTAGACGGATTGAGTGCCTTTCAATTACCAACCTACCTTGTCACAACAATCTCCATTATCCTTTCTATTCTGATGTCCATTCTTTAAAAAAGAGAGAGGTAGCTTTTGTAAGCTGGAAATGACCTCCCACACTTTAATGTCCCTGGTGCACTTCATATTTTTACTCTCTAAGACTTTGGTGCTGTACCAAGTGCTAAGAAATCCTCTTGTCTTCTACTGGTCTTTCTGACACTTTAATTACTTACTTTCTGCCAAGTTTCAGTCTAGTTAATTACTAATTACATTATGTTTTTTCCTGCCTTTTACTAAAGAAGTTCCCAAGAATAAAATCCTTGTCCCCTTTTCTTTATGACATTGAGTATTAAATTTGGATAAATAATTCTGCAATAGTGGGCGGCAAGAAGGTGTAGTGGTTAGCATGTCCACCTCACAGCAAGAAGGTACTGAGTTCAAGTCCTGGGCTTGGCGAGGGCATTTCTCTGTGGAGTTTACATGTTCTCCCCATTCTTGAATGGGTTTCCTAGGCTAAATGGCTGTTCCAGGTTGCCCCTCGGTATGAGTGTGAATGGTTATGTGGGTGTTGGCCAGTCAATGGACTGGTGAGCTGTTCAGGGTGTACCATGTCTTTACCTTAGATAGGCTCCAGCCCTTCTGTGACCCTACAGTAGTAGGGTTAAGTGATCTGGCAAATGAATGAATTAATGAGTTCTCCAGTAGTTGTAACTTTCCTAAAATTACACTTATATCCATGTCTACCTGACATAGGTTTAAACTAGTGTGAAAGAACTCAAGTGTTCACCACATAGCCTTGACCTCAATCCCAATGAACACCCTATTGATAAACTGGAACACCAACTGCACCCCATAACTCCTTATTATCCCAACATCAGTAACTGATCTCATTATTGCTCTTGTGGATGGATGAACAAAAATCCCCACAGCCTTGCCCCAAAGTCAAGTGGATAGAAGAGTGGAACAGCAAGGACGGACTACAGGAATCTGGATAGGGATGTTCTGTAAACACATATGAGTTTTAAAGTCAGGTGTCGACAAACTTTTAGTGTGCTTAAAGCATTTTAAAGCCCCTCATAGAGCTATTCTGTACTTATATTCCAACTCACACACTCAGACCTGTGTGTGATGAACATGTGTTTGCTGGATGCTATTAGTCCTAGGTGAGGGGTGTATTCCTGTCACATGACACATGATCAGGACAAAACCAATAAAGAAGATGAATTAAATACTTTCTTTTTCTCTCTATAGCATGGAAAAGGCTGTCCAAAGCTGCCTACAGGTATATTGGAAAGTATCTCAAAATAGTGCTAGCATATGCTGACATACCATTAGTATGTAGTTTTGTACATACTATAACTGGAAATAGCCTTTTTTCCCCATTGGGCATTTCACGACAGTGAGCTATCCTTCTACTCAATAAAAATGCATTCCTGAGTTCATGTTTATAAGCAAGACTTTAAAAGAGGACTATCATTTTTTAATATCTGTTTTATTGTAGAAAGGTAGAAAGGTATGAGCCGTTTGGAGACATTTTCCACTCTCACAACTGGGAGATAAGGCCAACTGGCAGGCAGGATTTAATTAAAATTACATTTCATCCTCAGTGTTGGTGCCGTGCTCCTCCACCTACCTCCCTTCTTTGTTCCAGCTCATCTTAAAGGCAGGTGGCTTAGCTGACTCGTTTTTCTAATGAGGACAGAGTTATGAAGGTGCAATGGATTTGAATTCCCTCCTTTATGGTCAGAAACTGGCAAATGAAAACATTTTCTCCCATTATTCACATTAAATAGACATTATTAGAGTGTGGGAAATCAAAGGGATCCCTTCTGCAGCTACCTTGTAAATTTTTTTTCCAGTGGCAGTGTATTAGGGACAGTTAAATAGTATTTAGTATGCAGCAGCCATCAATTAAAGTGATCCTGAAAAAGTTCAGCTGTTCTAAGGCATTTTTTCCCCAGACATTTAATGACATTAGGATTTTCCTGACTTTAAGTGTCAAAGGGATCTCTTTATTGAAAGTTATCAGTCAGAAAAATGAAGACAGTTATCAAGAGTGGACATCCAGAATTGGAAAACTGGTCTGGGAGGCTTCCACATAAAGACAAAAGAAAGAACATGGAAAGAAATACATTCATGCCTAACCAAAGTTTGCAAAATCTGACATCAAATTACACGGTTGTGTCAGTGATTGGCTGCATGAACCTGAAACACTTACACATATCATTCACATGTTTTACTCAGTTGTTACACTCCTTTTAAAAACCACAAGCGATCCTATTTAATTAAGCCAATTTTTCTAAAAATGACCCAAAGCAAGGAGGGTGATGTATCACTCCCTTTAGAGGCCAACTAAAATTTTGGTGGGGGTAGATATATTGTAAAAACTGCAGAAATCATGTTTTTATCTATCTATCTATCTATCTATCTATCTATCTATCTATCTATCTATCTATCTATCTATCTATCTATTATCTCTGAAACCCTTTGGAAAAAAATGTATGTCTTAAGGTGAGGGGTCCAAAATTCCAAAAAAATGGAAAAAAATTTGGTTTTTGACTTTGATTAAAATGACATGTGCCTTCATTCAACCTCCGTGATTTCATGGTATATGAATCAGGTAGAATCTTTCAAAACATGTCGGTATTTTTGAGGCTGAATGGTGCCTTAAATCTCATTTTTTTAATTTTTGGGCTGCATTCGGGGACCTCCAACAGACTGTGCCATGATTAAGCCTGGTTCATTCATGTATATTTGGACGCGTGGGGACCTTTCCTTCCATATGCATGAATTACGGTGGCTTAGTTTGGCTGCTTTTGTATAGGGGGAGCTTTTTGTGGCAAAAATGCAGTTTTGGTACATTTTCATCAGGCCATAACTCAGTGCGCCCTGTATGGAATTAAATAAAACTACTTTTATTATGTTCCTCTTTATCTCTATTTTCTATGATTTTAATATCAGAAATACTTGTTGCTTCATTAACCCTTTATGAGCCAGAGTTCCAGGTGAAGGCCTTTTTGATATTATTATCATAGAACATTTTCAGAAGGGTTCCAGTGATAAAAAGGTTTTGGCAATATATCTACCCCCACAAAAAGACTGGCTCTTAAAACATTAATTAACTACAGATAAGGTACGGTAGATTCTTAAAATCAAGCCTTAACAGATTTTTAATTTTTTAATTTTTTAATTTTTTGGTTTTGAATGATGGTCGGGTTTTAACCTTGCTAACCCATTCATGTGAGTCACCACTGATGTTAACCTAGCATAACACTGATTATGTATAAAAGCTCAGCAGCTGCTTTAGCATATTTGCCTGGAGTAAAGCTCTAGCTATGTGGGCTATACAGATCAATCAAATGCTAATCAAATGCTTTATGAGCTCAGGGCAAACCTTGGAACCACTAGTAAAAAGGCTCTATGGCATATTCACCTCACAGTCTGCACTGAGCTAAACGCATAACACACACATCTTCCCTGCAAACAGACATTTACCACTGATACTCAGTGAAATGGGTGTGAATGAGT
>JAQMYF010000001.1:39335646-39356832 GCA_030014195.1 Neosilurus mollespiculum
TATAATTATCATCCTGCTTGTTATTCTCACTAGTAAACAATATAAAAAAATAAATAAATAATTTTTATGTTTAATAAAGGCCAAATACCACCTTGTGTTAAGGTTATCTTAAACAGTAGTTTGAAATAAGAACAGTGTCAGACTCTGTGAAGTGAAACCTCAAGGACACCATCAGCCATTGAGTAAGTCTCAGCTTCAATAGGGTAGGCTATTTATACTATAAGTGATTCTCATTATTAATAAAGTATAGATATTGGCACGATACATGAATGCTGTCTGATGGAGTGGGGACCTTTTATAGGCTACCCCTTTGGGGTAACAGTCACAAGGTAATGACTTTGCTATTTGTACTTGGCCAGGAAATGAGCAAATGGGAATACTCTACTAACTCTCAACCCTTCTCTCTATCCATTATCTTGCTTCACATCAGCACTTTTTAGGTGCTTTAAGCTCATTATAGTGCTGCATTGGAATGATGCCAGGCTGGCAGTCAGACAAAAGAATTATATCGCCAGTAATAATATGAAACCTTTAATAATAAAAAAATGCAGAAGAAAGGTCATGTGTGTCATCACACTGTTTTGGGGTCCACAAATAGACACACTTCCTCACTAGCAATCACTTCATCCCAAGCAACACATCGACACATAAATTAGCTAGAATTTGACCCTGCGCTGAAACACCTTGCTTACAGAGCCATGTTAACCCATTTGTATGCCTCTGGATGTAAGGCTTACCTATTAAACCCCTCTCTTTACCATGACACAGATACACAAGCAGGCTTCAATGATGAAGTATGATGGAGCTTTTCAATTTCTGACATGATTCAGCCAAACCATTTCTGAAGTAAATCTGAATATTTAACGTGAACAGCACTTGATATTTCATGCCATATAAAAGATCAGAACAGACAAGAAAATAGCACAAGGCCCAGAGCTCAGCTCTCCAAATCAGATGATGCTGTTTTTTTTTTTTGTTTTTTTTTTTGGATCTGATTACGTTCTATGAAGAATGCATTTCATCAATTAAAAAGGCTGCAGCGCATTTTTAGCTTTTAAGCCCGGGAAGTCAACCGAGAGCCTCAGCCAACACATGCAGAGACCTAAAATCAATCAATGAATAATAAAACAACAGTGCTGGCTCCTTGCTGGATGGATGCTTTCAATTCTCTCCTCCAAACTAGCAGCCGTGCTCTCTTCAATTTTTCAGCAGTCTTTCTGAAGAACTAAGCGCTTTGCAGGAGTCTCTCTTGAGAACAGCTGCTGTCTGTCTCACCCGTTCTGCTGTCTATTGAGAAAGCTGGATAGGTGCCTTAGAAGATGCCTGAGAAAAAAAAGGCCTCTATTAATTACAAGGGTGGTCTCAGAGCAGGGACATGACAGCAGGTAAATGAGATTCAAAAAGAACAGCTGCAGCTTCTCATTTCTGGCGTCTGCTATTCTTAGAGGGTAAGGCACTGGCCGCACAGCAAGTTCACTGAATGGAGCAAAGAAATTAGCAGTTGTGGACCATTTGTCCTTCATTAATGGAATTTTTACTTATTTTTTATGCTATTTTTGGTGTCAATGATCTTATAAGGTGGCACAGGGGCATAGTGGTTAGCATGTCTGCTTCACAACAAGAAGGTCCTGGGTTTGAGTCCCAGGCTTGAGGGTATTTCTGTGTGAAGTTTTCATATTCTCCCTGTGCTTGCATGGACTTCCTCCCTGCAACCTTAAGATGTAGGCGGTTAAGCATTTTGGCAAATGAATGACTTACTGACTTTATGTTGGTGTGATAAATGCTAATAGAATGTCAAAAGTCTGCATTCTACATTCACTGCCCCTAAATGTGGTCAGTTTGGCTTCATCTTCCTAACGTGAGATCTCATTCAAAGACTTTGCAGTTGCTAAGCTGAGGGTTTATTAATTATTTATAAGCTTTCTTTAGTCCTCGTCAGAGATTGATTTGGTGTGTATTAGAGTCCAACCTGAGATGAATAAAAATCGAAATTTTAGGTGATAAAAACACTGGTGGTGTAGTGAAGAAGGGGCTAGGCTCATGATCAAGAGGTCATGGGTTAGAATCTCTGTTAGACTGCTACCGGGCTAAGACCCCCAATCAAAGTCTTAACTACAAGTGTGCCTCTGTCTACCCAGCAGTATAAATGGGTACCAGTAAAAAATACTGGGAAGGTAACCTGGGATGGACTAGCATCCCATCCAGGAGGAGTTGAACTCCTAGTTGCTTCACTTCGGAAACTTGGGGATAACCTGCTGACTGACTAGGGTGTAAAAAAGCCCAACAGAAAAACATCTTTTTAAATTTCAAGAATTAGACCATTTCCCCCCACCAAACATAAATATATTGGCTTCAGACTGTATGGGCTGATGCCGGTCTCCGGAGGAGAGCACATCCTACTTGGTATAAGCAAGTCAAAAGTGCTGCTAGCTACTTAGAATGCTTTTTGGCTAACACTGGTTTCTAAATTCAAGACTAGTTATACAAAAAGCAGCATGAAATTATGGACACAAGCAATACGGAATTCAAGAATTTCATGGTATTAAAATATTAATTAATTCATTCATTCATTCATTATTTTGCCAAACAACTTAATCCTATGAGGGTTGCAGTAAGAATGGAGACTATGCCAGTCAATTCAAGGTGTAGGTGGGGTACAACCAGACAGCTCCATCACATGGTCAATGTTTAAACTATCATTCACACTCACACCTAGGGGCAATTCGGAAGTGCCAATAAGCATAGTGCACATTTCTTTGGACTGTGGGAGGAAAATGGAGTACCCGGAAGAAATCCACGCAAGCACGACGAGAACATGCAACCCAGGACCTTCTTGCTGTGAGGCGGATGTGATTATCACAATGCTACCATGCTTCATTTGTTATTTAATTAATTATTTTTTTTAGAAATTAGCCAGCTTTTTTCAACAAATGTGAATTAGACTGCTGCGAAACCCGGCCTTCAGTTAATCCGCCTGTGCCATTCTAACCATTCCATGCTAACCGCTAGTTCGTACATATATATTACAGGATTTGAAAACAATAGTATAAATACTATATAACAATACATTGGACAGAAAAAAAACCAGTTGTTCCACTCCATATCATCAGATATGTCTGCCCTCTCGGGTAACGCCTAGCAAGGCTATGAGCTCATTTGCGACTTGAGGTCACGGAATAACTGTAAATAATATTGTGCTTATATTGACATTTTGCCAAATATTCTATGTCCATTTGCAGTAATAATGCTTATTGTTCTACGTCAGAGCTTGAACATTAAAATATCCTCCACACATCATTGATGAATCCAGTGTAATATTTTGGCATTAATCGAGAGGGGGTATTTTGTGGAACTGGAGAGGTGTTTCTGTGGGTGAAAGGAGGCGGATTTGGATATCAATCTCCCCTTCCCATGCTGATGATTGGGTGGTGTGGAGTCAGTGCTGAGCACAGGTGTACTGACAGGTCCTAGATTCTGCCGCAGCATTATTTACTGCGTCGGGAGACACACACATACATTACACACATCTGGGAAAAGGTCATAGAGAAAAATGGAGAGCTGCAGCAAATTGCCTCTCCGTCACATTATTGAGTTTTCATGTAGCCAAGTCAGTCACAGCAGTTAACCAAAGGCCCAGGCAATGACTGAATATGTGACATGTAATCTTTATTAATCTTAATAGCTGTGGGTTATAATTGCTGACATACGTCTTGAATTTTTAGTGCACACTAATGTTGATGTCTTTCAGTTCACCATCTCAGATGATTACTGTAGTAAATTTTAAGGTTTTTTAGTTTATAGGTCTTGAAGAAAAAAAAAAATTAACTTTGCCAGATATACACATGAAAATATATCAAGGTTATCATAGTATGCAAGACTCATTATTAGCATTTATTAATGTTATTAGTAATATTATTAGTAATGATAGCATTATTAATATATACCTACCTGTGATGGTCTGGCGAGCTGTTCTCCGCCTTGCCCAGCTGGGATAGGCTCAAGCCTCCCCATGACTGTAATAAATTGTTTTAGTATATACTAAACATTCAGCCATGCACCTTCCCTTCCTCCATCTTCATGGCTGAAGTGCCCTCGAGCAAGGCACCTAACCCCCAACTGCTCTCTGAGCGCCCCAGTGTGTGGCAGCCCAATGCTCAAATTGTGTGTGTCTGTGCTCACTGTTTTCATGTGTGAGCTCACTTTGGATGGGTTAAACTAACTAAAATTTTCCTTGCAGGATTAATACAGTATATCAAAATCAAAAAAGGAAATTTCGATTTCTGCATTTAACCCATCCAAAGTGAACACACACACACACACACACACACACACACACACACACACACACGTAAACAGTGAGCACACACACACTTGGAGCAGTAGGCTGCCACACACTGCAGTGCTCGGAGAGCAGTTGGGGTTTAGGTGCCTTGCTCAAGGGCACTTTAGCCATGAATGTGGAGGAAGGGAAGGTGCAGCTCACGCCTTCTCGCTGCCACACATTTTTCCTGCTGGTTCGGGAATCGAACCTGCGACCTTTCGGTCCCAAAGCATCTTCTCTAACCTTTGGGCCACAGCTGCCCGGTTATAAAGAAATGTCTCCCCCTAGTGGGCGTCGGATGAACATTGTGCCCCATGTAAAAGAACGGGATTTCTGTTTTTTTTTTCTCCCCAACATAATCCCATTCACATTCACCTCCAAAATTTTATATATTCTTTCCTGGCCAATGCCCCACCCCTCTACTATGTTTGATTTAAAATGAAATCAGTAGTTTTTGCTTAATCCTGCTAACAGGAAACAAATACTAGTTAAAAAGTTTAAAAAAATGTAATACATTTCTGGCTCCAAAATGTTACGGGTTCTTGCCAGGCCAATATGCCATCTCTGCACCAAAACCTCAGTCAGACTCAGTTCAGTAGTTTTTGTGTAATCCTGCTAAAACCGAAACAAACAAACAGACACTGATGAATGCATTCTTCAGCTTATTCAACTTCTGCAGATTGTGAAGTCATGTTTGCTTCTACTACATTATTGCTGGGACTTTCTGCTTTGCCTCTTGTGTGTTGTTATTTTTCCAAACATACAGTATATATTCTGTTAAGATAATATACCCTGTGTACTTATTAAGATTGACAGCATCACCTAAAAATCTTATGGAGCAAGTGTCTGGCTTGGGGTCCATATCAAACACAAACTGTTGTTTTCAGTGTTTGGGGTTATGAATAAAAAAGTGAAGAAACATTTTTAAACATTTGCTTGTTGATTTTTGCCCATATTTACACTCAGCCTTAGTTACTTCTCCCTCATCTATATAATGTAGTGTATACACTGAACAGCCTGTATATCTCATAGTCTCTGATGTTCCTCAACGTATGCTCATGTCTACAGTTCCTACACTGTGTAATAAGCTTAGCCCTCTTAGGAAGAATGCTGTCATTTATTTTATAATTTTTTGTCTTAACCACTTTGATCTTTACTTCCCAAGTTGTGTGTCTTTGATGAACCTGGTAATTGAAAAGTTTAAAGTCCATTTTCAGTCATTGCCCTTTTTAAAATGAATTAAATGAGTAGCTGAATCAGATGGCTCTGTTAATATTCATGAAATCTCTAGATTTAATATCTGAGAGATATTACCTTTGGCCCACTTTGTATCTTTGATTATAGTTATGTAACTACTTGATGTAATTTTATCATCCCTCTCATGGATTGAGATGTTAGAGTGAAGCTACTGAATGATGTTCTGGATTTGACTGGCCTGTATTGTATTAGTGAACTGTTAAGACTTAAGTTTATTGAAATTTCATAATGAAGCAAGAAGGAGGATATTTTGTTTTTTTCAGCATTTGTTTGCTAGTGGGGTGGCATAGTGGCATAATGGTTAGCATGTTCACCTCACAGCAAGAAGGCTCCAGGTTTCGAGTCCTGGGCTCTGGCGTTACTGTGTGGAGTTTGCATGTTCTCCAAGTGCTGGTGTGGGTTTTCTCCAACAGTCCAAAGACATGCACATTAGGCTAATTGGCTGTACCAAATTAGCCCTAGGTGTGAGTGTGAGTGTGAATGGGTGTGTGTGTGTCTGTGTGTGTGTGTGTGTTTCCCTGTGATGGTCTGGTGAGCAACCCAGTGTTGGCTGAGATAGGCACCAGCTTACATCCGACCCTAATAGGGTTAGGCAGTTCGGCAAATGAATGAGCCAAAGTCTTTGAGTGTTTTTTTGTGTGTCATCAACTTTGCGCAAAAAGTTAAGAATAGATTTTGATTTTTTTCTTTCTTTCTTTTTTTTTTTTTTGGAGAGATGGAGTACAGACCAAGTACCACTAAAATAGATTTAAAGTAGATCACGATCTGGGAATTTTGTAAAGGATTCTTTACCATTGTGGAATAGGGTATTTTAAAGCATTTTTTGTTCAACTCCATAAGTAAAGTATGCTTTACTACACTGCTTACACAAAAATGACAGAAAAACATCTACATAAAATCTATCATCACCATCTGGATCCAAATAGCCTTCCAGATCTAATATTGAAATGTATGGGGCTTGTTGAGAGAAGAATTATGAACATAATATTTGCAGGAATTAAACTGCCTTGATGGAGGTGTTCACTCTCTGAGTGCTTCTAGTTGTGAATTTTTTTCTCTGTGAAAAGCTGAATTCGTGTTTTATTACACACTGTATTCTTTTTTCTCAGAGTAATGCTCCATTTGCAATGGTGTTTGGAGTTACGAAGCTATCAGCCCATCAGTGTGTGAGTGTGATATACTGTTGCTCGGAGATCTTGTGGCAGTCCCTTGCTGTGTTTGCTGTAAGAGATTCTCCACTGATCTGAACACGGCACTGATCCACAATTTTTTTGAGTGTGTTTAGTGTCCTCAGCATGGTTGGCAGAAGGAGGGTAAATCTGTCAATTTAATGTGCCCACTGAGCAGGAACATCATGTTTGATTTCACCTATTTGTAACTGTCCTAAAGTGCCATCGTGATTTTCCATGCCCTGATTTACCCCCCCCCCCCCCAATTACACTGGCACCGATGTAATTAAATTAGCCAAATGAACCAACCTGACGAAGGTAAGTTATAATTACTGATATTAAAATTAGGCCCATTAATGCTTTTCTGTGTTGCTAATCAAGCGATGATTATATAATGCATACTACAGTCAACTTGACTGCAAATCAATTAAGGTCTTAAACAGTGATTGGTTAGAGGTGGTCCTTCTCATATCGATCTTGGAACATGCTTCACTTTGCAATATCAGGACATGCATAATGTTATTGTGATTCAGTCACAAAAGGTCACAGGTCAAGTGCAGTAGCAAATAAAATCCATGTGGATATTCAGTACAGAGGGCCATCTTAAGTGTAATATTGCTATAAACAAAAATTTAATACTGAGTAAGTGATATTTCAGATACAGTATGGCCAAATGTTTTGTTTACTTTTACTTCGCTAGCAAAAATAGATCCCACAGGAACCACACTGGAGTGGAAAGGTGGCGTATTGATTAGGTCCTGGGTTTGAGTTCCGGGCTTGTGAGGGTGTTTTTTTAGTGGGGGTTGCATGTTCCCCCTGTAATTGCATGGGTTTCCTCTGGGTACTCCCGGTTCCTCTCACAGTCCAAAGAGGCTAACTGGCTGTGTGTGTGAATGGTTGATGGTGATGGACTGGCAAGCTGTTCAGGGTGTGCCCCACCTTTACCCAGAGTCGGCTGAGATAGGCTCCAACCTTCCAACCACCAGCATAGGATTAAACAGTATAGTGAATTACATTTACATTTACAGCATTTTGCAGACGCTCTTATCCAGAGCGACTTACAATTATCATTTTTATACAACTGAGGGTTAAGGGCCTTGCTCAAGGGCCCAACAGTGGTGATAGTGGGGATTGAACTGCTGACCTTTGGATCAGTAACCCATCGCCTTAACCACTAAGCCACCACTGCCCTGTTTTAATTAATGAAACCACACTTTCTTTATTGCCTGTTGACTAGTCGGCTGGCTAGCTTGCCTTTGTACCTTCCTAGTAAAGGTGCTTTCTGTAAAATTTTGTTTCTTCTTCATCTGATGGGTTTTCATGATGGGCTTTTTGAAAGAAAATAAAAGATTCCTGAAAAGTAACCGTTGCCAAGTATCAAGACTGCTCAAACTATTGTAGTAACTGTATCGTAATAGAAAGTGGAATATTACATACGGGATATGAATGAGTGGAGTAATACACATGATGAACCTGAACATCCCATCCATCCATTCATCCATCCACTTGCCAAACCGCTTAATCCTATAGATGTACACATCACAACCTGGAAACATAAACAAAACTACTGCACTGGTACCATTGTTGTAGCCACACTGAGGCAGTGTACGCAATAGGAGACAAAATGCTGAGTAAATGTGCCATAATAAGCTGTTATAATTGCGCAGAGAGGGAAAAAGACAAGAGGTTTTATTGAGTTTCGGCAATTATTACAACTCAGGCGCGCATGCAGAAGAACTGTTCAGGAAAAGGCGAGCCGAATGGTTCAGTATATTTTTTAAAAACTTGATATGCACAGATGCAGTCATGTTTAAAAGTCATGCAGCCTCCCTACCACCTCCTACAATAATTTTAGCTGCAGACACTACTGAAAAAATCTTACACATGGTTTAATATATACTGAGTTTACCCAGCAATGCAGTTGCAAAATCTGTTGGTCAAAATCTGTCTGTCAGGTTTACTCACAACCCCAGTATTTTTACCTGTAATCAAAAACTTCTAAGGTTCCCAACTACTCTATTCATATATAAATCGCTTTTATATTTTGTAACCATGTTCAAACACTGAACATTTAATGTTGAGCTTCACTTTACAGGACTTGCACTGAACCACACACAGGTGAGGCCTACACAGAAACATTGCCATTTGCATGTTAGTGTTGAAGTAAAATGGAAAGCTTACCTGACCCATGAGAAGAATCCTTTTATTTTGGCAAGATTTCATGTTATTTCTCGCACCAATCCACTGACAAAATAGTTATAGGACTCCAAAGACCTGTTGGCCTTCATCTGCTCAGGTGAAACAGCATTCAAAATTAGTTCTAGGTAGTTCACAATATCTGCAAACTGTGCACTGTACTATAGCTCAATTTTGTCCAATAACTCTATCTTCTGAAGGCTGTAAGGGTCAATTTCATCACAGAAAGCTATTCTGTTATGGTATCTCTGCTGTGCAGCGAGGGATAGCATGTGTCAATGCTGTGGGAGCCATTGCGTTTGACTGCATCTGTAGTGGTAAACTTGCTGCGTACCAGCATGGTGGACGGCCTTCAAAAAAAGGGGCACGACCTGGTCATGTGACCAGTTCACGTGCCATCTATTGGGGTTGTGGGGAGGCTGGAACCTTTCTCAGCTCACAATGGGCGAAGGCATGGTACACGCTGAACAGCTCACCAGACCATTGTAAGACTAACATGACCATTCCACCATGACACATATTCACACCTAGGGACAATTTGGAACAGGCAGTTAGCCTAATGTACATGTCTTTGGACTGTGGGAGGAGACCCATGCAAGGAAACCCATACAAGGATGGGTGGAACATGCACTCGCTGCATAGAACCACCCAAGTCTGGGACTCAAACCCAGGGCCTTGTTGCTGTGAGTCAGATGTGCTACCCCACATCCAACTTCTCATGAACATCCCAGTGTGGTTATAATAAATTTCAGCATGCTTGAGATACCATTCATCCAATCCAATTATTATACCAGAACTAAATATTATATAAATGTTGTGTCTCTGTTTTATCAGGATTTTTAGTATTTTGTATATATTTGTAATTCCTTAACAAACACAGTCACACTTTTATTCTGAATAGGATTAAAATGTTAGCTTTGGTGGCAAGATGTTTTGACCTCACATGGCTTCAGTACAAACAAGATACAATCCTTGTCTTTAGAGGTCTGGATTTTTTCTACATGTTTTCTTTACTGTACGCATAATTCACATAGTCAACAATGCTGAAAATCTCTTCAGCGAAACCTCCTGCCTCGTGATATGTGTTTTTTGCCGGTGATAAATTATAAGATGGTGGAGCACAGACTTGAATATCTCATGTATGCTTCATCATGGCTCTTATGATTCAGGAAACTCAAGAGCTGAACCTAATGCATCACAACATTTCTAACAGAATTTCCTCAGATCTGTTGCATTCTGAGGATTTCATCTGAAGACCGCATTCAACATAAATGTATAACTTCCATCACGAGTTATGTGGGTAAGTTATTTAAACCCAAGCATCATTTATCTGTATTATGGGATGTGATAGATTTGATGAGAAATTCTTTGTTCTGTGGTGGATGTTTGATTTTCACTCACTCATCTGCTGAGCCCCTTAAATCCTACTAGGTTCGCGGGGAGGCTGGAGCCTATCTCAGCCAACACTGGGTAAAAGCATGGTACACCCTGAATAGCTCATATCTGATTTTGCTACATTTTATCTACATACCATCTTGTAAACATTTTATAAAACAAATATTTACAATAAGGCAGCATGGTAACGTAGTGGTTAGCACATCCACCTCACAGCAAGAAGATCCTGGGTTCGGGAAGGCCGCTTCTGTGTGGAGTTTTCCTGTGCTTCTGTGGGTTTCCTCTTGGTACTCCTGTTTCCTCCCACAGCCCAAAGACATGCTTATTAGGCCAACCACCTGTTCCAAATTGGTCCTAGGAGTGAATGTGAATGGTTGTGTATTTGTAGGCCCTGCTATGGACTGTTCAGGGTGTACCTGCCTTTGCCCAGAGTCAGCTGAGATATGCTCCAGCCTCCCCATGACCATAGTTGGATTAAGCAGTTCAGCATATAAATTAATGAATGAATAAATGAATGAATAAAGGAATATGAAGTTAAAATCCCATGAGCCAATTGCATGAGTAGCTATATTTTCAACTCTCTGTTATTATTCATGCGGGTTGAAAAGGCGTACATCTGATGTTACAAATATCCACTTTAACTTTCAATTTAAGAATGTCAATAGGCGAATGATTATGATCAATAAGTCTCTTGCACCATGCTATACCATAAATAAATAAACATTAAATTGTATTTAATATTCTCTGTGTACTACCGCAGCTAACTGGGTTATCAAAGGCCAGCCATGTTTCTCACTGTCTGTGGTGAGAGGCATGTAAAAGAACCATTGCTGACTTTCATAAAGAGTAGGTTGCATTGCCATCAGCATGTTTCTGCCCTACGATGGCCTGGCGAGCTGTCCAGGGTGTACTCTGCTCTCGCCCAGAGTCGGCTGAGATGGGCGTCAGCTTCCCTGCGACCCTAATTAGGATCAAGCGGTTCAGTAAAATGAATAAATAAATTAATTCTCTGTGTACTGACTACATATCTCCACCTGCTAATAAAGCATATTTATTGGTAATGAATTACTGTTTTTCCTTCAGGCTCAGGAGACTAATGCATTTGCATGAAGTGACATGTCAAGACTAATCAACCCGACAGGTTGGAACAGGCTGGTATTGAGTGCATCCTTGAAGAGAGGCATACATGGAATGCCTTGAGAGCATTGAGATTTTTTTTTTGCTTTTGTAGAAAATAGAAAAATTGCTTTATAGAACTACTTAGAGCTGTATCAACATCAACCCTGTAAATGAAAATATATAGCCTTCAGCAAAGTGGGGCTGCTGCGCTGAAAGAAATAATATAAACATTTTAGGCAAAATAAATGCAGGGTGGGCCATTTTGGAAAACCAGCAAGAGTATGGTACATTTCAGCCGACTTTTAAAGCCACTCCTCCAAACCACATGAACGTGCACTGCCTGATTACTGTATGACTGAAGGATGAGTTCACAAGACTCAATGTGCTGAGTGTAGTGCATAATTGGCATACCCATGTTGGACTTGAAATGTTGGACGTGATTCATTTGCTTTTGTAAATAAATGATAATGGTATCTTCAACAGCCTTTTTAGTTCTAAATGAAAATAGTATATTATTCTACAATTACATCCATTGTATAAATATATGCTTTGTGGACAGAGTAAGATGACCAGTATGCTTCATTTTAACTGCCAGTGTGTCTGATGGCGCAGG
Organism: Neosilurus mollespiculum; assembly: GCA_030014195.1. Lineage (NCBI taxonomy): Eukaryota > Metazoa > Chordata > Actinopteri > Siluriformes > Plotosidae > Neosilurus > Neosilurus mollespiculum. The sequence goes on from JAQMYF010000001.1 coordinate 39,347,717, forward strand.
CTTTTTCAGCTAATGTGTGGTTGACTGTGATTGGGTAAATTTGTTTATACGGTATGTTGTTAGAAGCACAGTGTAGTGGTTAGCACATCTGCCTCACAGCAAAAAGGTCCTGGGTTCGAGCCCAGTGCTTAGACATTTCTGTGTGGTGTTTGTATGTCCTCCTCATGTCTGCGTAGGTTTTCTTTGGCTACTTCAGTTGATTTGAGGGTAGATGTGAGTGTGAATGGTTGTGTGTGTGCTGTCCTTGCAATATTCTTGGGAACTGCTAAGGGTGTACCCCGCCTTTGCCCAGTTTCAGCTGAGATAAGCATCAGCCTTCCCACGACCCTAGTAGGATTAAGCGTTCCATAATCTTGCTTCCAGTAAGCCAACTAAACTAAACCCTTTCCTTTTACCTCACCACCGCCTCACCTTTTCTACCCAAATATTAATAGCTGACTTGACTCCAACCCCTCACCAATAAATAAACAAACAAACAAACAAACAAACATACAAACAAACAAACAAATAAATAATCTTACATTAGTAAAAATTAATACTGAAACAATATCAGTAAACATTAGCAAACAATTTACCCAATACAGTATAATAATGATCATAATCACTAGGATATCAATACTAATGTGGAAATAAGAGCATTACAATTGACAAATTATTAAAGTACAACTAGACACATATCCTTTTATCCTGTAAAAAATAGTTTTACCCAGACAGCACCACTTCCACTGATGACATAAAGTCTATATGAAATATTCATCAAACCTCTCAATTTTCACATCATATATTTGCATAAATCCGAGGATGCCTTGATCCCTTTTTCATTAACAGAGAGAGTTCAATGTCAAAAAGAAAAAGAACTGTAAAAATAAATGCATTATTAAAGCTACACTCAGTAGAATTCAATTCAATTTCAATCCAAAAACCTAATGCTCCTCCCTTACCCCCCTCCCTTTCCAAGCATTAATTAGAACATATGGACGCTGCAGGTGCCTGTAACATACTTCCATTTGCTTATCCTGTGCCCTTGCTTTTTCTCATGCTAAATAATTAGTATGATCCTCCAGTCCAAATACCGATTCTTCTTATTTCTTCCTCTTTGTCTTCCTTCCAGTGCATCCTTTCGGATTCACCCTGCCAATTGTAAAAACATGAAATGTGGAAGGTGCTCTCTGGAGGTTTGTCTTTTCTGGGATACTGTAGTGTCACAACATGGTGGGTCCAAGGAAGAGGACCCACCCCATATAGAGAGGCTCATTGTAAGTTTACGAAAACACAGTGATTCATAATTACAGGTAATTAGTATATACTACATGGGAATAGCACAGTCTGATTGGGCTGCTATCTTGGACATTATTCTCCCCATTATAATGACGACTCTTCAATGGCTGTGCAAAGTTGCTTGATATTGGCAGGAACTGGAACACACTGTCGTATATGCCGATCCAGAGCATCCCAAACATGATCAATAGGTGACATGTCTGGTGAGTCTACTGGCCATGCAAGAACTGGGATGTTTTCAGCTTCCAGGAATTGTGTACAGATCCCTGCAACGTGGGCCCGTGCATTGTTGTGCTGCAACATGAGGTGATGGTCGTGGATAAATGGCACAACAATGGACCTCAGGATCTCATCACGGTATCTCTATGAAAATGCCATCAATAAAATGCAACTCTGTTCGTTGTCCATAACATTTGCCTGCCCATACTATAACCCCACCGCCACCATGGGCCACTCGATCCACAACGTTGACATCAGCAAACCGGTCACCTACATGACGCCATGCACACTGTCTGCCATCTGTGGTTTCTGACAGTTTGTGCAGAAATTCGTTGGTTATGCACGGCGATTGTTGCAGTCGCTGTTCGGGTGGCTGGTCTTAGATGATCTTAGAGGTGAAGATGTGGTTACACGTGCTCTGCAGTTGTGAGGCCGGTTGGATGTGCAGCCAAATTCTCTGAAACACCTTTGGAGACGGCTTATGGTAGAGAAATGAACATTAAATTTTACAGGCAACAGCTCTGGTGGACATTCCTGCATTCAGCATGCCAGTTGCACGCTCCCTCAAAACCTGCGACATCTGTGGCATTGTGCTGTGTGATAAAACTGCACATTTTAGAGTGGCCTTTTATAGAGGCCAGCCTAAGGCTCACCTGTGCAATATTCATGCTGTCTAATCAGCATCTTGATATTCCATACCTGTGAGGTGGATGGATTATCTTGGCAAAGGAGAAGTGCTCACTAACACAGATTGAGACAGCTTTGTGAACTATATTTGAGAGAAATAGGCCTTTTGTGTACATAGAAAAAGTTTTAGATCTTTGAGTTCAGCTCATAAAAATGGGAAAACAAAAGTGTTGCATTTATATTGTAGTTGAATGTAAAAACAAACTATTAAGATAGAATTTAAATGTTTTTGTGTATATACTCTGAAAAAAAGTGTTTAAAGAGACACTGTTACACAGCTCTGGTGCACCTGCTTGGGTGTGTGCACTGATTTCACCTGCATCTCATCATAAAACTAAATAAATCATGAAAATATCATTGAAGTGTGCTCTTTTTGCTTATGTTCCCATGTAGTATATACCAAACCAATTACTCACCTCAGGCTCAATGGATATTGCTGAACCGAATAGCGACATCCACCTTTGTCTTCATTGGTTTTCTTTACACAGCAGTAAAAACATCACATGTTAATACTACTATATTTAGGAGTCCACTTTCAAAACCCGCTGAGTCAAGTTGGTCAGTTTTTAAGAAAAATCAGACTTCTTTATAGGCAAAGAAATTATATGACAGAGTTTTGCTTCTTCTGCTACAATTTATAAAAGAGTTAGCAGGTTTTGAAAGTGGAGACATGTGCAGGTGCCTGAAAGAGAGGCTAAAGGAAATAACTCATTTTATTTTTTACAAAACCTGACTTAGCAGGTTTTGCAAGTGGACTTCTCATATGTAATTTCTAATAAAAAAACCCCAAATCCTACATAGTGCACCTTTACAAATGCTTATTAAAAGTTATTTAAAATAACTTCTTGGTACACATTTAATTTCTTGTACAGCCTTTTGTTATATTGAGAAGTTGCATATAAAGAGGTTTTCAACTGGTGCTCAGTAATCAGAAGACATCCACTGAATCATTTATTTATCCAACAATAAAAGTTGTTGTGGTATTTCTGTCCTGAGATCCCTCTTTTGAGCTCAGTTACTTGTGATTGATCTTTTTGCTTCCTCCAGTTTGGTTTACTGCTCATCACCTGCACCTGTTGACTATTCAACAGTTGATATATCATCTGTTTTCTGTATTGTTTTTTGCCAGCACTCAGCTCTTACCATTATTGAGCTGGATTCCCTTTTTAGTGTTTTTTTGGTTATTGCCTGGGGCATTCTGTGTGTTATGTCATGACATAGAAGCAAACTTATTAGTTTATTATACAAACATATAGGAGTTATTTTACTGTGATCATTTGTACACTGTCTGCTAAAACTAATTTGCATTCTTCTTTTTCTTTAAAAAAATGTAAAAATAATTATAAAAAATCTAATTTACTGATATTCAGAGATGTATGATACATCATTTGTTAAAAAAAAAATATCCTTTCATGGTTGTAGATTTTTCATCATTTAGCACATTTCATACATTTTGAGATAAATTTGTACAAAAACACTATCCTATAGTTTTAACTGTGTGGTGTGCATGTGACCAGTAAAAATAGTATTACCTGTTCATTCATATTCTAAGATGCTTAATCCTAATTAGAGTTGTGGAGAGGCTGGAACCCATCTCAGCTGACTCTGGGCGAAGGCGGTGTACACCCTGAATGCCTTGCCAAGCCAACCATTCACACTCAGTCACACCTAGGGGCAGTTTGGAACCGCCGATCAGGATACCGTGCATGTTTTTGGACTGTGGAAGAATACTGGAATACCTGGAGGAAACCCATGCAAGCACGGGGATAACATGCAAATTCCACACAGAATCGCCCTGAGCCCGGAAATCAAACCTGGGACCTTCTTGCTGTGAGGCGAATGTGCTAACCACTGCACCATCATGCTGCCAAAAATAGTATTACCATGCTCAAATTATAAAGATGCAAGAGTGTATTTGTGGTTCAAATTAAATTGCAAGATTGTGAGCATCTCAGCATGGTGGCATGCTGAAGAATGTTCTAAAAAAGTACGAACACCTCAGAGCAAGAATGTCCTAAGAAATTTTAAGAAATAAACACTACACTTAAGAATAAAATCATAATGCTGGTGAGATTATTTTTCCATAAAACAGGATCATTTAACTTGACAAGAAATCTTTCAAAGACTTCAAAAAGGTTTCATAAGCATCTTGTAACCTTCTAATGGGAAATCCTGGATCATTTCAACTATATTCAAGATATTCTGATTTGCTAAGATGACATTTTTGCAGTTTAAATGTTAAATGTACATGGTACATACATTAACAGATTTCCAAGGATTTTTAAAGCTGCAAACCAACAGAACTATTTCAGAGAATTATTAGGAGCAAATTAACTTGTCAACATCTCTAGTCTTTAGCTGAAAGCCTGAAGTAACATGTTATTAAAATGAGCAGAAGATGAGCACTTTGGGGGGGAGGTAGACATGGTGAGAGAAAAGTAACATGGGAACACATTAAAGCTTGACTTGCTTCTCTTTAAATAGCCTTGTTGATGCTTCCAGTGTGTTTTTCATCTGACGTCTATTTGTTAACAGAGAACTCAAAGTTTCCGTTTTACTCGCCTGTTCTGCTAGAATGACTTGTAAATGATGTCAATGTGTAAGTTAATGATTCGGAGAACACACACCAGAGAGTAATCAATAACACATGCTCATACTTGATGGATTCACATACAGACACTGCACAGAAGAACCCTAACACAATGCCTCATTGATTTAAAGGTCTACCAAGTTTCCCTGGTTGAATATTTGATCAGCCCAAATTTAAATAAAACACAGTCATGATCTGCTTTTGAGAGCTCTGAAATTGTAGTGCAGCAAATAAAACAAAACATACAAACAAAAAACTGGCCTAAGGAAAAGCTGATGTTCCAAGTCTTCACAGAGCCGGTCCGGTGTGTTCTTTTAGTGATCTAGGAAATTATCTGACTTTAAGGCCTTGATTAATGAAAAAACACCCCCTGATTGCTGAGATGTGTTATCTCTCTGTAAATATCAGTGAAAGGTTTAAAATAAAACTGCATTCACACCTTTGAGCAGCACCTCCAGAGGTTAATGCATATGCACTGCATATATGTCCTTAGAGGCAGACCATTTCTAATGACCACACTTCATCAATCAATTCAGTTTCAATTATAAACTCAGTAACCGAGTGTTAATTCTTAAAAATAAACATGGGAATGTGTTGTACCTATAAGGGCTTGAGAGTATAGGGTAGGTATCTGGATGAATATGCAAAAGCCAAAGTTTATTATACAGTAAGAAAAGAAAACAAAGGGATACAGCAAAGAAAGCTTAACAAAAGAACCATGATACATGATAAAGAGACCCACCAACTGAAGCAGCCCAATTAACAAAAGCCACTTGGCCTTCAACCCGAAATATTTTTCATTAATTTATTAATTTTCTGAACCGCTTAATCCCAATTAGAGTCGCGGGGAAACTGGCGCCCATCTCAGCATCTGGGCGAGGGCAGAGCATACCCTGTACAGTTCCCCAGGCCATCGCAGGGCAGTAACATCATTACCATCATCATCTTCTTCTACTTGATCCGGGGTCGGGTCGCGGGGCAGCAGCCTAAGCAGTGAGGTCCAGATGTCCCTCTCCCCAGCCACTTTCTCCAGCTCTTCCCGGTGGACACTGAGGCATTCTCAGACCGGCTGAGAGACATAGTCCCTCCAGCATGTTCTGGGTCGACCCCCATGGTCTGTTTCCGGTTGGACATGCCTGAAACACCACACCAGGTAGGTGTTCAGGAAGCATTCTTATTCTTATTATCTCTAAGGGAGAGCCCCGACACCCTGTGAAGGAAGCTCATTTCAGCTGCCTGTATCTGCGATCTTGTTCTTTCAGTCACTACCCAAAGCTGGTGATCATAGGTGAGGGTTGGAACGTAGATCGACTGGTAAATTGAGAGCTTTGCCTTTTGGCTCAGCTCCCTCTTCACCATGACGATCCGGTACAAGCTTCGCTTTACAGCAGAGGCTACACCAATCCTCCTGTAAATCTCCCGCTCCATCCTTCCCTCACTCGTGAACAAGACCCCGAGATACTTAAACTCCTCCACTTGGGGCAGTAACACACTGATGGCAATCCAGTGGCCTACTCTTTACGAATAACTTCAATGGTTTATTTACATGCCTCTCACCACAGAAAGTGAGAGACATGGCTAGCCTTTGATAACCCAGTTAGCTGTAGGGCGCAGAAATATTTTTATGTCACTATTTTGTATGTGCCAATTGTGCAATAATCAACAAACATGAGGCAATAAACTTTTCCGGTGGCAATATGTGATGGTGATGCAATAATTCGGCTCATAGAAGAACACCAAGACTAATTTGATGGTTTCTGTCAATCAGATATGAAAAAATATTTTGAATGAATCATAATATCCATTGTCCCAAGAGAGACAACAATATATAATTATTAGATTTATGCTGCATTTGACATTTTAACTTGTGTGTTCAAGCTCCAAAGTGGTAAAAACAGATTGAGATGTTTCAGAGAAGGAATTACAACTTGAGGGGTGCAATCTTTGTTTTTCCTACTCAGAGCTGAGAAAAGATGAGTTAGTGGAGTAACCATTAGTTGAATACCTTATTAACATGAAAGTGGGTGTGGCCTAAATCAGAATGTTCTTGACACACTGTTGGGGGGGGGGGGGGTAGGGTAACACAGATAGAAGTGCAGGCATTTTTAGCATAGCATGTATTCTGACTTTAACAACTTCAGTTTGATCTCAACTGGATATATATGTGGAACCAACTTCCTTTTTTGAAATCCTACAAACTAAGTTTGGTTTTTAATTGCACTGTGGCACAAATGATTTTTCCTTTGTCCTGAGAGATTCTAGGAAAAAATGAATAAGGGGCATCCTATTCAAATCTGTGTTTGTATTTGTTTAGAAGTCATTATCTCCTCATTACAAATAAAGCATTTGCCTTTGGTTATATCCATGGTCTATAAATTGTTTCCATTAAGTGACTATAAGTGACATTTTTAAAATACCTTTTAAATAGCACATGTACAGAAATTACACATCTATGAGGTTACAGGTTATATATTTGTCACATGCTAATGATCCCATTTCTACAGCATTTTTAGAACTCTACACTTCCCAGTGTCCCTTGCACCTGTGTCAGTCACATGACTTTAAACACTCATGTGGCATGATTATCACATGCTCAGAGCATATATAGATATTATTATTATATATATATATACATGTGTTATTGAGTGTCACTATGAGCTATTGTTGTTATTTCTGTTTTTGCCAAGCCTAGTTTCATGTTTGACAGTTTTGTGTTTGTTTCTGTCTGATCTTAGTTAATGTATGCTTAATGCTGCCTCTAGCTGCATGTGACAATATTTGTACAGTGTGTGGATTTTGGGATTTTAACCCTTTCAAAATGATAAATATCTTTTTTTGCATTAATTTTACACTAACTATATAGTGAATAATTGATGTATAATGTATTAGTTCTAACTCACATAAACACCTACTATGGAATTCTGCAGTGTATACAGTAGGTTCCAGTGATACAGGAGCTGAATAAGTTCCAGTGTTTACTATGTATGTTGGTTTAGATCATCTGGTTGTGTTACTCTGTTTCATAAACTGTACAACTAGCTAAGCTGACATTTACAGGGCAGTTTGTAAATACCCTCATTACTAGGGTAATTATGCATGTCCTGTAATAACAAAAACATCTTATTGGAAAAACAGCAAGCTCATACAAATGTAATTACCCTCAACCTGTGTAATTACCTGATTGAGAATGTTCTGCTGCTGGTAAAATACACCTGTGTGCTTACACAAGCCAAAAATTGAAGTCGGAACACATGTGTATTTACATGCAATATTAATTAGGCACCATCATTTATATGCAAATGTGAACAAGTGTTTTTTTTTGTTAAAATGACAAATTATGAGATACCTTACAGAATAATCCAATTTTTAAAGATATTAACACGAAGTGGCCACTTTGTTTATTTTATTTGGCTTCTCTGTGTCAGGAATTGAAGTGTTATTCTGATTCACCTCTAACAAAACACTACAGAAAAGTTAAATACTCATCATGCAACTGAAAGGAGCCATGAGGAAGAAGTTTCCTTTAATAGATTTCCCCCCTACGCACCTGCTATAAACACCACAGGTATGCAAATGTGCCTGGCATCCTCCCTAACAAATTTGCTATGAATTGAGGCATCTTTGCTTTGAAGTCAGAGTGGAGGAGCTGTTCCCCTGGTGATAGGCTTGCTGGTAGAAACCGAGGTCACTAGCAAATTGTCCTTGCAGGACAAAATTATCTGGTCTAAATGAAAAGTGTCACTGAACGAAAGTCTTTGCCGTAGATAGGAAAATTAGATAGAACAGGCTATCCATCGATAACTAGGGAATACTAGGTTAAAGTGCTACTTAAAAAACATGAAAGTGCCGCCCCACTGGAACCAGACATGTCACTTATGTTTCAGTCAGGTATCATGCCTCTAGCAGGACTGTGCTTTTACCCCTGCTGCCCTACCTAAATGCTGAGGGTGTCATTTTTTATTTAATTAAAATACTTTTATTAATCATTAAGGCTAATTTATACCAACATCATTTCTGAGTCATTTTTCAGACACTTACGGTGGGAGAGATTTACGTGCATATTTTATTTCTTTATTTTTCCTTTATTTAACCAGGAAGTTCTATTGAGATTCAGAATGTCTTTTACAAGAGAGACCTGGCCAAGGTAGCAGCCAATCACATGTTTGCTCATGGAAATTAGTGTTTCTGGGACAGTGGTGGCCCGGTGGTAGGGTGCTGGATTACTGATGCCAAGGTCGAGGGTTCAAGCCCCACAATCAGTGGGATGTCACTGCTGTCCCCCCGGTGCAGCTAACTGGGTTATCAAAGGCCAGCCATGTCTCTCACTGTCTGTGGTGAGAGG